>BLKR01001010.1:83354-357419 GCA_011170035.1 Teleogryllus occipitalis | reverse complement strand
CTCTTTAACCCCCAGACGTGGATAATAAATGAAAACAAGACCAACAAAGAACACCGATCGCTGGAAAAAGTCGGATTAATCCGATCCTAAAATGTTAAATACATACAAATATCTATAAATCATTCTTAAAGCTATTTGGACCTTCTGCATATAATTTTGGGATACTAACAACCATTGTACCCAAATCATTCAATTATTTCAGTCTAAAAGTATAAAAAATATTGCCAATGCCTCCCAGTGTTCTAAACCTTTCAATTAATACTAGTGAGAACCCGTCAAAATTTGACGGTGAGATCTCAGATAAATGTAAAATACTGTACCCAGACTAATGTCCACAATATATTGCATTGTTTGGATCTTGAGGGTATAACGAACATATTCTGTGATGAGGAGTTCCCAAAATTTTGAACACGTATGGCCCATGACCAGATGGCAAAGCAATATCGGCACAAAATGTAGAGCACTATTATACTGAGGGATATTATTTCTAGATTTTTTTGATGTGTCATCATCTCCTATAAACAACTGTTTGATTTCTTCTGGCAAATTGCTCGAAGGTATACTTATTTTCCCATTTAAGCAACACAGTGTAAATCGTTTGCAGAATTTCTCTCACATGGAAAGTACAAAGCAGAACAAAACTGACATTCCATAGACAATGACCCAATAGAAAACGAAATGACCTCACTATCACGACACCTACGCTGACTTTCTCTTTCCCTGCGTTCAGTTAACGTGCGTTTGCGTCTTTTGGGGCGCGTGGGCAACGATTCGGAATTCGACATAACCTTTAAAACTTCACTTAAGTATTATAACCGAGCAAAACCCACTGTGCGAATGTTCTCTACAAAATACGCCACAGAAGCAAATACATGCAAACTGTCAACACCACAATGCAATTATTACACTGAAACAAAACCTTGACGAATTCTAAACAAATCTCAACAATCAAAACAAAACATCAAGCAGCGTGAATTCACATCTATGAACTCATGTATATCGATTTTGAAACTGCCACCCTTTGAAAGAAAACAATTGACTATTGATAAGCGTACTATTAATAAATGATTTAATTAATTAATTTACACCGTAAATGTTGGTGAATCAACACAAACAATATCTGATAACACATCTCGGGATCATATTATTTCATTTAAAAGAAAAAATACAACAATCGGTTCAGTAGAAGCTCTGAACGAAGCCATGGCAGAATACCTTATTTTTTTAAATATATAGATTATTACACACAAAATATTTTATCATCTTTTATATTAAGAATCTTTACTTCAGATTTTAAGAAAACTGAATAATTTTATTTTAAAAAGCCATAAAGAAGAATGTATACGAATGTTGTTTTTTGGAAAATAGAATTATAAGCTATATTTCATTTATTATTTGAAAATTACAACGTACATTAAAAGGTTTTAGTTATTATTTTCATGTTAATTCTGTTAATACGCTCGAAATTTCAACATCACTGGGAGAGCGCATATTTTCGTTGTGCTTATGGTCACTAAAGATATTGTTTCAGCTCTGATAATGATACGCGAACTTTTTCCATTTAGAACGAAATGATGATGGTGATGTTGTTGACGAAGATTGCCATACACTATTACCGAATGTAGGCTTGGGAGGAAGACTAAGATATGTCGTTCTTTTATTTTCTGATCACATTTCATGATATATGATATAAGAAAACCTTAAATTAAAAAACAAACTACCTAAAATTTGGATCGGATTATCAAGTACAACTTTTCTTATTTCAATGAGATAGACAATAGAACATTAATGACATTGTGCTATACACAAGAGAAAAACAAGAACCCACGTATGAAAATTCCATAAATAGTGTTACAAATAGTGTTACATTTGCCCGTAAAATTCGCGTTGTCTTCGAGGTTTTCATTCTAATCCAACAATGTAATGTTTACCATTGCTTTCCACGCCACAATTACAGACTGAAAACATCCCTGTGTCGACAGGGATACTACCCGCAATATTTCTTTCCTATTAGCGCAGTAGACGCCCAAACCGTTTGCACTAAGATGCTACTACTGGTCTTATTAACTTTTAATGAGGTAGTTCATAAACATTAAGTTGCTTTTCATCTGCAGAAACGTAGGCCGCCATCATGTCACTGGTCGAGTGGAATAGAGCGGGGTCAGGCGGGGAGGTCGCGATTGGTCGAGACAGGAAAAAGAGGAAGAGGATGTGGAGACAGGAAAAAGAGGAAGAGGATGTGGAGACAGGAAAAAGAGGAAGAGGATGTGGAGACAGGAAAAAGAGGAAGAGGATGTGGAGACAGGAAAAAGAGGAAGAGGATGTGGAGACAGGTAAGAGCGGGGCGGAGCGGGGCGCAGCGGGGCGGAGCGGGGCGGAGCGGGGCGGAGCGGGGCGGAGCGGGGCGGAGCGGGGCGGAGCGGGGCGGAGCGGGGCGGGCGGGGCGGGCGGGGCGGGCCGGGGCGGGCGGGGCGGAGCGGGGCGGAGGCCGGGGGCGGAGCGGGGCGGGTGGGGGCGGGCGGGGCGGAGCGGGGCGGAGCGGGGCGGGCGGGGCGGGCGGGGCGGGCGGGGCGGAGCGGGGCGGAGCGGGGCGGAGCGGGGGCGGGCGGGCAGGCGGGGCGGGCAGGGCGGAGCGGGGGCGGAGCGGGGCGGGCGGGGCGGAGCGGGGCGGGCCCGGGGGAGGAGCGGGGCGGGGCGGGGCGGCGCGGAGCGGGGCGGAGCGGGGCGGAGCGGGGCGGGGTGGAGCGTGGCGGAGCGGGAAGGATTGGAGCGGGGCAGGGTATGGCGGGACAAGCAGAGTGAGGCGGGGTGTGGCGGGGAGGAGCAAGTGAGATGGGCAGGGTGGAGACGTGTGTGAACAGACGGGCCGGGACGGACATGACCAGGCAGGGTGGGACGGTCTGGGCGGGATAGGGCGGGACGGGGCGTGGCGGGCGCGACAGGGCAGGTCGGGGAATGGGTTGGCAGGGTGGACGCGTCAAACCGAGTGATGGACACCGTCCACACCGCTTGGCCTGTCACGTAGACAGATGCAGTCGATGGAAAGCGACCACCGCAACGCACACAACCCAGTTTCTGTCCGTCTCGTAGCGATTCGGCGCGCCCTGGGACCCGCTATGCCAAATAAAGCACATGACCGGGAAACAGTCACTGTAGGCGATGAAGCGCACGAGTGAGTATTTATTTCGAGGGCGTTAACTTTTCATGTCATTAGTCTTGTAAGTGGAGATAATGTTTTTAACCCGAGATGAGGCGGTGTTTCCCCCCTGGTGGAACGTTAGATCCGGCGCCGATCTACAAGTCGAATTTCAGATATCTTCTCAAGCTGCGAATTTTGAATTTACCTGTAGAAAGACGACAACTTGAAACAATACTACCGAGGCTTTTCTCTAACGTTCAGATCCAAATTGGTCCCCACGAAGGGAAGTAACTGAGTCCAACGACGACTTCTGGTATCAATTCCTCTTTCAGGTATCTTCTCAAGCCGCGACAAGCTATAAGCTCCCGACCGGTCCCCCGTCATGTATGGTAGAGTAGTGCTTGCAAATGGTGTGTGTGTGTGTGTGTGTGTGAAATGGGAGAGGAAGGAATTGGGAAGATGAAGGAAAGATACAGCGTGGCCGATAGGCGGTTTGTTAAGGTACTGCTCCGGCACCTGCTCTGTATTGATGGGAGAAATCACGGGAAACGATCAGAGCAGCTGGCCGACAGAATACTCCTCCAGATAGTTCGGCTGATTTCGACTTTATTCTCAGTCACTAACGTCGGGACTGCAGGTTAACGATGCTGCAGGAAGGGAAGGAGAAAACTGAGATAGCTGAAAATGACGTAGAACTCAAAGATAACTCCACAATTTTTTTCGAATTTTCATATTAATCAGTAAATTCAAGTGAGTGTGGCAATTACGAAGACTGTCTCACAAGTGAAAATTATTTTAAAAAATCTCTTTCCGAATTGCTATCGACGGTTCAGGCAACGGAAAGGCATCCGCATTCTTAAGCATTCTTGAAGTCACTACTAGATTATGGGAGATGAGAATGTCATATAGAGAAAAGATACTAGTTCTAAGTATGCTCTAAATTCGTGAGAAAGATCTTATGATGAATGAAGGCCTTCACGCAGTCTGTAGCTCCTCGATTAAAGAATGCTCCGGCATCCGTCTGAAATTAAATCGTCGTTGGAATTGGTTACGTCCATCAGACCTTTGTGAGGACTCTAATTTGGGACTGAACGTTAAAGAAAAGCCTCAGTAGGATTATCTTAAATTATCGTCTTCCAACACGTGTTGCAATATTTCCATAAGATCCGCGCGGTAGTCATTTGTTGGCTACCAATGCCATTTCTGGGAGAACTGGAAATCAATCCAGGTTTGGAATTAGTATAGAAACATTATATGGACAAGACGAAGAATAGAAGACTTATAAAAACTGACTTACGACCGAATACATTGTGCACATTTACATGCTTACATTTGGTTGCAGCACGTTAATGTATGCATACGGTACAACCTGCGACACTTCAGACTCGACGTGCACGATAATGCGGACAAATTTATGACATATTAAGTCATAGTCCAAGGGCATGATGTTTGTTGTTTTCCCAAGGTCACTGCTCAGGCACTGGCAACTTTTTTCCTGTGTAGTACCGAGATGGCGATCTCTGGTCGAATTTTTCGAACGTTCTTTCACCACGGTGGGATCATTATTCTTCACAGGACATCACAGACGCCTTATATGTAAATGAGGTGCAGCAGTACAAAGGCAATTTTGAATCAACATGTAAACGTATCTCAATATTAGTATGAACACATACACAGTATTAGTATTTATCAAAATAATGTGTATGAACGGATCGTAGTCCGATAAGGTACTATAAGTTCTTAGTAATACAATTACAAAATCTCAAGAAGTGATGCCATCGGATGTGCGTTAAATTTTTGAACATAAAAACTAATCTACAATAATCCTTCAATATACCAACGTACGTCAACTCAGCTCTTACACAATATCCAATTCAAAACCATGTAAGAGAACTAAAAATACACCAAGGGTAAGGCTACCAAAAATAACCCCTGAAAAAGAACTCTCAGTAAGAATGTTACACAACCATTCCACAACGCGCTCAACAGTCGGCGAACTGGAGAGAGGTGGCACATGTAGAGCAACGTACAACTTGACCCAGCAGCCGCGGAGTTGGTCACTCGACGTGCGGGCAGCGACAGAAGTGTGCGTATGGGGGGGGGAGGGGGAACATGGCCGCATGCGCCGCCTTTCAGCGCCGTCCGTGGACTTCAGCGATCCACTGCCCCGCATCGGCCCCGTCGCACGAGTCGTTGCACACCGCCGCCGCCTACAAGCCCACCCGCCGACCTCACAGTCGCCTGTCGCCTCGCCAGCCTCAACGTACATTCCGCTGGCGGCCAAAGCCTCCACTGCCGCCTCTCACCGCGGTTTCCGTGGCTTCACTACTATCGCCACATGTTACAGTTTGTGCAGCTCACACTTCCACCTGCTTCGCCGCTGCAATCCGAACCCATCACAGTCTATCCGCCGTAACCGTTTCTAACTGGCGTAACCGTTTCTAACTGGCGTTACCGTTTCTAACCGGCGTTACCGTTTCTAACCGGCGTTACCGTTTCTAACCGGCGTTATCGTTTCTAACCGGCGTTACCGTTTCTAACCGGCGTTACCGTTTCTAACCGGCGTTACTATTTCTGGCCGACGTAACCGTTTCTAACCGGCGTTACCGTTTCTAATCGACATTGCTGTTTGTAACCGGCGTTATCGTTTCTAACCGGCGTTCCCGTTTCCAACTAGCATTACCGTTTCTAACCGGTGTTATCATTTGTAACCGGAGTTACCGTTTCTAACCCGCGTTACCGTTTCTAACTGGAGTTATGTTTCTACCCGGATTTTCCCTTTCTAACTAGCGTTACCGTTTCTAGCCGGCGATACTGTCTCTACCCGTCACTACCACCACCACTCTCGTCTCCACCCGCCTCTAGAGCTACTACCCGCCACTTCCGTCTCTACTCACCACTACCGACTCTATACACCACTATCGTTTCTGTCACTATCGTCTCTACCCGCCGTTGTATTTCTGTTGGCCATCCCTGCTATCGAGGCCACCAGTATCCCCGCTCTCGTCGCCTCGACCACTACAATCAACACGGTCGCCCTCACCGACGCCATTCATTCCCTGCGACTGTCGCCACCAAACCTGGCCCTCCCGCACCGTCTCCACCCCCGCCAGCGCCTCCCGACGCCGCCGCCGGTAGCGTTTTGTAGTGCGACGGCGCGGCACCAGCAGAGAGACGGGTCGGACGCTGGGCCGGCCAGCCGGCCGGCCGGTCGGTCGGCCTTTTGTGTCCGCGCGCGCCGCGGCGACGCGGCGGTGCGGGAGGCTGCGGGAGCGGAGGTGGGGGCGGTGCCGTGTGTGTGTGTGCGGTGCAAGCGCCGTTCTTCGTCCGTGGCGGCGGGCGGCAGGTCGTGCGGCCGGCCGGTCGGCCGGCTGGTCGGTGGCGGGCGCGGTGGGTCGGCGGGGCGCAAAGGGAATTACGGACAGTGGGCCGTGACGTCACTCTCGAGCTGCGCGGTCAGCGCGCGGCTTTGATCTTTCGCGCGCGCTGGCAGACGGGCGGGCGGGCGGGCAAGCGGGCGGGCGTTCGCGCCGGCAGAGGCAGCGCGGCGAGCGGCCGCCGCAGAAAACGACGCCTGTCTGCCGCCACGTGACTGGAGGCGACGCGATGCAACGCGCTCCGACGCAGAATCCGGGCGCCCGCGTCGAGGCGCTCGCCGTGCCCGCCTCCCGACGTTTGTTTTCCGCGGTGTTCCACAAGGTCCAGCAACGGCTTCGCTACTATTGTGCTGCCTCCCGCTTCCAATTAGTTCGTACTTTAATTACTAATTTTTTTTTCTGAGAGAAGAAAACTTCTACCTGAAAAGTGATTGTTAGAACATAACGAACATGTGATATACAACATACATACAACGGTTCGCTCCCTTTTTTCCTGTCTTCTACCTCAATTTATTGTTTTTGGAATATTACTCATAGAGAAAGAAATAAGCTCATTTTCCCTGAAAATAAAGATGCCTAAAAAGAATCTAATTACCTAAGTCATAGGTGTCGATTTTCGTCGTAACAATATAAGCAGGTAACTGTTGTGTACCGCTGGTTCCTATTGTTGTAATTCTCGTTTAAAATTATTCAAACTTTATTTCATTCTTGCTTAAAGATGCTATATGATAGTTTACTTGCCCTGAATAAGCTATTGGAAGAAAACATTCTTATTTTTTACGTTAAAGAATACCAGTTTTTTTCTTCAAAATAAAATTAAATACTGCACACGTAAGAAAAATAAATCGAATTTGTAACGTATGTACGTGAATCTACTGCTTAACATGTATGACTACAAAATAACTACACAATACGTTTGAATCACATTCTACAAGTCCATGTAGTGATAATAATTTTTTGATTTCAAGTTGTGGCAGACATCAGTGCAAGAGGACTCGAAGCGGAGACTCGAGGCGCAATAGCTATCGCACATGTCTCTTTCACCGCTGGGACTCGCGATTCAATACTTTGCCAATCGACGAGGAGTTTGTGATGGGCAGAGAAAGCTCTCGGAAGGTTTTCTCGGAGTCCTCTAGTTCCTTGCTTGTAATTCTATCACATCTCTACTAAAATTCACCTCAATGACCACTATCTCAACTCAAGCGATCACTCACGGACTTCAATTTAATTATTAATTAACCCCAGCAATACGAAGGAATTGAAGTAGTATTCCATGTAGTACCTAGGGGAAGATACTGGAGACCATGGTTTAACTTTTGATTGTATTTATGGTTTTGACAATTTGGATGAATTAATAAATTGATAACTAATAATATACATTTGCTTTCATGTAAACAAAAAACATTATTCACGTTCTACTTAAGTAAATGGAAAAGTATCGGCTTTGTCGCATTAATATGTGTATTTCATGAGAACCTATTACATTTTTATGTCACATAGAGGCCCAAGTATTTTAATAACAGCAATATATTAAAATATATTTTAAGACCTGAAATGCAATAATTGTTTTCAAAATGTATTCTGAATGTTCTGTTTTCGCCTGAACAGTGCCGTCATTTGATTACCCTGAGGCAAAGACGTTGAAATAATTCTGACAAAAACTTGTGATAAATTGCATCTCATTTTAAACAAATATCACGAAAATTATAGTGTTTTTCAGCTTCCTGAAAAAATTGAAGCCTACAACAAACCATCAAAATAAATGAGAGAGATTTAGGGATGTCAGTGATATCGTATTTTTTAATGGAGGCATTTTTCTCTCAATACCGGTGTAATAATAGGGATATATTTCATTTACTGTAGTACAGGGTAAAATTTATCGAATTGTAATCAGAGGTAGTTCAATTGAAGACATTGAATTTTTAGAGAACTATAATTGAATGGCAAAGCATTCGTTAGATTTTTATTGAACATACTTTTGGCCCCAACAAGTTATATTTCTGGACTCCGTCATCATGTCCTACTATTTTACATAATTTCAAATATACGAACATTTTGAATTTCTTTTTCATTTTTGAACACTAAAATACAAAGTAAAATACAAAATTCCCATGTCCTTATCAACAATATTCTACACGCTAACATTAGACATTCAAAAATGTAAAACATCTATCGAATCTGTAGTTAAAATTGTTTCCTTTCAAACAAGATTCTTTCCAATCAACAAAATTCAAGTTTTCTAAAAGAAAGCCTCCACGAAAGCAGCATTTCTTCCTACGAAAGCAATAAGAACCTTGAAAATTCGTTATCCATTGAAGTATTCCACTCACATACAACAAAATGGTTTTAGACATCTCTTCAAAATATATATTCAGAGTTTTCTCTCCGGCAGAAAATTACAGATCAGGGCAGCTGGCCACTAGATTACTTCTCCAGACGAGGTAACTGATTTGTTTGAAGCTATCTTAGTCGAAAACCCGCCTCCATCTGGACTCGAACCTCAGGTCTGCCCGTTCACAGATGCTGCAGTGGCAACCGTTGTTGTTACAAAGTCATATCAGCCAATCCTGCATCCCATTTGCAGTCAATCCGTGTGATATCTATGTGGACAAAGCAAGCTCGCCGATCGTTTTTTCGGGGTTGTACCATTTCCTTGCCTCTCCATCACCATAAGTATCATTTTCACTATCATTTAATGATTAGATCAGGACTCATGGAACTCAATGATCTGAGTAGTTAAACGGACCCCCAACAATAAAGATCCAGCTTAAGTCACTCAGGGCATCAGTTGATGTCACTGCAGGACCTCCGACCGGGGTTCTACGGAACGAGTCCCGACGGTGGCAGGATTTCCCACACTAGCTAGATAGCCAAATCGAATTAAGCCGCTGTAGTAGCAGGTTGCTCTGATCGGTAGTTTTCCGTGCTTTCAACCCCAAGCGAATGCTGGAGCAGTACGCTAAGAAAAAAGCCACGGACCTGCTTTTTCCTTTCTCTTCTTAGTTTTATTCTCACCTCTTACTTACACACACACGGAGACACATGCATCACACTACTACACATGACGGAAGACCAGACAGGAGCTTAGAGCTTGTTCCTACTAGGGTGGTGCCCCGCAGGTGCGAGATACCTTATAGGGATGCCCCCGCAAACCGACCTATAATTTGGAGCGGATATCTCAATCCAGCGAGCGAAGATCACCGCCACATTCCGATAAAAACATACACTGCACTTACGGGACTAACACCTTAGGAGTTGAGCACCTGCAAACACAAAATCAATCATTCAATCAAACCCAACCGCAAACTAACGTCTAATTGTAAATTGCATTTCCTTCCTGTCATCCAAATTCTTTTGCAACCTTCAAACTGCCCCTTGCACCAGCCAATTAACCTCGAAAAAACGAGTATTGCTTCTACAAGAATTAAATTCCAGCTCCCAAAAGATCTGCTCCGTCCCCCATACCTTGGAGAAATCTTTCTCACCTCTCACTCTCAATCTTATTTTCTTCACAAAATTAACACCAATCATCATGGAGGTACCCAGTGGGGATGTCCTCGATCAAAAAATAGGGTTATGATACTGTGCAAATTTACAGTTACTCGTAACATCGAACCACAATCTATTATAGTACACAGTTAAAAGAAATACTCACCTGTAAAGTGGCAATCCCACTGATCCGGTTAAATAAAATTAAAAAAACAACAACTAGCGTCTCCACTGCTTAAGAGTGGAGCCCACGCGTCCGTGGACGGGGGTCGGGGGAGGCCCTGCGTGACCCTGAGGCTCCCGCCGGCCGCACGCTCCACTCCAGACCGGAGCGATTGGCATCGCCCGCGCGCGGCAAATACGAGCGCCCTTGTTTGATATTCGTTGTTTATGTAGCGGAGTTTACGTGGTTATCTAATCTACCGAGCGAGGTTATTTTTCGATTTCAGGGAGTTCGTTTTATCTGTTCCCACTTGCGTACGTATGCACACACATACATCAATCTGGAGAGGGGAAGAGGGCAACAAAAAACGAATCAAACACCCGTTTTCCCCGTCATTCTCATGCCGACTCTGCGTCTCCCACCGCCGGCCTCGCGTGAAATTGTAGAAAATAATATAACCAGAAAATCACAAGGAAATAGGAGGTCGTGCTGCCGAGCGCCTTCACCGCAGCCGTGGTAGAGCATGACAGCGCCGACGTTAAAAAAAAAATACACGAGAAAAACAAATCCAGCGGCCATCGTTCGTTTCGAGATCCACCACCGGGGGGTAGGAGGGGTAGTTCCGGGGAAAAAAACAATTGCCGGCTGGGCGGGCGCTCCTGCCGTGACCGGCGCAGCCCGCACGCAAATGAACAGTCGCCGCACGAGGCGCGACGCCGTTGTCGCCCCCCCCCAACAGCCGCCACCCCCTCTCGCCACTCCCCGACCCATGGTCGAGTGCTTGCCACATGGGGCCCTGTCTTCACGCGGAAGAAGCGCCGACAGCAATGGGATGGCGTGACGAAATCAAGCAGGCGGATACACAGCACATCAGGGCACAACACGCGGAAGGAGTTATCCTGTAGTTGAGAAATTGAAAATCTAAAAAAAGAAAATTTAAAAAAATAAAAGAGACAAAAAAGGTGGAAGTAAGCAAAAATGCATTATTTCAAAACAGTTGATGAGTTACAGCGCGCCAGGAAAGTTTCTCCGCAGTGGCCATCTTGCTGGTGAGAGTGCTTACTACAAAAATTTTGTTGGCAGCACGACCAGCAACTTGCAACAAAAGAAAACGTAAATTGCGTACTCACCACAATCATAACAGATGCTGGAAGTGTTGCCCCCTTCATTTGTTTCCCAGCGATCTGTTTGCTACCAACCAGTGATCTCAACATTATAATAGGAGGCACAACTCCAATGCTCTGAAGTGCTGGAAATCGTGACGATCGATTTTCGTGAGGTTGTCTAGGGTGAACGCCTACTTACACATTTTCTTAAGAGTTGCATGTGCCTTGTGTTTTGTTAGTGATGATGCTTCCAATCGTCTATGTCAACGAAAATGTGAAAGTATTGCGTAGCATTGGGTTGTAAAGAACGCCAACAAACTGTAATCTAGATTCGAATGTTATTAGATGAGATATTATTCGGTAACCATTACTTTATTAATATTTTTTTTAGGTTTCCGGCGACCACTATTTGCTATACGTTGATCTAACGAAATTATTAAAGATACGCTAACCAAACACTCCCTGCGTAAATGTTAAAAAGTGTCCAAGAAATGTCAGACTGGATTTTGTTAAAGTATTGTAGGTCAATTCCAATTTCAAAGTATTAAATATTGGTTACTTTCACCTTTTATTAAGTTTTAATGAACATAAAAGAGAATGAATGTTTAAAATACGTACGAGATGCAAATTCCTGCTATTTGGTTCTGAGATAACTAGGACAGAATAGACGTTCACCAACATGGCGGACCGTCACGAATTATGAGCACAGTGCTGTCTCCAGTCTACAGTAGAGCTCACTGGCTACCGACATAAATGCTTCTTTAATAAAAGGCCCTGATTTGACCCAGAGCGAAGAATTTTTCCTGGTGCACTATAAAGTTATAATTCAACTACTCTTGATCGACAACCGACTTACGTTGCATTGATGTTAAAGGTATCAATGAAATTGCAATAAGGCCTCTGCTTGTGACGACCTAAAATTAGAGTCTCGACGGTGGCAAGGTTTTAGATACAAGCTGTAGCTAGGTCAAATTCAGCCGCTGTTTGGAGATGTATTCTAGCGGCCAGCTACTCTAGTCTGTGGGTTTTCCGTGTTTTCTCCGATCAATACCAGGAGAAAGCCGCAGGAGTAATAATACAAACGAGCGACGGACCGCGGCGATCTTTGCTTCTTCTTCATTATCCTATCCTCTCCCCTTATTTACACACACTTACATGCACTATACTTCCACACATATCGCGATAGCAGTCGGGAACATAGACCGACTGGGGCGGTGCCCCGCTATTGGGATATTCCTGTTTGGGGAAAACCCCGCTAGCCGGCAGGTAGGTCGGCGCCGGATCTCATCATCCAGCGGGGAAAAAGACAGTCACCTCCCTAGGGAAAACATGCACTACACTTACGGGTGTAATGACCTTAGCACTTGACGCGCCCGGAATCACTTGTCAATCGATTAATCAATCAATGGACAGCAATAGCTCAGTCGCAAACATCTTTGCCTCTACAACATGGATGAACGGGAGATCCTAGGGCTCAGGTCCCGACGAGGGCAGCATTTCGACACTAGTTACACAGCTGAGTCGAATTAAAACATTGTTTGGAGGAGAATTCTGGCGGCCCGCTGCTCTGATCGGAAGTGTTATGTGGTTTTTGTCCGACGAATGCCAGGCGGGTGCAGGAGCAATATCCCCAACAATCGGGCAAGCATCGCTCGCGATCTTTTCTCCCTCATGCCTGATCACTCCTCTCCTTTCACTGAAACACATTTGCTATTAGATGCACTACACTACCACACCTCTTGGGGTCAGTCGGATTTTTACAGATTGACCCGGCTCGTTGGTTTCCCCGCTGAAGAGAGATACTGAGAAGGGCAAATCCCCGCAAGCCGTGTGAGATCTGGCGTTCTAGAGAGCCAAACACAGCCACCTTTTGACCGGGACATAACATGCACTACACTTACGGAGAACAGCGTACTAAACGTCTCCCGGGCGAGAAACACAAGTCGACCCAAGTCGTTGTAGTGCTATACTTCTAGAGTTTAAGGAGGCTCCTCACTTAGACTGACATTCCGATGAGGAAAGTATATCTTGGAAGTTATGTTACATCTTTAGTGGAGTTTTTATTGCAAGCAACCTCATCTAAGAAAGCCATTTTATTGGTTCATGCACTGCGCACGGCTGAATGAATAGAAAACACCGCAGGAAAACTCAGATATTGAGAGTACAACAGACTCAAATGAGACCTGCTGCAATTGCAGAGAAGTCAAATAGACATCACTCGAAGTGTAATTAGGTCACTCATGCACTTGCGGCAGGTTGGGGTTGGGCCACTCACACCGTCAATTCCTTAAATATGTAATGAAGTCACTGGTGATGGTAATTTCATAATTTCTTTTAAATCCTTACGATCGTCGTATTTTCCTAAATACTACCACTCCCCTCAGTCACAATTATAGGAGAAAATGTACGATTTGAGAAATTATACAGGGTTAAACGATTTTCTTCCCTTTAACTGAAGAAATACGTTTTTAACATATCGCGCATGTTTGCAACATGAAGATGACATTTGAGTGGACGTTTCGATCCATATTTTTAAAAAAACTCGCGGCATCAAGAATCACTGGGATTATTGCGAGAATTTGCATTCCATTTCCAACGAGGATCACATGGTTTCCGATATCCAACTCACTGCAGTGCGGATATACCTACACGTAATGGGCGAGTACAACCACTCAAATAATAAAAACGCACGCAAAATTCCCATACGATGTCCATTTCAAGTATTGCCAAAAATCGCAGAAGACCAGACCGCACCGTTGTTGAAAAATTTACCCTTTTATTCTTTCATTGCCCTGGAGTGTCTGCTGTGGCGTATAATAAAATATTCTCTTTAGTTTTTGTAATATGTACTTGAAATCCAAGTACATTGATATTTTATAATATCCAGGTCACATATGATACAAAACACGTACGTATATACAATTTTGTGAAGTAAAGAGAGTTGCAAACTCCACATCACAACTACTTCATCCAGAAAACAACACAGCCATCTATCGGATCAGTCTCCCTGCGTGTAATGTAAAACAAGTTGGAGTGCCCGCCCTAAACTCTCATTGAGCTTGCGCCAACAATTAAAAAAACTGAACGAGCACCATTGGCAGATCAGCACGGAAATCGGACCATGTCCTCTCAGCTTTAGAGTGCACATTAAACTTATATTTGAGAGCGAATTGCGGCGATAAGAGCACTGTTGCCAGTGTTTGTGCGTGCGACACGCGGCCCCGCGGCTGACCCGGTAGACGGGTGCGCGCGTCGGCCATCGGCGCGGGGCGCGTCGCATGCATCGGTCGCATGCATCGCCTCCCGGCCGCAAATGAAGAGCGTCGGTCGATCCGTCCACCCCCGCGCCGCGCGGGCGACAAGAGGGCTCGCGGCACATGACGCCACTCGACGAGGCCACTCCACGTGCGCCGCCCCGACGCCCGCGCCACGCCCACCGCCCGAACCCGTCTCGCCCATCACCCGAACCTTCCCCGCCTTCCCCACCGTTATGCCCTGCCCTGCCCGGCCCCGCCCCGCCCCGCCGTCCCGCCCAGCCCAGCCGTCCCGCCCCGCCCCGCCGTCCAGCCCCGCCCCGCCGTTCAGCCCCGCCCCGCCGTCCAGCCCCGCCCCGCCGTTCAGCCCCGCCCCGCCGTCCCGCCCCGCCGTCCCGCCACGCCGTCCCGCCACGCCGTCCCGCCACGCCGTCCCGCCACGCCGTCCCGCCACGCCGTCCCGCCACGCCGTCCCGCCACGCCGTCCCGCCACGCCGTCCCGCCACGCCGTCCCTCAACGCCGTCCCGCAACGCCGTGCCGCAACGCCGTCCCGCAACGCCGTCCCGCAACGCCGTCCCGCAACGCCGTCTCGCCACGCCAACCCACCACGCCGTCTCGCCACGCCGTCCCGCCATGCCACCCGTTACGCCGTCACGCCACGCCGTCACGCCACGCCGTCCCACCACGGCGTCCCGCTATGCCTTCACGCCCCGCCCCGCTGTGCAACTCCAACACTAATCCTACACCCCCCTTCGCTCTTCGACTCGCAATCCCACCTGGCCATCCTACCCACCTTACCCCATCTCGGAAACCCGACCACCACCCGAACCCGCCCGCACTTTCGGCTCGCCGTCCCACTCCTACATTCGTTCCGCAACCACTCCCCCTCGCTTCGACCCGCTATCGCGACTCTACTCCCTACCCCACCCCCATGACCAGTGCACTGTTCAGGCCACATATCCCGCCTCTTCAAACTCCCGCGCTGCGGCGACCCGCCCACCACCCGATACCTACTCGCCGTCCCACCGACCCGCCACCAGCAGCCCTTCCCCAAGCTCTTTTCTGCTATCCTGCCTCTCCATTCTAACCTTCCTCGGCGATGCACTCACCACTCGCGTAAGATAAGAAACCCGTGTAAGGCAAGTACGTGCACACTATGGTGAAGTCCGCGAATGACAAGTACGTGCACATTAAGATAAAGTACGTGCACACGTGGCAAGTACGTGCACAATAAGACACGTAAGTGCACACTAAAAATCCGCGAAAGGCAAGTACGTGCACAATAAGACGAAATCCGCGTCAGGCAAGTGCGTGCACACTAAGGTGAAATCCGCGAAAGGCAAGTACGTGAACCCTAAGGCGAAACCCACGTAAGGCAAGTTCGCGGACCCTAAAATGAAACCATTACACAAGTACATGGATACTACGGCTGTGTGTTGGAAACACGCGTAAAGCGTGAATGGTTGCATTTTAGGCACGGGAGCCATTCTGATTGACTCCTTTGTTAGTGTATTACATGTTTATCCTAAAATCTTACACAAATACTTGGCCACGCAGGCAACTGAGTGGCAAATAAGTGTGTGTGCAATATGTGTATGTAATTCACGATCTGGATATCTAAGCCCAGGACAATGGTATAGGCACCAAGATGGGGACACATGAAACCACAGACTAACATGTAAAGTTTCAGGACCGCGGTAGACGCGATGTTCCGAGAATGCGAAGGATTTCTTCAATGACAGTGATCACAGACAAGTGATGTCTTCCGCCCGAGACACTGGTATATCATTAGGCGTCGTTATACAGCGGTTTGGAAAAATGTGGAAAACAGAATAGCTAGTTTCGACGCAAGAAGAGGTATGGAGCAGACATTCTGTTCCAGTCTCTTCCATACCACTTGTTAAAATTTTGAAATATTTTAAATCAACATCAGCATGGTTTTTAGATTACTGGCAAGTGATAAGCTAAATGCAGTTAGGAAAAATGTCATGAAGATGAAAAGCAATACGAACTTAATAAATCAATTGCAAAGTATGACCGAAAAAGTATGAACATAAAAAAAGCTCCGAAAGAAAATTCGCTGAAGTACGATTAAATTAAATGTGAACAAGATTATATTTATGTAATATTCTAAATACTTTCCAAACTTAACTTTTCATAACCAAACATCCGAAATTGTTCAGCTAATACATTGCAGAAGTTGAATTTCTCGATTAATTTCGTAACGAGTATAAAGAATTTACATCATTAACTTTCAAGCACAACAGGAAAACGTCCACAAGATACGTCCCTTTGAAATGCACGTCAGGTGACAACCCTATTGAAAATTACACCTTTGAGTCGCTGGTGTCTCTTGCATGTTAAGAGTGAACAGTCTATTTCGATTTATACACCTCCCGCTATTGTTCCTTCTCGTGTCGCAAACTTATCTCACATCTGAATCATACTCATTAAACTAATTTTACTTATCGTCTGGGAATTATGCGCACGAATTTCTGACATGTTTGTTTTCAATATGTCAGAGTGTATTACACCAACATTTCATTTCCTTCAATTTATGTAATAGAAATTCAAAAATGTTTGCACGGTGTGATAGTTCATTATCTAGTGAGTTTCGATGTATTAATGTTTTCCCTGCACCGTGGATTCCTATTGAATTTTTTTTGTATTTTCACCCATCAACATCCACTAACCGCATTCTATAAATTCATTTGCAAATTCATACAAAGCAGATGGAATTTGTGAATTTTGGAATTTACACGAATATGCGCTCGTCAATAAACACGCTGAAGCACGGAATTTCTAACAAGAACCTCTCATTCTATTTAACATTTCTGGCGCTTTTAAGAGGAGTCAACCCCCTATCATACTTTGTTTTGTGAAATATTTTTGAAAACTCCAATAATACAAAGAGCAGAAAAATTATTTAGAAACATAAAATATTGATTTTTAATGTTTTTAATCCTTTGAACTTCATTACATCCAAATTATGTTCGCAATAACGCTATTGGTTTATACTATTTGACAAAGGTAATTTGTTAAGCACATTAAATAGCGGTTATTTTTGTGTTCCTTATTTACTCCAATTTTTTTAACTTAATAAAATAGAAGTATTTCACGTTATTATGCAAGTTTAGTAAACATTTTATATCACAACATTTATTTTTTAATCTCTTTCATTGTACATTTATATATTGTTCGAAACTGACAAAAAATTATCATTTTAAAGTAAAACTTTTAACAGCAGCAATTTTTCTTACATATTGGTGCCACATTGTATTTCTGCGTTATCTTTATTTTTATAAAATAATTAATCTTTTACAGAACGACATTTGAAGATACGTACATTTAAATTCAGGCATATTCATGCCCCTAAAGAAAATCCACAAGACAAGTTTCAGTTCACGACCCGCAAGGTTAAGGCAGAAACAAGGAAGTTAACCTTGGATCCCTCGTGTTGAAGCAAAAGTGACGCGAGCGCCACGGTGCGGGCGTCTTGCGCAACGCGATTAGGTAAAGCGTCCCTGGAAGAAGAGCGTTAGAGGGCGCACGCAGGCAAAATACAATGTCCTTTGCGGCAACGACTAAGGGCTATTACTAACGCAATCAGAGGGATGTGAAACACTTCCTTCCCCCACACACACACCGCCCCGCAGTTTTTACTTCCACGAAGCCATTAAAAATATTGATTCGTTGGCGGCGGCGGCGGCGGGTGGGAGCGCGAAGCGAGGTGGCGGGGGGCGGGGGCGGGGGGCGGAGGGCGGGGCTGAGAGGATCGTGGTGAGCGGGAGCGGGGCACGGCGGGGCGGGGTGGGGTAGAGTGGGGTGGGGTGGGGAGGGGAGGGCTGAGGTGGGAAACCAACGGGGAAAATATACCAGAGGCTCGACACATCCTCGCCGCACTGCAGGGTTTACGAGGCGCAAATAGGGACAGCGGAAGCAGGCAATCCGCCTCCTCCTCCAGTCGCACGGCACGAAATGCGGTGTGAACGTACTTCAAATGCTACTCGTTCAATCTGGTTCTTTTGTTTATTTACGTAGCTCTTTTACGAAATATCATATTATTTTTATTTGATATTATTATTATTGTTACTATTATTATTATTATTATTACTATTATTATTATTATTATTATTATTATTATTTATATGAACTCCAGTGAACTACGATTCTTTCATCTGGTTGCACTCCCCCCCCCCCCGAGTTTCTCCTTTCTTTCCTCTTTTCATGTTACACTTTTTTTTCGAGTTTTTCTGAAAGTCATCCGCATTTTTTAAATTTCCTCCTAAATAAAAGGTTTTTAATATGATTTTGAGAAATTAGTGGTTCATAATTAATGTAAATGCTTATTTTATACAAGTCTTGATAATGTTTAGTTTTTTAAGATATTTGAAAGCGTTCTATATGTACTTTTGGGATTTATTCCTGAGATGTGATGGTAAAATGCATTTATTTCTCTAAATTGGTCGGTAATGTTTTTAAGGGATATTGTAATGCTTCCAGTTGCGATTTTTTCTGATTCCTATCTATTTCATACATTCATTATAATGTTTAATTTCGAATACTTTCATTTTCTGTTTAGTCACTTCTTGTCTTTCTAGACCTCCTAACCGATTGTGGCTTTTGTCATTTTTACATTTAAGTGGCCATTTAATGTCATTTGGCTGAAAACATACGAGAGAAAAATCTTTCTCTTCAGTTGGCCTTAAACTGGATACTTCTTCAAAAGTAAATACATTCTCCTAAACAACGCTCTTCTGCCAAAAACGACTATGTGGAAATAACTACCGCCTTATTATATATCCGGATATAGGTTTGAAGAACCCGCTGCAGCATAGATAGTGTAATTCACGTTACGTGAAGCATATTTTTGCGCACACGTGTGCCAAGTACTTTTGTTAATACTTCATACATTGGCGAAATACTCCGAATTTTTCAAACTTGGAACGTAACAGTAAATGCATCAATATGATCTCTAATTATTCGTTATTAATTAGAATATGGATAAGTAATTAATTAAAGAACCATATTCTATGAAGAATTAAAAACCTATCTAATCAAATAAAAAATCGAAGTAACCAATTCTTTCAAAGGTAGAGGGTAAAACACATTATTGAAAGTCGAAGAACAGTAACACAATATAAAATTCATCCATTTTGTCTCCCATTTAGTGCTCCTTTTGCCTTTATTTCTTTAAAGAAGTAAAACCTATTAATATCTCACATTACGCGTAATAAAACATACAACGGAATAGGCACAAACAGGGACACCTACTGCATGTTAAGTCCCACGGAAGTCATATGTCTCCAAAAAAGTTGTAGCATTTTCCGATTCAAAGAGTGTATGTGTGTTGTTATTTCAACCAAACGTTCTTGAGATCCTCTTCCGGTTGCAGCGACGGGCAGACTCTTCCGACGAGCGCAATCCCTCGGGTCGCGCGACGCTGGCGCAACGTGTGGAGGAAGTAGTTGGGCCAAGTCATAAAGACAACACTTTGCACTACAGACGCTTCTTTTCATTGCCGCCAGGCAATAATACGCTCATCACCCCGCTTGTCTGTGCCTGACGTCCTCCCATGCACTGCCAGAGCAGCGGAATGAGCGCGTTGAGTGAACGATGAGTGCCCTGGGAGAGTGTTCTTTTGTAATTTCAAGGAAGTGTTTTTCGGTATCATGTCAGAAGATGACGGATCGGTACACTATTAAAAAAATAACACCATTTTATTGTTATCTTCCGCTGAGTTCTAGTAACGAAAAATCATTTGAATGAAATTATCCTCTCTCTCTCTCTCTCTCTCTCTCTCTCTCTCTATATATATATATATATATATATATATATATATATATATATATATATATATATATAATGTATGTATGTATGTGAGTCTGTGTGTGTGTGTGTGTGTGTGTGTGTGTGCGCACGCGATGGTGTATGTGAGTGTATGCAGTAAAATCGTTCTAAACCGGAATCGATCGGGACAAAAAATTATTCCGGTTTAAGAGGGTTTCCGTTTTATGCAGGGCTTTCCATTTAAGACACTAGTTATATTGATATTTCCGCCCTAAAACTAATAACACGACTATATTATTATAAAAATATAGTAACATATAACTTATTTATGGAAGAAATCTTCAATAAATTAATATAAAACATAATTACTTATGATAATTTACAGGAAAAATCTCACAAATTGTTCACTAAAATTATGTTAATTTTTCCACCATTCATGGAGATATTTTGCTTTTTGTTTTTCTCTCTCACTAACATCTTTTAAATTTTTTTCTGAAGTTGAAAAATTTTAATATAGTTTTATATTTTTTTTCCAACCAGTGCCAAACTGAAGGAAATGAGGAATCTCGTAAAAACACATTATCTCAATGGTTAGTGGCTGCACCAGGATTCCTCGCAGACTCTTTCAGTGGATAACGCGTCACAGCATAGAGTACTAGATCTTTCTGATACCCTTGCATAGCCTTGCCCAATGCGGCTCTTGTCAAGGGGTTACGATTGTCAATGCGGGGTCAGGAGATGAGTGAATACAAGCCAGGCCCATACACCTTCCCACGCTCAGAGAGCCGGGAGTGAGGGAATTCCTTTACGGCTACACCTTGAGAGACAAATGACACCAGGGTCGAATTCTACGCTAACAGATGAAACCCCTTTCCTTTTCTGTGCGGCAGTCGCGACTGGAACTCATATCATATAGATAGAAATATTAAAACAAACTTGCAGATGCATTTATTTCATTAAGAGTATCTCGCGTCTCTGTGCCAATTGCGTTAAATTCACAGAAATTCCGTTTTATGAAGTTTTCTTCTTCTGCAGGACAGGAAAAACCTCTTCGTTTCTGTGTTGGACAGACTCCATTTTATGCTGTGTAAAATGCCATTTAACTTCACGGGCCGGACAAATTTTTCGTTTAAGGCAGGTTTATGTCTTGTACAGTTTCCTGTTTAGACAGGTTTTACTGTACGTACATTACGGTAATTTCTTTGAAGCCTCCTTACTATATCCTCTTTAGCTGAAAATGTTCTTATACTCGAGGCAAAATAATCAAAATATAATTATTTAACTGTTAGAAAGTTTACTTTTGTTGTTTTACACTATATAATCCTTCATACGGGTAAGGATCCGGGAGGGGTAAAATGATTCATCAGCATGCTATAGGAGGCTAAGTAAAGCTAAAAATCGACTACAAGGAGATTTAAAAATATGCTAGTGGTGTGGTAGAGACCAGCTGGAGGATCAGTGGTGAAGTGTTGGAGAAATGCTGGTATTGTGCTGGAGGGGCGCAATACAAGTGCTAGAAGAGTGATGGTGAAGGGCTGGAGGAGTGCTGGAGGCGTGATGATGGATGCTAGAGAAGTGCTGGAAGATTGCTCGTGGATCGTGGATAGTGATGAGGGATTGCTGGGGAGTGTTGGTGGAGAGGTAGTTGACCAGTAGTGCAATGCTATTGGAGTGCTGGAGATGTGCTGGATGCTAGAGAAGTGCTGGTGGGGTGCTGGTGAAGCACAAGAGAAATGCGGAAAGAGTGCTGGGAAGGTTAGACGAGTGCTGGTAGAGTGGTGGGGGATTCGTGATGGATTGTCGGTGGAGTGGTAGTGAAGCAGAAGTGCAGTTTTGGCCAAGGACTGACGGAGAGCTGGATACGTGTTGATGGAGTGTTGGAAGGGTACTGGTGAAGTACGTGTGGAGAACTGGATACTTTCTGGATGAGAGCTCGAGAAATGCAAAAGAGAAATACAGTTGACTTCGGTTATAGTGAGCTTCTGGAAACTAAAATTTTTGGTTCACAATATCCGAAGTCTACTACATCCGAAGATGTCAACATTAAATAAATTTCTCCTAACGATTTATTTTATTAACATAGAGATTCAGCAAAATACATTAACAGCACTAACTGAAAAATTCAATATCTTTACTAAGTTTTTATATCTTTATTATGGAAACACAGGTCGTGTCCGGCGTGGACACGACCTTTGTTTTCACAGTAAGGATAAGTGGCATAATGTCATCAATGAGGCTCCCATTCCGGGTCCGCTACCTTCACATCAGGGGAGACTTCAATTATCACCTTTGGCCGACGATAGTTTTTTCAAGCTGCGTAGTGATGGAATGTGGCACCAAGGCGATGATTTTTTTTTTCAGAAGTGAATTAATTTCCAGAACGTTGTATTTTATACGTTCACTATAGCCGAGGTTCAGGTTCGCAATAACTATATATTCTTATGTTCATTTATGATGTAAGTGAAAGCGGGGCCAGTGTCTTAAGTTCACAATAACAGAGCACTACCTCCGAGTTCAGTACCTACCTCCGAGTTCACTACCTACCTCCGAGTTCACTACCTACCTCCGAGTTCACTATACCCGAGTTCACTATACCCGAGTTCACTATATCCGAGTTCACTATATCCGAGTTCACTATATCCGAGTTCACTATATCCGAGTTCACTATATCCGAGTTCACTATACCCGAGTTCACTATATCCGAGTTCACTATATCCGAGTTCACTATATCCGAGTTCACTATATCCGAGTTCACTATATCCGAGTTCACTATATCCGAGTTCACTATATCCGAGTTCACTATAACCGTAGTCGACTGTATATAGCCAGAAGAGTGCTGGAGAGAGTGAAAGAGGCGTATTGGGGGAATGCTGGTAGAAGGCTGAGTGGATGTAGAAGAGAGGGTGAAAGGCGTTCCGGCACTGTGGGGTTGGGGAGGGGAGCGGTTGGGGGCCAGGTAGGGTAGCAGACAGGCAAGTGGCGCCACGCAAAGCGAGCTCTGCGGGCGCAGAAAGAGCAACCGCCTGCGGCACGACGCCGCTTTGAGGCCTGGGGGGAGCAGAGTGCAGAATGGTGATGTTCACAGCATATTCGCCGCAGAGTAGCATTGGTGAAAAGTCTCATTTCCCACACCTCCCGGCGGCATTACTCTTGTTGCTATTAGCGAATTTTATATTCACGTTCGCGGGTCCAAAACCGACCGAATGAGAGGATTTTTAAGGGTGAAAAAATCCTTCATATGGCAAATTACATCACTGGCTTCTAATGAAACATTTTCTTAACATGAAATTGATATCGCATTTTTTATGAAACCCTAGGACAAGAATGTTTCTCGAATGTCCCCCAAAACAACTTCCACGAGCTCATGAGATTACCAGCCTGTTAATCACGTGTTTTTGATATGTTCGTGACTTTCCGTATATTGTTACAACGTCCGCTAATTATAGTTATCGCATTTACAGTATACACATTGATCTACAAATATTTATCTGAGCAGAAGATAGCGCGGCTTCGTACATTGGTCTTACGTAAAACGCACTTCCTCACAGCTTTCTGTCCCGGAAGAAATATTTGAAATCCGCCACAGAGTGAATGTATGTTTTTCAGGTTACTGAGGAGTGGGCAAAGACTACAGGCAGTTGCATCAGTTGAAATATATATCTGCAGAGGTAAATCGCTAGCCAAATCCTAACCATCGGCGACATCTCTTCTCAAACTGCAAGGGTACTGTCCCTATACGATGGGCTGATAGCCATCCACACAGAGTCGTTCGTTAGAGAGAGAGACAGACTAAGGCAGAGAGGAGCAGGGAGACACAGATAGAGAGAGAGGGAGAGAGAGAAAGTGAGAGGAAGGGAGATGGAGATAACGAGACGGAGGGAGAGAGAGCAAGGGAGAGAGAGGAAGGGAAAAAGAGGAAGGGAGATGGAGGGAGAGAGAGGGAGATTGAGGGAGGGAAAGGGAGGGAGCGAGGGAGAGGGAGAGGGAAGGAGAGGGAGGGAGAGAGAGGGAGAGAGGGGGAGAGAGAGGGAGAGAGAGGGGGAGAGAGGGTGAGAGAGAGAGAGAGGGAGAGAGAGGGAGAGAGAGGAAGGGAGACTAGGCAAGATGGAGAAAATGGAGGAAGAATGAGAATATGGGGGAAGAGGGAGAACTTGAAGAAGAAGGAGAAAATTGGGGAAGAGGGAGAAAATGGAGGAAAAGGGGGAACATAGAGGGAGAGGGAGTAAGTGGAGAAAGAGTATTTTTTGATATATTTTTGATTCAATTTTCGCATATTTACTTTCGGTCGTCTGAAAGATTTTTCAGCCACCTAATTGTTATCTGATTTCCTACAAATTTATCAATTTGTCTTTTCTATAAATATATAATAAATGTAAGTACATTAAGAGGGTTATATATATATATATATATATATATATATATATATATATATATATATATATATATATATGAGAAAAAGAAAGTGTAGAAAGCATGAGATGTGAAGAAAGAGTTGATTTAGTTTGGTCTGGTTTTGTGCAAAGGTCAACCGCTCCTATAAATAACTTTAGCAGGTAGAATTGTCTTCAAGGGGGGCCAAAAAAGGAGAGACGAATTGTGTATGTACTGAATTTTAAAACTATATTTTCAATATAATAGTTAATTAAAACAGCTGTAAGATTTTGAAGATTTCGAAAATTAAACCAAAAACTTGTAAATTCATATTTATGGTCATACTATTTTCTTATTTTTTAGGTCATAAGTGCTTGGATATGTCTAATTTTTAGGTCATAAACGTCACTACAGATCACTAGGAATCACTGAAAGCACACTTATCTTTGCAAATGCAAACAGAGCAATCAAATAAAAAAAACACTTATTTGGTTGAGTCAACATGCTCACTATAAAAAAAAAACTGGTTCAATCTACGTTCCCCATATCGTTAGCACTGATTCTAATGGCAATGATACATTTGGTAACCTTACCACCCTTTGCGGTGCGTTTAAAAGTACTTGATAAATTTAATTTGTTCCCATCTGCGAACTTCGTTCTACTATCTTTGGCAACACGTAGCAGACCTTGAGCCATTGACGTAAAATGGACCATGTCAGGATAAAACATCTTAAATGCAGTAGCTGCTTTATGCATGTATCTTCCTGCATCTGAATATAAATCCTGCACATTCCCTCTTTAGCTGGTTTCATTTGCAGTCCATTATTCACAAATGTCGAATAGTTGAGAGATTTATGTTGTTTAGTTCTTTGCAGCAGATTACGCATGACTTCGGAGGGCAGTCAGTGTCTAGCTTTCTGATCACGAGATTCTCCAACACAGCAGCAGTGTCATCAACAGCCACCCCTATATTTGTTTTTTTTCTAACGAGGCATCTGAAGGTAGTATCTCCGAGATGGAATAAGGCACGCCTTTTTGTGTCATCCTCAATCCTGCCGCTAGGGTCGCTTGATCTGAAGAACTGCTTGATACGGTCCCGATCACGCGACATCTTGCGGCAAGAAAGGCACAAAAAGTCGTGCCTTATTGTATCTTGGAGATACTACCCTCAGATGCCTCGTTAGAAAAACCCAAGTGTAGGAAAGAATCCTCAATACAACCTCTATTATTATTCATTGCCTCTTGGTAGCACACGTGAAGTTAATTCTTATGAAGCGTTGAATGATAAGAAACTTAATGCTTAAACACTTTTTCAGCAAGTATTCAAATTCAGGCATTATAAGCTTCAACCAGTGAATATTTATAGCCATCATTGCACTAAATAATTCATTGTTAAAAGAGCTTTTTGAAGTTCATAACGCATTTGTGACAAAAGCATCTCCGAAACATTTAACCGTTTATTTTTTGTATTCTGGGTACTTCATGCATGCTGTTTCAGCTCGAATTTCAAGGAACAATCTATTTGTTTGCTGTAAGCTTGGTAAAGTACTATTTTGTTTCGTCAATGGAGTTCCAAGATTTTGACATTGAAGCCACGGAAAACGGAACGTCTGCCAACACCACATCAAACACAACAGATTATGACTGAACTTTCAAATGCAGATTTATTAATTTATTTCTGTGGAGACTGTTTGTGGTGTTAATTTCAAGTTTTATCTTTCGTAGAAGTTCACAATATCATTTTGTATAAAACGATCGCTTCATCGATAATAACTGTATAGTCGTAAGTAGCTTGGTTCATAAACACGTACACGCATCGCCATTATTTAAACTGGAAATACAAGGATACTTCATTGCTGTGTTCTTGATGAAATGACACATTTTTATACCACTCTGTATAAGAAAATAATTATTAAGAATACGAACACTTTGAAGTTTAATACCTTCGAAAAAATTAAAATTCCAACATTATTTTAAAACATCCACAAAGAAGGAAATGCTGAAATATGTTTTTTGTCGAATGGTTGGTAAAATGTAAAATGCATACAAATTTGTAAAAACATGTAAAATAAAGTTCAAATAAAATGATCCTGATATACTAATTCGAAAATATTATTGTTTCCTCATCTTTTAAATTGAAAACATCAAACTATGTTATTACATGAAAATCTCTCTCAGCTCTACGTATCACTGTATTTGCCCAGGCCTCCATTCCCAATCGGCAGTCAGCAAAATCGACCTTGGTCGAGTACAGGAAGAAGTCCGATGTCATTCTGTAAATAAAGCAGCGATTTAAAAAAATGAAAGAACCGCGGCGTGGCCTAGCGCTATCTGCTGGCATGGCGGGAATAAGGCGCCAAGGAAAACTGCCAGAAGAAAAGGTAGCATTCACAAATACACCTGCCTTGGAGGGAGATAAGCACATGTACGGGAATTCTGCGAGTTCTTTAAAAAAAAACTCTGCTACTTGTGGAACGTATTGCCAAAGCGATTTCTGTATCAACACAAGGTGTAACTGGGACAGAATCTATCAACGTGCTGAGTAAGAAAAAATATTGTTAAAGATTCTTTGTTTTCTATAATCCTACAAAATTAAGGTATAACCCCACAATATCAAGGTATCTCAAGGTATTTTTTTCAAACGCGGTAGCTTAATCCACGGGAAGTTGTTGACACATAAGGAAAGAAATCTTTTATCACTATAATTCTGGATTCCTTCCACGTACGTTATTGCTATAGACTTCTTGCACCAACTTAAGAAGTAATGGAAATAACTTCCAATGATTCTCACACTTAATACAGTGTCATAATTTAAGAGAGAATCAGTTCTGATGGCGCAGGGAAGCCTCTGAACTCTTTCTAGCAAAGAGGGAGTCGGAATAAAATTATTTTGCGACTGTAGAACAGTTAAATAATTTTAACCCTAAAATCCGTCAATTATGCTAAAGTAGTCCAGCTTCCAGAATGTCTCCATCTCTTTAAATCTTCCACTCTAGCGAAGAGCATCATATTTTTTCCATCAGCCATTTTTACGTAATCCTATTTCATATTCATGTTTATAACTCTTTCCTTACATTTAAAATGTAATAGTTATCCATAATAGCTTTGTGTAATTTTTATAGATATGAAATATCTTAAAAATGACCTTCCAATAATAGAAATGAAAAAAATATTTTAAAAAAGAAGTGTTTTGAAGAAATCTGTAAGAACGCTAAATATCAAATGTAATCTTAAAATTTGCTTCCGAAGGAGGATATTTTACGTACACCTATTTAGGAGACAATTCCAAAATACCCTATTTTTCTTGCATTTTATAATCTATCAATTTCACATACATGCGTATCAAGAGCGTTATATACCTCACTTTGAAAAGTATAACATATTGGTGGGTACAACAGATCAAGCTAATTTTCAGTGCACGAATGATACCTCAAAAATATTGCCAAAATATATTAGTATTTTTTTTGCTTCTTTTTCCTAAATCGCTTTAAAATGGAGAAAAACGGTTTTATTACTACTAGAAATATAACTTTCTACTAAATTGGTATTAATGATGATAAAATCGACCATTTCCACATTGCAATTATCGCTATCGGGAACGTCGGCGTTGCTCCAATAATGGCCAACGAGATATTATGCTGAAATGAGCCAGTGCCAAATGTACGAGTAATTTCTCGTTGTACAGCAATATGGCGAGTGGACACTAAATACGAATTTACCTAATTATGGTATTCCTTGGCAAACTAATCGATCTATTTGATTTCCTCTGATAAAGAGCAGACAAAACGGCAATGCTCGTTGGTGAAAGGAAAGAAAAGATTTCCACCAGGACTAGTGGTGTTTTGTTCGATGTTTATAAAATGTTGAAGTACCACATAAATAACAAACGAAATGTAACCTAGGCATATTCTACAAGGATATTATAGTGCTAGTTACAATAAGTAATTTTGTGTTTCTGCTAATACACACGTCTATTGGTCTCGTGCTGCAAGGTTACCTACTCTCAAAATAAAATATCACTTGTATAACTCGTATCATAAATTACTATTATTTGTTCTGGTTTTGTAATATAAAGCATATGTGTGTGCGTGAAAAGAAAAATTACATTTATTGAAAACGTTTGTATAATACTGTTACATTTAATTAGAGAAAAAGTCTACACTGAGAGTAATTTTGAAGTAATGTAGGAAGATCAATTTTAAAAAAAATTAATGAATAGGGTTAAAATTAAAGAACTAAAATTATTTTAAATTATTTTGAAAGTGAGCACTTCTAATGATATAATTAATCGGTAAAAACGCACCACAAATATTGAAATTAAATTATACTTGCCTACGGCAAAAGCTCATATGAAAGTTCACATACCTGAAACAAAAGAAAACAATTATTTATATAACTACATAATGATTAAAACACATTTTCAAGGTAACGTTTTGAATGCAATGGAAGTTCTACAACTTTAAAATTAAATATTTTTAATTGGCAAATAGAATAATACATTTCAATTAAATTTGAATTTCTATAGAGTAATAAATCATAATTGTAAGTATTTGAAATAATATTGTTCTATGAAATGGAAAAATGATTAATGTGAGTAAAAAATATACCGTGATCTGCGGAATAGAATAACAAGCGAATTAATGAAAAAGAAAATGAAATGATAGAACAAATATCTTTTTATTTAAACAACACCAAAGGTCATCCCAGAAATTAGATCCCCAGATGAACAGAAAACTTGCTTTACTGAGGTGCTGTCCCAATTAATTATGAGCATCAAACAGATCTCACTTTTTGTATCTGCATTTGGTGGCTTAATTAAAAGTATAGACGATGGTGCAAAATTACTTCACTAACGTAAAAAGTTACAAAGACGATATACTAATCTATCTCAAAGTAAAATGAACAGAAAAGTTGGGTCTAGAAATCCAATATCTTATATTTAATATTTCTGAAAATAAGGTTTTCAAAAAAAAATTACATGACCTTCTTTAAAGAGTTGAGTTTTACAACAGTCTTTGCCTCAGGCAAAAATCTCTATGTTCAACTGAGTAGTTTTGAAATATTAATTTTTTTCAATTTTCCAAAAAACTGAGCACTACCCAAAAATGAGACTAGCACCATAATTTTTACCGTCCCTTATTACATATGTGGAGAAAATTTAAAGATAAAAATTGAAGCGGTTTTCCAGAATTTTTTAAAAAATTGCCTAAATTAACGAAAACGACTCATATTTTCGAAAAGTTAAACTTGACCTTATTTCAAGATTTTTCTTTAAGGAACAGATTTTATTCAAGAAAAACTCTCTATCTTCAGTATTATAGTTGTAAAAAGACGCCGAAAAGTTTGAAATTTTGTAATTTTCGAGATATTAGGGATTTCACCGAACATGAGACCTGTTCCATTCTCTTACGCGTCCATTATCCTATCCGAGGACAAAGTTTAATTATAAAATTAAATGTCTTTTTTTTTGTAAATGTCCGAAAGGTTTCGTGTAAAGTAACCCCCAAAATTAAAACATCGGTTTCAAATTCCAGGAGTCGCGACATCAGCCAGAACGATTGGGGAATATCAGTTTTGGAGACAATCGGCTGAAGGGTTAATGCGCTAGCGTAGTGCACAGACAGACAGGCAGACACGTTTTGCCGTCAATCCATTTTTCGGTATTAAGGACGCACAAAAGATGGATCCTGGCTACACCACCTGTTAGAGGATTTTTTTCCATATTTGGAAACTGGATTTATCCACTTTTTTGTTATCACTGCCCGACAATAAGAGATTTGTGTCGAAAATTCCCGTTTTTTTGGCGCATGATTACAATACTTTCTCAAGTTAGTAAGGGCGAGAAAGTAAAATATCATATAAATAAGATACACCAGTTCTTGAAATAAGTGAACTCATTTTCTATCTTTAGCTACAACTCATTTGTTTCATTTGTTAACAGACGGCAATATGCCAAGTCCTTAATAGACCCCGGCCGTTAATAATATGTTTTTATCAATGTATTTACCGTAAGTTGAGATAATAGAACAGTACTACAAAAGATAAAGTTAGAACATTAAAAAATACTGCAAATGCCCTTACTTGAATTCGGCAGGCGTATTGGTTTATTATGTTGGACATTGGTTTGTGAGCCTATTATTACCATTACAAATGCAATAACTCAGCATGTTTTCGTTCCACGTGTGTATCTAAAATTTTCAAATTAATTTCCCTTTCGAAGCTGTTTTGCATTTGATTACGCTGTTTTGGTTTTTTTATTGTTTAATATTTCCTCCCTGCTTGGCGCTTGGCTGAAGGAAAAATCGACTAGTGACATCTTCCACATCGGGTACAGTTTTTTTTTACATCAACTTAAACGTTTTTCGTTTTCCCGCCGATGCTCCCTGCCCTCAGGTAATACCACTACCTTTGTACGTCCCAAAGTCCCTTGACTCTAGCCTTCACTCCGTCAGACAAAACAGCTAGTGTCTCACCACTACTCGTTTCGCCTTACATTAGCAATAAAGTTCAAGTTATACACGTTACTAGTAAATGTGGAATTCCTTTTTTTTAATTATTTATTTAAGGTCGCCTTATAAACAACTAGGTCATTGGCGACCACAGTTACAAAAATACAGTATTTACAAATTCACATTTGGGTTACACATTTTCATGGGATACACATACACAAATCCTAAATCTAGATGTCATACATAGGGCAGACAATGTATAGTCTTTAGCTAAATACCATTTAGCAGATTAAATTTGGTGAGGAGTTCTATAATTTTCTTTTAAATGTGGAATTGATTTCAGTGTTTTAATTAATTCATTAGTGATTTCAGACACGGCAGCTGCTAAGGTTATGAGTCCCGTAAGTGTAATGAATATTTGATCGTGGGGAATTGGCTGTGGGTGGAGGTCCGAAACCGAGCTACTCCTCGACATGCAGGTTATATTTCCGCAATCAGTTATTTCCCAACAGCAGGGCACTGGCTCACCCGGGACAAGCTCCAAGCTCCCGACTGTTTTCCTGACGTGTATGGTAGTTAGTTAGTTAGTTAGTTAGTTAGTTAATGCCTTATTTTACGTGGCGAGACTCGGGCCATCAGGCCCGCTCTTCCGTCTGACCACGCATATTCCGCTACGCTCCTTTCCCCAGCCATGGGAGAATGAAGGTATTACTTGGGCGACGAAACAGGCAATTAGAATTTAGCTCAGAGGCATCATTTAGGCTTGAGGATCTTTTACATGCAGTAAATCTACTAACATGGGACAGTCGGCTTTACTTCCCCATACGAAGGATTTTTTTTCGCCCTAAAAAATCCACCACATCCATTTGAACCAGCAAACTCTCGTACAACAGTCCGGCACGCTGACCGCTACACCACCGAATCCGCGATCCGAATGGTAATGCGGTGCATGTGAGTGCGTAAGAAAAGGGTTAGGATAGGACTACGAGAGGGGAAGGAAAGATCGCGCACACTCCGTTTGTGAGGGTACTGCTCCAGCATTCGTCTTGTATTGATCGCAAAAAAAAACGGAAAACTACGGATCCGAGTAGCCGGCCGCTGGATTTCTGCTGCAAACTGGCTGAAATCGCCCCAGCTATGTAGCCAGTGTCGGCAAACCGCCACCGCCGGGACCAGAACCGTAGGACTTCCGATCAACGATAATGCAGAGACAGCAATGTTGGCGCCGAGCTATCGCAGCTAGTCAGCCTAATGCATGCGACCTCCTACCCTCAGGTCGTGCACACCACCTAGAGTTTCTTACATCGTTTCTGCCATCGAAATCGACATGCTTCTCTGACAGCTGAAGACAATGACATATGTGTCTCCAAATACTTACCGTCGACGACCTTTCCCCTAAACACACATTTCGGAGTCGGATAGGTACACGCGCGCCCGCACAAAGCTTTCCCCTGAAGAAGATACACAGGAAGCGGCGGCGGCGGCGGCGGCGCCCTGAACAATCAAACAAGAGGTTGGGCAAATAGGCGGAGTGGGAGGGGCGAGTGGACGCGCGGACGCGACTGCATTGTTCCTGCGAAGCGGCCTCGCGCCTGGAAGAGAGCCGGATCGATGCCCCTTGACCTCGACTCACGCGGCGCGCGCCCGGCGCGAAAGCAACGCGCTTCGTCACCTTCCGAACGCGACGAGCAGGCGGCGCATTTTTAGGCAAATGGCTGCTGTTGCGCCTCTCGAACCCTGAGTCCAAGTCCGTACAATCGAACGCTTTTCAGAGAATGTCTGCGTCCATTTTAATGGACGTAAATGTTCAGGTAGTCTTCCGAAGGCGATGAGTAGGCGTCGAGTTTTTAGACAAATTCCTGGTGTTGCGTTCTCCGAACTTGGGTCCAAGTCCAGTCTACACTATTGAATGCATTTCAGAGGATGTCTACGTCCATCTAATACCCGTTAATGTTCAAGTGTTCTTCCGAAGGCCACGAAGAGATGGCGAAATTTTAGTCAAATTGCTGCTGTTGTGCCTCTCGGGACCTTCAGTTCAAGTCCGCACTACCGAACGCAATTCAGAGAATGTCTGCGTCCATGTTAATGGACGTTCAATTTCAGGTAGCCTTCGAAAGGCGATGAGTAGGCGTCGAGTTTTCAGGCACATTCCTGATGTTGCGCCTCTCCGAACTTGAGTCCAAGTCCAGTCTGCACTATTGAATGCATTTCAGAGGATATATGAGTCAATCTAATACACTTTAATGTTCAAGTATTCTTCCGAAGGCAACAAGTAGGCGTCGAATTTTGAGATATCTCGGAACTTCAGTCCAATTCCACACTGTCGAACGCGTTTCAGAGGATGTCTATGTCCAATTAATACATTTGCTCCATAAGGGCCAAAACAGACTATTGCCATGTTAGCAAGTTACATATAATTCAAAATAAATGTCTTAGAAAAATTACCAAAGCCCCTTGATTCATTAGGAACCAAAAATTACACAGAGAGCTAATATCGAACTTCTCCACGACTACATATTGAAAATATCCAAAAACTTCTACAAAACACTATCCGTCACACCTGCCCCCAAAACATACTAACTAGGTCAAACACACACACCCTTGCAGAATTATTTCACAATACCCGAAATATGTTTCCAAACTCCCCTGAAACCCATCTAGACAAAGAATAAAACTATTTCAATCGTACTACATCTTAAATCAACTTTTAATCTAAATATCTCTTGATATCGCCAGTGGGATGTGCATTGGTTTAACCATGAGAGTGGTAATCCTTAAAGTGAAGTACTAATATTTAAACCACCTTGAATGACAGCAATGTCAAGCACGTAGTAATAAATTTAAAGAAAATGAAATACACTATAATGTTCAGGTAGCTCACTTTACTCTATATGAGGCTGGAATCGATCGAATCAATATCAGGTATAATTTCTTCAGTTAGTTAATTAAAACTGTTCTTTCAAACAACAGTTATTCGTATTCGGTTCTCTATAGAGCCGCTTCTTCAATATACACAAATGATGTTCAGTAAGCAAACTATTAATTATAATTAAATAATTATTTATCGGCGGTCACCAATTTTGAGCACAAACTACTAATATTCACTCTTGGCATACAAATTACAGAGACCAATAAGTTTTCATAAGTTATAAATTTCATTAATTACGGTACCTCCGTAAAACCCTTGCCATCCTCCAGCTTAGCTTAGCCACGACCACAAAACAACAATTTGTTTCATTAACATCCAACATCATTTCATGAACGTGACAAAATACTTTTAAATATCCCGCAAATACAAATTTTTATACTCATTACTACTTACATATTATTAAATAATTTACACATTTATTAGCCTGACACGCATAGATAATTTGACTAACGATCGAAACATTTATTTTGCTGTTCCTCCATCGACATTTTCAGTGAGTTAACGATATTTCAGAAACTACATTTTACGTTGTATCAGCTAGAGATTGGTTGTAGCTTCGCGCATCTTTCATTGATGAAGAATAATGACCCTGAGTAATAACGTTTTCAGAAATTACTAATAAACATTGTGTAAATTACTAAGCATAAATTAAAAATTCATCGCTTTAAAATAACTAAAGAAACGTCAACATTTACACGTAGAATATATAGTTCTTACATATTCTATCCCCGAACAAGGATGCGTTTTGTTTCATTACTATGTTACATGTAGAAGATATTTCAATAAGGCAGATACTGTATGTATATTTAAATTCTTTCCTTGTTCAAAGCATTTTCAGAAGTAGCACAATAGTAATGTTTCAGGTGAGAGTGATACGTCAATTGCATACATTTCAAGATATATGCGTTCTTAAACGAAATATAATGACTGGGGAATAATCTAAACATTGGGAAGAGTAATCGTTCTATATTACTTATTTCAGACAACGTCAAGGCTCGCACAGAAACCTCAGACAATCCTCAAAAGAAAGTGTCTCTAGTCATGCAAACAACGCATTCCAACTTGCCCTTCCAATTCCATTATGGAAAGAAATACCAGAGAGATGACAAAAACATTTTCTAATGACTTGTTTGAGCATATGCTTTAACGTCTTTCACGATCAACTTTGCACTATCTGACATGAGAAACTTTTGTGACCGTCTAATGTCTTAATTTCATAATTACGCGATAGGTAATCAGATCCACGAAAATGATCACATAAAATGTCGGAGTTCTCCAATGGATATTGTCGGTGAACAAGAAAGGTGAGCCATCTTAAAACAGCCATTTCTGTAACAACTAAAAATACACGCTTAGAAAATTGCATATTTTTACTAGTAACATTTTATAAACGTGACTCTCTCTCTCTCTCTCTCTCTCTCTCTCTATATATATATATATATATATATATATATATATATATATATATATAAGAATACATGTATATACAGTGAAGAATAAAATAATTTATTACAGTGAAATAAAATAAAATGCACACTTACCCAAGTAACGTGCGAAACACTTCTCATCTTCTTGAAACAAAACATATTTACGACTCCAAAGAAATTTAAAAATTTTGCATATTCAAAGCAAAAGACAACAATTACATGTATTACAAAATTTGGAAATTCTAATACTAGTAAACACTCCTTGAATCTTCTATCCTAATGATCGAACAGATGTAAAACGTAGCCCTCTATTAAATATCCTCATCCTCTCCTATACGCCACCCAGTTCTCCCAGAGCGCCCAATGATGCATGTTTAGTATTAAGTTACTTGAGTAAGTGTGTATTGTTTTTATTTAACCGTATTAAGTCATTGTATCTATCTCTGTATATACATTAAGTCTTCAGTATATATTTTGGTTTTCCTTTACACTAATAGGGAGCACTAAAGATGAGATAAAAGTCTTAAAAACATGTTTACCGTAATGTAGCATATGAATGTAGGGTAAAATACATATTTTATTGTGGAATATTATTTTTATTCTTTCTAGGAATGATGATTTCCACAATATTTCTGCGGAAACCAACGAATTTATTCACAGTGAACTACACTTCATTACGTAAGATGTTGACGCGCCCGGGATCAATAAACACTCCCTCATTATCTCAGGTGCCCCACCAGTGCACTTAATTCGAGCCGAGGGTAACAAATGTGGAACAATTTACATAACACTTCTCACAATATACCTAATCTTTTGACTTCCACATTTCTTGAAACAAAGCTCAAAAACTTCTGACGTTGGGATGGTCAGATTAAATTTTTCGCGTTTTTAAATTTAAAAAAAAATTACGTCAAAAAAGTTAAAAACTGTGCGTGACTTGCTAGGGCGAGAAGTAAATTCTTTGCACGTTTTCAAAATTCTGTGATCCCTACCCTACGCCATATAGTAATTTAAATTGAATAGAGAAAGAAATTACCGTTTTTTGCAAGGATTGTTAACAAAAGTATTCGCTCCGACGTAATAAAATCTATTTTCAAGGGTAAACCAAAAATATATTTGGCCTCTTATCCCTCATTATGTCCTTCGTCAAGGAATAATTCTTTCTGTTGCGACATGGAGAACGATAATTTGAATAACTATATTTCCCACTGAATTCTAGAAGATCTCTTCTGCACAGATAGTGAAGTTACAATTATGTCCAGAAGAAAAACAAGGGGCCATCTCAGCATTTGCTCAAAGGATCAGGGAAACTGGTCGAAAAACCTGATTGAGATCGGGGTTATTGACCCAGAGGCTGCGGTACAAGACTTGTTACAGATTGTTTAAAATTATCGAGTCCAAATGGTAAATACGATTTCGTATTTCCTGGTTTCCGAGCGCGTCATCTGTTGTGGTCGTTAGTCCCAGAAGTGAAGTGAATGTTTTAATGACGGACGATGGCAGTGTTCCCGAGCAGTATAGCGCGATCCGGAACCGACCTACATTTCGGCTAGTGGGGTTTTATCCAATCAGGCATCTTCCACCAGCTGGGCACAGCCCCAACCGAGACAAGCTCTAACCTCCTGGTCGGTGTCTTGGCATTCGTGATTCTGTAATGCGTGTGTGTCGCGCGGTCCGTGGTCCGTTTGTTATGGTACTGCTCTAGCATTCGCCTGGTTCAGTCATTCGCTTGCCCGGCATCCGCAGAACTTCCAGACGGTTTGCGGGGCTTTTCCCCAACGAGTGGTGGGAGATGCCTCCCACTAAAGAGGCACTGCTCCAACCGTGACTTCCCGCTGGCTGTGACCCCACCATGTCCCCCTCCCCTCGCAAGCCGATTGGAAGTTCGGCTGCCGTGTTAGGTTCCGTTCGGACCACCACCACCGCCACCAAGATCACATTCTGCGATAAAACCATGCACTACAATTATAGGACCAATGGTCTTATCAATTGACGCACCCTGAATCACTAAGAAGCCGTCTATTAATTACGTAAACGCAAATTTGGAGTATTTTCCATACTCTCTCTCCACCAATAAAGCACCCATAACGCGCAGTTGAACCCCCCATAATAATTACGTAATGCTTGAGACACCCCCCCCCCTTTGAAAATGCGAAAAATGAAAATAAATTATAGCATAGTAAAAACTATAATTTCGTATTTATTTGATGTGTTCTATATATTAAAATTTATAATAACTAAAGTCGGAATTATTTATCGATATTGAGAGCCTAAGCGTAAGCGTGTCTCGGTAGGGATATGTGGAACTACCTGGTTTGGTGGTCCGGGAAGTTCTGTAGCAAGATATATTTTCTAGTATGAGAATTACGATTACATCAATGACGTCGGTGAGACGGGGGTTATCGTGAGAGCGGCGAATACGAGTGAATAAAATTACGAACAAGCACGCGAAGACATTTATAATCGTTTTACCAAACTATAGTTTTCAATTCTTGTATCCAAGAACCCTGGGTGGTCTTGAGCGTGGTATTTGGTAAATACCGTTATTTAAGTATAGCCTTGCCTATGCACTAGCTAGTCAGCTCAGTCGAATTCAACCGCTGTCTGGAGGAGGAGATTCTAGTGGCTGGCTGCTTTGATTAGTGGCTTTCCATGGTTTTTCCAATCAATACTCAAAGCAGTACCCCAAAAAACGGACCACGGGTGATATTTCTCTTTCTTGCCCTCTCCTCGCTCCTTACATACGCTTTACATATTACCCATTTCCTCGCTCAATTCTTTGTGAGATAACGTGAATCGTACTGTCTGATGGATTTTTCCCGGGCGTTGCCGTGCCCGAGCGATTTGTGAACGCATTCTGGCCCTTGTGGGACGCCCTGATGGGAGCGCATAACTCGTGTGGATTCTGCTTCCACATGCCTAGCCCTTTGTCGGTACTGACAGCCCCTCCCCTCTCTCTACATCATAGCTCTGTTCCTGCCCTCACCACCGTCCGTGCCATCGTCCTGCTATTTCCCAGCTCCCGCCTTCACCACTGCTCCCATTGCCGCTCTACCCGTCGCCCCGAACTCGGGCCCCGCTGACACCCTTGTCCATTTGCTTCCCCGCGCTATCATCATGGCCACGCACCTGGGGAAATTGAGTGGAAGCGATCGGCGCCGGCCTTTTCAGCCCTTTTACAGCGGCAGACGGCGGTCGTCCTAGCTCTCGTTCGGCCCTCATCCCCGCTACCTGTCCCCGGCTTCTCCTCGCACTCATCTCCGCCCCCGCCCCCGGTTTTCTTCCACTCTCGTCGTCGGCCTCGAACCCACCCCTTGAGTCCGACCATGCACCCGCTTTCTCCCTTGTTGACGTCCTCGTTCACCCCGTGCCACCCTTCCGTCTTCGCTCACGTCGTTGCTATTCCCCCATCCTACTAATGTCACAACTTCAGTCGCCCTTATTTCTATCCTTCTGTTAACATCGTTGCTTCCGTGTATGTAGTAGGTGCTCTACTCTCTTCTGAACAAGGTGCCCCATGCATCTTCTAGCTCAAGCAATCTCTCTACCAACATCACCCAGCAAAACTGCGGCGTCACCCAGGGCAGTGCTTTATTTTTAATACATCCTCATAGCAAGCAATTCATGCTCACATAGATGAAACTTGATTATGCCAAATGAATACAGTTATTCATAAATACAATCAGTTTAAAGGAAAGGTTAAAGGACATGAATTAATAAGGAAATTATTTAAAGTGATTGCAGGCTGTACACTCGAGGGAATCAGGTCACAGTGGTCAGTGTTCTGAAGAGTTCAAAGTTGTCTGCTTTGGAGCGGGAGAGGTGGCTCAGGGCATCAATTAATGTCACTGCAGCGCCTCTGACCGAGAGATCCTAGATTCGAGTCCAGACTGTGGCAGGATTTTTTACACAAGCTTGTCCGCTAGGTCGAATTTAGTCGCTGTCTGGAGTAAAATTCTAGCGGCCGGCTGCTTTGTTCTGTAGTTTTCCGTGGTTTCTCGAATCAACACCAGACCAATGCCGGAGCAGTACCCTAACAAAGGGGCCACGGGCGCGCGCGATCTTCCCTTCCTCTTCCTTGTCCTATCCTCACCCCTACTTGCATACTCAAACCAGCATGTATTAGACTACCACATACGCCGGGAGACCACCACATAGGTCGGGAGCGTAGAGCGTTTCCCGGCTGGGGCAGTGCCATGCTTGGGGGAGATACCTTATTAAGAAAAACTCCGTCATCCGACGGTAGGTCGGCGCCGGATTCCACCATTCAGAGGGGGAAGATCGCCGCCATCACCCGAGAAAAAAACCTGCACTGCACTTACAGGACTATTGACCTTAGTTGTTGACCGGAATCACTAACAATCTATCATCTACCTTGTCCGAAACTTCAACTCTGTGCACCGCTATATCCAAGGGCCCTCACCATCATGCGACCTTGATCGTCCCAATCGGTGTCGCTTTTCTTGAAGTGCAAACGATATTTCTTGCTACCATGCTGCTCCCCCTCGTATATTTTTCACTTTTGATACCTCGATCTTTGGCATTCCTTTATTTGCTAACCGTGTCTCTGACTTTTCCCTTGACACCTTCTCGACGATTTCTTTGCCTCTACAATATTCCTCCACTTCCGTCTCTCGCCTCTGACAGCTCCTCTTTATATTGTCGCTCGCATCTGGGACACTCCATTCTCGGAGCGGTTCGCTCTTGACGTCGCACTTCACAGTGGGTCGAAAGTCTCTAAAAGGCGCACAAAACGATATAAAATATTAAATTAGCCAATATCACATAAATAAATATACAAACAAAATCATCAGTAAATCAGTTTGATCTGTACGTAAGCATTACGTACACACCTGGAATTACAACTTTCTTGGATTTTCTCAAGGCTAAAGGTATCTTATGACAATTTTGGAACTTTTACATGTCGTTCTTCCAGAATATTTTCTTCGGATAAACTTTCTCAGAGGAGTCTCAGTTTGCTAGTGCTGTTTCAACTAAAATAAAAGGCTTCTTGAACTCGATAAGCTGCGTATTCCTGAAAAGCTTTCCAACGAAAATTGCATTTATACCCCCGACCTTAACAACAGTGTGTACTTTCAGAATTTTCACTATATTCGCTTCAGCTTGCGCATATACAGCTTTCAGGACTGGGAGGGGAAATTGAGAGGTATCAGGGGAAATTGCCCCTGCTCACCCGTGCTCGCCTGGTTCCTCAGACGGTCAAGTAGCTCGTGCGGGCGACACGGTTTGACATGCCTGCCTTAGTCGACAAAACATTTTATTTCTGTAGATATTTTGAATCTATAATTTTCCACTTTTTTAACGTGACAATTAAGGATTTTTACGATTACTTTAAACCTTCGCAGAAGCAGATGCGGGCATTAGCGACCGCTGTTGTTTTATGCACAAGTAACAACATTTTACATATTATGACAAACAAAATTATTACTCACATTAATTTGTTCACAGTAATTTAAATTATTTTTTCAAAACCAGTGTATTAGGGAGTTTGTTTTACCTTTGGGTAACTGGCTCGCCAGGCCTGCCAATCCTGTAAATAGTTCAACTAAAAAAAATTGTATTTATTAATAGTAATTTTTAAAGTTATAACTAATCATCTTTTTTTAAATTTATTTTAAGTCGCATCAACAGCATTAGTGACGAAATAAATGGAATATATATATTACATTTTACATTGACAATATTAAGTTTTTACAATATTGAGGTTACATTACAATAATGATTATGAATACAAAACCATAAAACAAACATTAAAATAGCATCAATGATATTATTACAGAGAGAAGTAGGAGATTACATTATTCTAATACAGTTAAATATTGCCCCAAACACCCATTTCTATACAAAAATTTATTACATACCTTCGATATGTATAATCACGTAGAATAGAACTAAAACTTTCCGTATCAAAGAATTGAGGTCTGATGGGAGTTTTATTGAGGACATTCCCGGAGGATGTGATTAATGTCCAGCGGGCAATTGCAAGAGGTAGATACTGGGTTAGGTTTTTTCTCTAGTATATGGTAGAGGATTACTTTTTATGTTGTAGTATATAGAATTTTAGCCCTCGCGGTTTAGCTCGTTGGTCACTTTGCTCGCTTTCCATGACGCGACCCCAGGTTCGATTTCCGGTCGGTCAAGATTATAATTGTATTTTACGTGTCGAGAATCAGGTCATAAGGCCTGCTCTTTCGTCTGACCACGTACATTTCGTTACGCTCCTTTTACCTACTAGGGGAGAAAGAAGGTATTACTTGAGCGACGAGAGTCAATTTGAATTTAGCTCAGAGGCTTCATTTAGGCTTGAGGATCTTTGAAATGCAGTAAATCTATTAACATGGGACAGCCGGCTTTACTTTCCCTCCGAAGAAAGGCGTACGAAGTATTTTTTTGCCCTTAAAAATCCACGGCTTCGATCGGGTTTGAACCCGCGAGCTTGGGTATAACAGCCCGTTACGCTAACCGTTACACCATCGCCGCCGCTGACACCATCGCCACCGCTGCTGCCGCCGCCGCCGAAAATAAATCTAAGAATACAAATTTTTTTAAAAAAATGCATTGGTTCGGTTCTGGACCATTAATATTCACCATTCAATTGTCTCCAAAGTCCTGTTTACCGCAGATATTACATTATATTCAATAAGCCATTTTAGTTATATGAGGAAGAGCGTAAGAGAGGAGCGCAAACCGGACGGCAATTCGTCTCACGTATTAGAACACTTTATTTATTTATTTATTTATTTATTTATTTATTTATTTATTTATTTATTTATTTATTTATTTATTTATTTATTTATTTATTTATTTATTTATTTATTATTTTATTTATTTATTTATTATTTATTTATTTATTTATTTATTTATTTATTTATTTATTTATTTATTATTTATTTATTTATTTATTTATTTATTTATTTATTTATTTATTTATTATTTATTTATTTATTTATTTATTTATTTATTTATTTATTTATTTATTTATTTATTTATTTATTTATTTATTTATTTATTTATTTATTTATTTATTTATTTAGTCAAAAACAGTCAACGACAGTATGTGACGTATGGGGGAGAAATCGTCTGCGCACGCTTTCTTGAGTTTCAGAATCCCTTCCCAACAACTAACTATTAATAGTTGAAAGATTAATAATAATAATAATAATAATAATAACAAATTTAAAAAAGCGAGAGATTAACATTTGAAAAACTAGATATTTTCGTTGCCAAATTATAGAAAACTTATTTTTAACGGTAAAGAAACGAACAGACTTGATTTTTCTGTATTGTTAACAAAATAGAAACTCACCCTAAGCTCTACTACCACTACTAGCAAAGGAAAGTTCAACAAAACGTGCGCATAGTGAAGCTACATTTACGTCCAGAAGCAAATCAAGGGGCCATCTCAGCATTTGCTCAATGGATCAGGGAAACTGGACAAAAACCTGATCGAGATGGGGGTCATTGACCCGGAAGAACATTATTTGTTACAGGCATATTGAGTCTTTTTTTAAAATTATACAATGCAGATGTAAACTAATTCATTATACTATATCTTGTTTTTGTTAAAGTAAACATTATGTTTCTTTTTGGCGATCAGTATAGTCTCTAATTGTATAGAAACATTGTATAGAAACTTCCTTTAATCTTCGTCTGGGTCGGTCCATAGCTACTTCTGCGGCGGAAGAAGCAGGCAGACGTTCCGCGTGCTTGACGGGACGGGCCTTCGCGCTCGCCGTCTTCTGCCTCCTCCGGTGGAATGATGGCTCTCGATCGATTCGGCGTTTCGAGTCGACGAAAGTGTTCGTACGATTCCGGCGAGAGATCCCAACTGCCGCATGAAGTGCCGAAGCAATTTCGTTCCCGCCCATCCGCGCATCTCATCGCGGACGCTCAAGAAGGTTAACTAACCGCAAACACTTGAAGACGAATCGCCTAAAAAGGAGTGGCCCCTCAAATGCCATCATGCATGTTTAATACGAATTTACTGCCTCGCATCAGCAGTATAGAGAAAGTGTTTCCTTCTTCGTAGTCATCATAAGCTTCTTCTGCTTCGTCTTCGACAACATCCACTTTTCTTCCGTCATCAACATAAACGACTTCATTTTCGTCGTCGCCATCACCATAACTTTTTCGTTATCATCAAATTTTCCGCTGTCATCAACTACTTTAACGTAGTAATCAACTTTTTTGTCGTCATTTTCTACTTCCTCATAGTCATCATCTACTTCCTTGTAATCATCATATACTTCCTACAATCATCATATAATTCCTATAAATCATCACATACTTTCTCGTTATAATCACATACTTTCTTATAATCATCATTTATACTTCATCATTTGGTGGTTCTTCCCCATTTGATACTTCAGCATAATGTTCATCATTATTTAGTTCTTTACCATTTGGTACTTCTCATACAGCACCCACAGTCTAAAATGATTCCGAGAGTGATGTGGGTGCGTGGAAACTCAATTTGGGGTGTAGTTTAATTGAAGAGACAGAGAGGTAAAGAGAGGAGAAAGAAAAAAAGAGAGAGGAGAGAGAAAAAGAGAGAAAGAGAGAGAAAGAGAGAGAAAGAGAGAGAAAGAGAGATTCTTCATAGACACGAGAGAGAGAGAGACGCACACAAACTTCATTAGACAACTAACATGTGATTCCAGACGACTAAAATGGAAAATGGATTTATTTTAAGAGGGGCAAATTGGGGATGACGTCAATGTGCGTTTTTACATTATTATCTTTATTTTCCTATTATTTATGATTATATTCATATAAAAATTTGTTTTGATAGATTGCACAATTAAGAAACAGTTCACATGTTTTTAATAAGGGGGTGTTCAGTTAAAGAGATGCCAAATAGAAAATAGGTACAAAATTTAAATCTTAGAACTTCAATTAATTTTCACTTTACACTTGATGTCTCTTTGACACACGTAAGTTTTTAATCTGAAGACGTCAGTGACAGTTTTGTGGGAAGGCTATTTGTGTACAGGGTGAGTCACATATTTTTAGAACCTCCCGCAGTTTTTGAACGGTTTAAGTTATTGCAATGCAGTCTTCACGGATATACACGAGGGAATCGGGCTAATTAATGCATGTATTCATTACTATTTTATCACTTGTATTTTACGAGATATTTAGGAATTTTTTTTTACAAATGGAACACCCCATTAAATGGAGTCGAAGTAACAAACAATTTTATTTCAATACATAGTGGTGACAATTCATATTTTTAATCCTTCAACTATTAAGATAAAAAATTTGAAAATGAGAAACGATGAAAAGAAGAGTTCAGAATCAACGTGCAACAGTCTTTTGAAAAATTGTAATACGTTTCGTATCTTCAAATACTTCGATGAGCTTCCTAGCCAACTTCCCTGGCCCGTTAGCAGGGGGAGCGCTGCGTGACCTTTGGTGGCGGACTGTTACATTCAAAACATTCGTTACACACGAGTCGCAAAAAGTCAAAATTACACAAAAATGCTTATCTAAAATAAGACAATGTGTATGTCATTGGATTCGTCTTTTTACGCTCGTCACGATACACTAAAAAATTTATAGTTTCATTTGAAAAAGCAGCGTTCTCTGAATATCTCGTCAAGTACAAGTGATAAAATAGAAATCAATACATGCATCAGTTACCCCCATTCCCTGGTGCACATCCATGAAAACTGCATTGCAATAACTTCAACCGTTCGAAAACTGCAGGAGGTGCTAATGTTACGTGACGTGACACACTCTGTATAGTAATATTTCAAAACATACGGAGTAATGCCCTTTTGGTCGCAGCTTTGAATAAATGTCGATATATCTAGTGAGCGAGTATCAATTCTGCACGCGTCAACTATTGAGGTCATTACGGTCGTAGTCACGTATGTAATCTTTGTATCCCGATGAGAGCAACCGGCCACTAGAATTCCCCTCCAGACAGCGAACTGAATTCGACCCAGCAATCTACTCGTAGCTACATAGTGTCAAAAATACGCCGCCACCATCAGGTCTCGAACACTAGAACCTTATTGTCAACGATTCCGCAGAGGCATAGAGCAGCCAGGACCGGTAAATCGTGATACCAAAACTTTCACAAAATACCTAGTATTTTGAAGAAAAAACCTTCCGTTTCTGTTATTAAAAGGAATGAATGGCAAATTTAAAATTTATTATTATAGGTTTAGGTGGCTCAGGGCATCAATTGATGGCACTGCGGAGCCTCTGACCGGAACATTCTAGACGAGTCCCGGCGGTGTGGCAGGATTTCCGACAATATGTAGGTCGAATTAGTCGCTGCCTTTAGGAGAATTCTAGCAACCGACTGTGCTGATCGGTAGTTTTCCGTCGTTTCTTCGATCAACTCCAGGCGAATGCGGGAGCAGTACCCTTACAAACGGGCCACAAACCTCGCGCGCCCTTTCCTTCCTTTTCCCTGTCCTATTCTCACCTCTTACATTACTTACATACACACTCACATTTAAGTGCATTACACTACCACATTCGTCGGGAGACCAGGTCTGAGCTTCTCCCGGCTTGGGCCAAGTAGGAAATACCTTGATGAGGAAATTCCTAATAGGTTGGCGCCTGATCTCGCCATGCAGCGGGGAAAGTTCACCACCATCTCCCGCGATCAATTCGAAACATACACTACACTTACGACGATGATGACCTTACCAGTTGACGCGCCCTAAATCACTAATCTATCAATCAATCAACAATTCCAATTACCACTTGAAGCCAGCAATTTTATCTCAGCTTCAGTCTCAAGCCATTAGAGTATCAGCCTACCCACAGAGACGCTGTTTTGTAGCCGCGGCCATCCATCATCTCGCTCGGGACATTTTCATTCGCTCCGGCTAATAGTCTCGGCGCAAGGAGGTACGCTGAGGAATGTTATTTCAATACTCTACAAGAGATTGACTTCAGGCAAAGAGCTCCCATTAGAACACCAATCGATTTGAACGCTAGAAAGCGCGACACGACTACCTATTGGGACGATTTTGTGGATAGCCCCTCATCATTTCTTTCCGGCAATTACGGGCCCCAAACCATAGTGACTAAATAAGGTTTCTGATGTAAGGAGGGCGCAAGCATAAAATTTTATACTTAGGGAACCCAGAGACCAGGGATTCAATTAATAATAAATATAAACCATTGATTTTTTAGTTTTAACTGTTTACTTATTATTATTATTATTATTATTATTATTATTATTATTATTATTATTATTATTATTTATTTTTCACAGCTGTCTGGTACATGTTTGTGGAGTCATACAGATATTTCTATCAAAGCATGATTTCCGTAGTACATTACTTTTAACAAAAATATTTATTATTATTATTATTATTATTATTATTATTATTATTATTATTATTACATTATCCCAATAAATTTTCAGACAGTTATGATATAGTTGATTTTTTTATTTTCAATTGTTTTTTGTTCTGATTTCTGAAAATTTATAGGAAAAACTTAATAATAAAAAATAAATATGAACAAATAAAACTGCTACTTCACATGTACGATGTTCCTAAACGTTTGGAACCACGTTACGTTCTCAAACGAACGCAATTAAATCATCTCTAAAGTAAATAAATTTAACACAAGCTCCGACTGAATCTTGAGAGAAGATATTTTTCTTTAAGAAAAGGTTTAAAATATTGCCACGAGAGACGTCAACGTTTCCAAACTGTCAGCTCATCTGTTCTCAAAAAAGTCCGCGGAGCGTAGTTCCTAGTTCTGATAACTAGTCGTGCTAAAAAGCACTACTTTCTCGCCCGCATTTCACGCCAAATTATGCCATAAGTACTCAAATGTTTGAAAAATTGTACACGACCTTATTTCAAAATCTATCTTTAAGGAACAGATATCATTACGGGAAAAAGTCTCTATTTTTAATATTTTAGTTGTAGAACGACTCCGAAAACATTTTGATCTTTTGCAATTTTCGAAAAATCAGGGTTTTTAACGAACATGAGACCTTTACCATTCTCTTAAACGTTGTTCACACTATCTAACAAGAAAATATAATAAAAAACGATGAGTTCAATTTTTCGAAAAGTATGAAAATGTCTCAGAGGCTTCATGAAAAGTAACCCTCAAAATTAAAATATCGGTTACAAATTCAAGGGCCCTCGTAAATAGTCAGATCGATTGGGGAATATCTATTTTGGAGGAAATCAGCCGAACGGTTTAGCCGCTAGCGTTGTTCACAGACGGACAGGGAGGCAGTCGGACGGACAGACAGACGTTTGGCCAACATTCGATTTTTCGGTATCAAAGACCTTCACACATTTTTTTCTGCATTTAGCAACCGTATTTATCCACTTTTACGTTATCAGCGCCCTGAATTAAGAGTTTTTCATCCGAAAATTCATCGTTTTTTGGGAAGTATTACATATAATTCTCTCCACTCCGTAGGTAAAAGTAAAAATGCATCGCCTTCCGCATCTCGGGTCAGCGAATCCGTTCATCCTCCCTTCACGACTTTCTTGCTCCCCACCCCCATCACGGCACGAAATGCACAGAGCGTGTTGGTGCAGCAACAGCCCGTGCGGCGCAATTTCTCCTTGGTTACCTGTGAGCGCGCAGGAGCGTCTAGAAAACATATTGACGACCTCGCTCTCTTTGCGGGCGGGCAAGCGTGGGTGGTCATGGGGGCGGGCGGCGTGGGCGACGGCGAGGGCGGCGGTGAGGGCAGCGGCGAGGGCAGCAGCGTGGGCAACGGCGGGGGCGGCGGGGGCGGCGGGGCGGCGGGGGCGGCGGGGGCGGCGGGGCGGCGGGGGCGGCGGGGGCGGCGAGGGCGGCGGGGGCGGCAGGGGCGGCGGGGGCGGCGGGGGCGGCGGGGGCGGCGGGGGCGGCGGGGGCGGCGGGGGCGGCGGGGGCGGCGGGGGCGGCGGGGGCGGCGGGGGCGGCGGGGGCGGCGGGGGCGGCGGGGGCGGCGGGGGCGGCCGGAGCGGCGGGGGCGGCGGGGGCGGCGGGGGCGGCGGGGGCGGGGACAGCGGCAGAAATTACAGCGGCGGCGGGGGCGGCGGCGGGAGCGGCGGTGGGGGCGGCGGCGGCGGGGGCGGGTGCGGCGGCGGGGGGCGGCGGGGGGCGGCGGCGGGGGCGGCGGGGGCCGCGGGGGCGGCGGTGACGGCCGGAGAGCGGAGCGGGAGCGGCGGGGGCGTTGGGTGTGGGCTCATGGGCGGCGAGGGCGGCGTAGGCGGCGTCTCCCTTGCGCGGCCATGTTGCCTCAATCTCCGGCCGCGTAATTGCCAGGAAACGCGCGCCCCTGGCTATCTACCGCGTATCAGCTATCGGAGACGCTCCATTCCCACCGCCGCCGCCGTCGGCTCCTTGCAGCGCGGCCTGGCAGCTCCGTCTTCCAAGCGGGTTCGGTTGCTGCTGCTCCCATCAGGGACGACGATGGCGACGGCATACTCTGCAGGTCAGGTTGGAATCCAGGTAGTTTTGGACATGGGCAAGGCCGGCCGAAGGTACATTTTTCGCCGGAGGAGGCATCACTTTAATGTAAATTAATAAAAGCTATTAATGTTTAATGTGAACAATGGCATTTCATTATTTACTATTTACAACATTTAACTAATGGACACTCCACATACAATTATTTGAAATTCAGAATTACAAATCAATATTTAGTATTTAAGAAATGACCGGAGTATTTCTGGGGAGGGGAAACTCCCTGATCCCCTGTAGATACAGCCTTCATATGATCTTCTCATGTATGTGGATGCTGGATGACGAGGTGACAAGACAACGAAGTAAAAATCTCAGACAGAATTGCACAGAATGTCGTAGATATTGTGCGTGTTTTGGGGGAGCGCCCGAGTATTCAAGCAACTCTCACTAATAAGTGTTATTAAAATTAGTTATGTTATAAAAGAATGTTCTTATTTGGAACTGGGCAAACTATTGCGGTGCAATCTAATTATTGTCCGATTGATAGAGATGGGAATGTTGATTGACGTATCGGCGAATTCGTGAAGGCGAGAAATCTAATCTCGCCGTTGGACAGAAGGGTATGTCTATGGCGAGCTTCTGCCGGATAGATGAATATTATTGTAACGAAATTCTTCGGGATTATTATGCGAAAATTCAGTTTGATTCTTTAACCATTTAATTTTGATTCTTCCGATTTCATTGGTTAATTTCATTAATTTTGAGTTTGTGTTCCTTTATTTATTGTTTAATGTTCGAGTTCTTGGGAAATTTAATATTTTTCGATATGAATAGCCTACAATTGTTTGCATATTCTTACTGCGCAAATTCTTCAGAACATTTTCACTGTATAGTATGGTGAATCATCATTTCTGGTAAATAAATTTCTATTGCAGATTTTGTAACACAGTGATATGAATCTACTGAAAAAGTGACGTTATAAAGCTAGTTTTCAGCATCCTTATTACTTCTGAAGAAATCGACGAACTCTTGTGTCCAAACTGAGACATAATGGGAAGATTCCGTAAAATATCAACAAGAACTTCCTTCAGTGTAGAATTCAATGTTAAGTCAAAAGTTCCCTCGTAAAATGTCCCAAGGGTTTCATGTAAAGTACCCCCAAAATTAAAATATCGGTTTCAAAATCGAAACGCCGCGACATCAGCCAGATCGATTGGGGAGTATCAATTTTGGCGAAAATCGGCAGAATGGTTGCCACTAGCTTTGTTCACAGACGGACGGACGGACAGACAGACGTTTGACATTTGATTTTCCGGTATTAAGAACCTACAAAACATGGATTCTGCCTACCCCACGTGTTACAAGATTTTTTTCTAAATTTCTACTAACCTTAGAAGATTATTTTCTAACTGGATTTATCCCCTTTTTAGTTGCTAGGGCACTGTAATAAAGGTTTTCCTGTCGAAAATTCGCCATTTTTTTCGCGCAACATTACATAATTTTCTCTCTACTACCAAGCGAGAAACTAAAAAGGCGAAAATTCAGAAATTTAACATACTTATGCGTGTCAAATGATTTATTACCCGCGCCCGTTTCGTCCTCATTTCCCTAGATGCGAGAGGAGTGAGGGTTGCTTATTTCGACGTGAGGACTATGTATCAAACGTGAAGCTCGTTTGTATTTACAAAATAGATGGTAATATATGGGAGTGAATATTTCTTGTAAGCAATTTTTTTCAACAAAGCTCCTCTAACATTAATTCTTAATTCAACTAAATGGAGTAGGGGTAAGTATTCTGGGGCTCAAGAAAATGTGCGAATATAATACATTAAGCGACACGGCCCTTTTCAAAATTTTATGAGATCATTCCCCCCCCCCGCGACCGATGTGCGCGTACCTATGCCTATTCATGATAATCCGTTCTGATGCGAGCAATGAAAATAGAGAACAGGAGATACCTGGAACTCCATAACAATGATACACGAAAAACTCTGCCAGATCATATGTCAATAAATGCTACACATTTTGCACATCTCTGAAATGGGAATGTTACTTTTCTCACGGCATGGACGAGCCCTTTTGGTTATATTTTTTCAAGTTTTCAAAACACTTGAAAGAGCTAAAATTACATCGATTGAAAACGATATTGTGCTAGGACAATGTTGACAATGAAACCTACTACTACAACACCCCAAATGTCGTAAAAACTCGCAAAACTCGTGTTAGTTTTTGTCACAAAAATCGAAGCCAATATCACACAGTATGCGGTTGCTCTTTTAATAAATAGCCAATATACACCTTGTAAATCCGATGAAACTTCTAAACGTGGCGGTGATATTCTAAACGAATAAAATAGGGATCAAATTTTCTGTTAACTGAAGACTCGAAATTTTATTTTTCATTTTGTCAAAATTAGCAAATTCCACGATCTGTTAGATTAAACCCAAAAATCTCCAAGCAGTTGCTTCAGTCCTCAGAAATCTTCATATTTCAAATGCCAATTATACGAACCGAACAGGTTTACTGCAAAACTATAAAAGGAAGTGTCATTTTATTCAACCAAATAATCTTTTAAACTAAAAACAAGCTGCAAAATGAGTTTTTGCTTCTACAACAAAATGGTGGAATTTGGAGATTCTTTGGTTTAAAACAACTCCTTCACATTCCATTGTTACGTATCGCCAGACGTCCAGTTTTAATATTTATGATAAAGTCTTCTATTGACTCCATTCTGCACACAAAACATTACTTGTCATGTAAGTGTAACGCCCCCTCTCTCTAGTGATGATCAAGGGGCACGAATGAAATACTAACATAAAGAGGATAGGGGACGATCACGTACCTTGCGTAAACTCGGAATTAGTCGAATTGATCCTGTTTTATTTAAACTTTTAAACTGTTGAAATTGAAAGGTGTAAGAGAAAAGTGTGGTTTTAACTTTCAAGATATTTCTATGAAGTGAATAAATAATATTCAGGATGTTTTAAACTGGGCAATTTTGCAATAGTAAAATTATAAGTTCTTCATATTTTCGACAGTCAACTTATATTCGTTATTTTATTTAATAAATTCTTCATTTCATGAAATAAATTTCAGAAATTTTAAGTCACACCTTGACAATCATTTGTTTCATTAAAATTTTGGAATACAGAGAAGAGTTTATTACAAAGCTAATTAGGAAATATGTAGTAGTGAAGTGATCCGACAATACTTTTGCTTATTACACGTATTGCCTCTGGAATGTTTGATTGCTGCTGTCACGGAACACAATGTAGATCACCTAACTGATAAGGAAAGCATTCCAATGGAATGTGAAGACAGATTCAGTGTTTCACTGAATCAGTCTTGGAAGTATCTGAATAGATCACCGTGAATAGAATAACTGTAATTACAAACTGCTGGGAGCGATGTGTCGGCGATGTAGCAAATATATCCCTCAGTCAATTCTGCAACTATGCAGAGCCCCCTTGTAAAAAAAGGGTTTGTGATTCTCTGCCTACATGAAATGTCCATTCACAAATATTTGGTTTAGATAAATTCTCTACTAAATAGTAAATGACTCCAATGACGAAAACGACTGTAGATGCAATGGTGTGCACTAAAATGGTGCTGCACTAGAATTGTGCTGCAATAGAATCGAGCTACACCGTATCTGTGAGAATCTCACATAAATCTTGTGAATTCAGCACAAAAAATCAAGATACCACACTACGTAGAACGTATTACAAAATAAGACCTCACATCACATACTAAATATTTTGAAGAGCAAAAATGCACTCTAAAAGTACGCAAATGGAGTTGAAATAATCACAAGTAATCAATTATTTATAAATATTTTTATTCTATTGCACATTTTCTTTGTACTATAAATTGTCAGGCTTCATTTCGTTATAATTTCATGTTGGTAAGTAGAAATGGATCAATTTGTTGTAAAAATCTTTTTGAATATAACTCTCATAAAAGTATTTGTACTTGAACTTGCACTCAAACATTTAGTTGTATTTACTTTATTCGTAAATAGTATCGCCGAAACAAGTCTAAAGAAAAACTATCAACCCACAATAAAGTACTCAACAAACTCTTCTGTTTAAAGCATTAAAGCAATATCAGAACCAACTAACACGATGAAAAAAAATATTAATGGAAGTCTTTAAACTGAAGAAATGCATTACTTGAACGCGATCTCGTAATTGAGATTTTTCATATTCATTTCTCTCCTCCATAATTGAATCTCATCTAAAATTAATTGCTCTTCCTTTCCGCTTTAAATGGAACACGCTGCAGCTTCTTCCCGAATCGATTCGCATTTCTGCGCATCACCACCACTCAGCAGAGCTAACGGAAGCTCCGGCTGCGAGAATGCTACTTCCGGAAGGGGAGACTCAGACACGGAGCGAAACGGGCAAGGAAGTGGGTGATCAGAAGAGGGAAAAGGGGTCCGCCTTTTTCTATTTTTATTCCTCGCCAACCTGCTATTTATCCCATGAAATATGTAATCAAGTAATTAGCAACTCACGTTAACAGAACCCCGAGAGCCAACGTTCCATCAAATATATGCATCCTCATATTTCTTCTCCGTGGTGTTCCTAAACGTAATTACAGTAAACAAATTGTCGGGCTCAATCCTGAATCCATTTTCAGCACGCGAGTAAATATTTCAAGCGAGCCGACGCGGGCAATGGGGTCGAGGTAAACCAGGCTGCTAGGATTTCGTTGTTTAATGTTTCGCATCGAAGCAAACTCGTAGCGCTCTTTGCTGGACTCTGTATACGTATGCTTCTATCTAGAATGCATCTCTTTACTCTCGGACAGTGCATAACAAACACCTTTAATTTTGTGTTTCGTGTACAGAGGCGAACACGCTGTAATAGCTGCGGTGTGCCCTATCCGCAGAATCCAGTTTCCAAACCACACGCTTTCTACAGAATCATGTTACTGTTGGTCACGTTTAGGCAACACATGTTTCAAGTTTCGTGAAGTGAGTGCCAGTAGGATAAATTGCTATTGCGGCGTCATGCGGTTGCAATAATACACAGACGAGAGTGGGTTAAATAATTGCTGGTTTATTTACTAAGTTCTACCACCGAAACAACCTTTTTACACAATTAAATTAACTTAAAAAGATCCCACTACTCGGAGTAATCTGTCGTTGCGGCTACCACACCACTACGCTCGAATATCACTTTCATTCGATGGCGTGAAGCGCCGCATCCTACTTACGGACTCGTCCTTGAGTCTCCCTGTCCTTACGGCAAACACATTGCCGGCCCTATCCGCCACGCTCGCGGCCTGCACCCAACCACGCATTCGCCGACCGGTTCCCGGCCAGATGCGCACTTCTCGAAGACTCAAAGCGAAAGAGATCGAAGCGTCGTCACGCCCGGCGCAGGTAGCCTGCACCCCTTCCACGCCGCCTCCTGGCTTTTCCCCCAACGTCACATCCGCTTTCTCGATAACAAAGGCTAGCACGTGGACGCCTAACGTTTCGCCTACGTCACGCGGCCGCTCGTTGAAATGTGTTTGTATCCACGACGCTACACTATGCTCCGTACGGCGTAACGCTTACAAACCCAGCCGTCCTTTTACATTACTTCGTAATAATAAACCTCGTTTACTTCATTTAGAATAATTTAGTTAGTAAATATTTTTTATAAATACAAAGTAATTAAACTCATAAACTTACACAAAAAATAGGAACTACATTATGTATTTGGCATTTTAATCCGACTTTTGCTACTTAGCTGTGTCACCAGGCCTTGGCCAAAGTTTTATTTATTATCCACGCCTGGGGTTAAGAGGGACATTTGGCGAGCATGACGTACTTCCATCGTACCTAGATTTTTTGGCCTGCCTGAGCTTTCTTTTTCGTCACAGAGCTATAGAAACTGAGTCGATTTGTATTAAAAAGATAGAGCCGGCCCGGAATCGAACCCAGGACCACTTCACAGAAAGCTAGCACTTTGGCTATGAGGCACCTGAGGGATAAAACATGAAATACAGTAATAATTTATTTCACGCTTAGTTAACGTTTGATGCATTCAAAAAAGGAAAAGGGGTGGAAGAGCAATTCGGGTCATTTAGTCATGTCTCGGAACTTCGAATTCGAGAGTTAAAGTCAACTTAAGCATTGGACATTCGAGGAGTTTTGCGCTGTAAACACGTAGTACCAGACCGGTGTAGCGACACGACCCAGAACTCCGGGAGCTTAGAGCTTGTCCTGGCTGTAGCGGTGATATATGGTTGGGGAAAAGAAAACCCCTTTAGCCGATTCGTAGGTCGGTGCCGGATCTCGCCATTTGGCGGAGGAAGACCACCAAAACCTCTCGAGGGGAAACCTGCACTACGTGCCCGGGCTGACTAATCAATCAAAACCAGAGGTCTCGGAAGGGGGGAGGGAAAGAACAGGAGGAGCGGTGAGAGGCAAGAAGGGGAGCATCAGAGAGCCAGGATGGAGGGGAATGGGTCGGGGCAGGGAATACAGAATTCAATTGAATGGATGCCTTATTTTAGGTGGCGAGGCCTGCTCTTCCGTCGCAAATTTCGCTATACTTCTTTCATCAACTAGGGGAGGAAGAAGGTATTACTTGGGCGACGAAACAGGCAATTTGAATTTAGCTCAGAGGTTTCATTTAGGCTTGAGGATCTCTTGCCTGCAGTAAATCTACTAACATGGGACGCCCGGCTTTATTTCCCCTCCGAAGGAATGCGTACGAAGGGTTTCTTTGCCCTTAAAAATCCGCGGCATCGATCGGGTTTGAACCCTCCTGGATATAACAGGCCGATACGCTAACCATTACACCATCGACGAACGCAGAGGTGTCAAATGGGTAAGTTAAATTGGAAAGGGGCGGGGCAGAGAGTGGATAAATAGGAATGCGGCGGGGCTGGTGGAAATGTGGGTCAGAAAGATGAGTAGATGGTGAGTGCGCTGGCACGAAACTGGGCAGAGAATACAGTGCGGTGAAGGGTAGATACATAGTGGGCTGGAGCAGTTAATAGTTAAGTCGAAATTGGGACCGGGAGCGGTAGCCCAGTGCATCAACTGATGTCACTGCAGCGCCTCTGACCGGGAGGTCCTAGGTTCGACTCCCGACGGCGGCAGGATTTTCGATACTAGCTTTCCAGCTAGGTAGAATTCAGCTGCTGTCTGGAGGAGAATTCTAGCGGCCGGCTGCTCTGATCGGTAGTTTTCCGTGGTTTCTCCGATCAACACCAGCCGAATGCCGGAGCAGTACCCTACCAAACGGGCCACGGACCGCGCGCGATCTGTCCTTCCTCTTCCTTGTCCTTTCCTCTCCCCTTACACACACACTTACACTAACATGCACTACACTACCACATATTCCGGGAGACCGGTCGGGAGCTTAGAGCTTGTCCCGGCTGAGGCGGTGCCCCGCTGGTGGGAGAGTCCTGGTTAGGGGGAAACCCCACTAGCCGACGGTAGGTCGGCGCCGGATCTCGCCATGCGGCGGGGGAAGATCACCGCCATCTCCCGAGAAAAAAACATGCACTACACTAACGGGACTAATGACCAGAGCAGTTGACGCGCCCGGAAACACGAAAAATCAATCAATCAATCGAAATTGGGCGCGGCGGGGAGTAGTATTTGGCAGAATGGGGCGGAGTAGGGAGTGAATTACGGAGTGAAGCGGGTACAGAGAAGCGAGAAGTAGGCAGGTGGAAAGGAAAGGAGCGGTGAGAAGCGAGGAGACAAGAAGGAGCGCGAATAGATGGATTGATTGTTTCCGGGTACCTCAGCCGCTAAGGTCTCAACAGTTGAGAGAGGATTTCTATGATTTTGCATATTTTTGTCCGTTGCTCGAGGGCATAGCTAATTTTTTGACAATTGGTTAGAATTGGATGCTAAATAGGTTAATATATTAGTGCATATTTGTGAATATTTGGTCAATGTTTTCGCGTATTTCTGTAATTATAGGTGCGCATTTTGCATATTTAGTTAAAATAGAGACTTATCTATAAAACTTTTCAACATTTAACACGATCTATTTATTAAAGAGCGTTCATCGATTGCAACGTGCTCGTTACAGTCAGCGGGTTTTTTTCTTTTCTGTAGATGAAAAAATAGTTGTGAAAATGTAAGAAATTTCTTGATTGAATTTTTTTTAAACCAGGCACAGGAAATGCAACAAGACATACGATGTATTTCAGTAAAGTGAATATTTACTTATTAGTTCTCCTGCGAAGTAAGGAAGATTATATTCTATTAGCTATTTTTTTTTTCATTTCCAACACCGCTTCTTCTGAACTTTATCAAGAAAGGTCTATGCAGGAAATGAAATATTCTAAATTGTAATTGCATATTAAAGTGCATATTTGAGAATTTTTAGGTAAAAAATGCATACTTTTAGAAGCATATTTCAAGATTTTTAGGGCATAAAATCCTCTTCGTAGTTAACAAGTTTTACCTCGAGAGGTAGCGGTGTTTCGTCCTCGCTGTAATGTGGGATCCACCGCCGACCTACATATCGGATTGCGAAGGATTCCTTCCTTCAGATACCACCCACCAACGGGGCACCTCTGGCCGGGAGTGTGTTTCCGAGGGGTCTCCCGACATGTGTGGTAGTGCTTGAAGTGGAAGCATGTGCAAGAAAGGGGTGAGGGTAGAACAACGAAGAGTAAAGAAAGATCGCGCGCGGTCCGTGTCCCCACTCCGGTATTCGTCTGGTATTGATCTGAGAAACCACGGTAATCTACCGATCAGAGCACTCGACCGCTAGAATGCTCCTCCAGCGGAACGCGATTACGAGGAATGAACTGAGGGCCCTGCGGTGCGGGGCGACCCACCTGACGGCGGCCGCGGGGACGACCGCAGCGCAGCAGGACGCGGCGAACGGCGCGGCGGCGACCGGGGGATGGGGAGGCGTAGTATGAGAAGGAGTAGGAGGACGAAGACGAGGAGGAGGAGAAGGAAAAGGAGGAGGAGGAAGAGAACGAGGAGGAGAAGGACGAGAAGAATGAGGTCGAGGAGAACGAAGAGAATGAAGAGAAGGAGGAGGACGAGGAGGAGAACACGAAGGAGGAGGACGAGAAAGGGGATGAGGAGGACTAAAAGGAGGAGGAGGATGAGGAGGAGAAAGGAGGAGGAGAAAGGAGGAGGACAAGGAGGAGGACAAGGAGGAGGAGAAGGACGAGGAGGAGAAGGACGAGGAGGAGAAGGACGAGGAGGAGAAGTACGAGGAGGAGGTGCAGTTGGAGAGGGAGGAGGAGGAGAATGAGAATGAGAAAGAGGACGAGGAGGACGAGGAGAAGGAGGAGGAGGAGGTGCAGTTAGAGAGGGAGGAGGAGGAGAAGGAGCAGCAGGAAGAGGAGGAGAGAAGGAAGAGAAGGAGAAGGAGAAGGAGGACGAGGAGGACGAGAAGGAGGAGGGCGAGAAAGGGGAGGAGGAGGAGGAGAAGGACTAGGAGGACGAGAAAGGGGAGGAGGAAGACTTGAAGGAGGACGAGGGGGAGAGGAAGGAAGAGAAGGAGGAGCAGGATGAGGATGTGCAGTAGGAGAGGACGACGGGGCGGAGAGCGGGGCTCAGCGGGCACGCTCCATCGCACGCTCAGAGCGCGCGGCGCCGGGCGCGGGGCGCGGGGCGAGCACAAAGCTCACGTGGGGATTCGCAGCCCATTCACCGCCGTCCAGGCGCGCAACGCGCCGCGCGGGATGCGGCGGCCAGCCGCTCCCTCCAGCTGCCATCGCACGACCCCGCGCCGCCACTCCAAGCGAGCAAATCACGACTACTCTCCCGCCCGACAAATACGCCGCAATAATTCTGATCGGTCAAACCAAACAGAACGCATCAAACCGACGAAATTATGTCCATAAAAATATCACGTTTAACCACTTCCTTAAAAGTGATAATCGAAGGGTCAGTAGAAAAAAGGGCTTTACCACACAGACATAGTTCTAGGAAAATGAGGATTTTACCTAAAGGCCCCACATATAACTCAATATATTTTTAAACTTTCGAACACAGTTCACTTACATATAAGTCCATACTGGATTTAAATAACATATTGCACTAAAAGAATAATATTTGATATTTTGTATAATTCTAATAAATCAATTTCACAAAATATGTGGGATAGCCCCGTTTTTTTCTGAGCCCTTCAAATATTACTGGGGTTTTGTAAATTTTGTTTTGTGACAAGTATTATCTGCGTTTGATAGGTGTTGATTAAATATTACGTGAAGGGTAATCCTAGAGTTCGAACTCTGATCGTTGCGAATTTTTGCTGCATAGCTAAGTCGAACTCCACCATTGTCTAGAAGAGAAATAAAGCAGCGGGTAAGTCAGATCGGTGGTTTTCAGTGGTTTTTGCGATCAATATCTGGAAAATGCCAGAGTGGTGTCTTAACAAACATGCCATGAATCACGCACGATCTTTTCTTTCTTATCTTTTCTTTTTCCACTTCTCCTCCTCCTCCTCTTTCTCCTCTTCATTATACGCCACTCTTTTCCTCTTCTTACTCCCCTCCTCCTCCATCTAATCCCCTCCTTCTCCTCCTTCTACTCCGCTTCTTCTCCTCCTCCTACTTCCCTCTTCATTTTAGAACATGTCCCTCAACTCATCCCGTTCTTTTTATTCGACATCTCTTTTTCTTCCTCTTCCAATCATTATTTTTCTTTTTACTGAGCGAAGAACTTTTTACTAAGAGAAGGTTCTTCCTCCACTTAGGCTGAGCTTATTAAACAGTCAACCAATATTGATCTAATAAGATATTCTTCAGATAGAAATTGTATTGGCGTTTTAAGTCAAATTGACATTTTGGAAAGTAGTTTTAAGGAGAAAATGCAATACAAATTATCCTAATACTACTACGCTCTCTAATGGCTCAAAACTTGTAAACTAACGGTTTTGCTTCTGTTCTGTCAATGTCACCGGTATTGAAAAGGCAGTACACATCGCCAATAATGCAATTGTTAGAAATGCAACATTCTTAGAAAAAATGCCAATAATGCAACATTCTTAGAAAATTAAACAGTGTGGCCACTCATTTTTCGGAATATATTATTTCCCTAACTTTCTCCGGTTTTCCAGAGCATTTAAATTTTTTTCCTGATAAAATGTTTTAATTCACACTTGTTAAAGAAAATATTAAAGCCACCCTGATACTAATTGGTCCGCTCTCTCATTTAGACGTGACAAAGTAAAATTGAACTATATTTTTCACCGAATAAAAAGTGGGGAAAAATAACGCTTCGCTAATACAAATATTTTTAAGAATTAATTTGTAGTTTTACAACTCTATACACACTTATCTCTGACTTTTATCAACAGCAAAATTTCCTGATTTTCCGCGACTTTTTTCATAGATTCCTGATAAACATGCTTAGGTTTCACTGCTATGCGAAGCTCTGGTTCTTTTCACACCATTCAAATCGCGATTCGACTAGATACGGTGTAAAAAGAGCCAGTGCCATGTTTTAAATTGCCCAAACATCGAAATGGAAGTGATGTTCCGTCAAGAGAAAGAGCTTTTGAATGTCGTTTAGGAAATAACTTCTAGGTACTCAATGATTGCTAACTTTTTCCCCTCTCTCGGGAAATCCCATCGAACTTTGATGGGCAGACAGCGGTTGCTCTCAATTGCAGAGTGATTGCAGAATTGCAACACGTTTGCAGTTTTATTTTATATTTTTGGATAGATCTAAACAGACATTTATATTGCAAGAGAAAAATTTCTTAGAGTTGTTACCTTCATGTTGTGAATTCTGGCGCATTATGTTAACTTTGAGTGTTGAAAACAGATTAATATGTTTAATATAAAGTTAAAAATTAATTAAGAATACTGAATGAAGGCTTTGCTTCTAATAGTATTACGGTATATTCTGGTACTGTTGACGAAGCAACTCTCTGAGCGTGCAGTGTGGTTGCTTGTAAGGCAGAATGCGCTGTATGTGGCATTTTTTATCATATTCCTCGTTCAATACGAATACAGCAAGTGACCAGTATTCTGGCAGGAAGATATGTGATACACGAATATTTTTTCTTCTTGACTGTACTGACCTATTCAAGGTAACTGTTTGAGGGCGAGGTGACTCAAAGGTACTTTTTAAGGTATCATAAATTCCGATAGTGTAGCGGCTAGGTTATTAAAATTAGGAAAAAAGATCGGAAGTTGGTTGGCACAAGAGAAACATTTTTAGCACATTACTGGTTTACTAATAACCAGGAACTCATACAACTGATAAACGATCAATCTTAAAACATGAACATTGACTCCCTCTCTCTCAAAAATAATCTAATAATGGAATAACATATGGCATGAACACTTTACGAACATATTCATGATTTAAGATTCAACCAAAACTTTCTCAAAACGTGAAAATGTCTGCAATACATATCAACATAGATTTAGATTTTAAAGCGAAACTCCTAATACAATGAACAATTTAATTTTATTATCAATAGTAGCAAATTAAATTTTTAAAACGTGTTTAATTGAGTTTTCATGTATATTACCTGGAGTATTACAGGCGACTGTTTACTCCATAAATACTAACCATTACGAGGGAAACGAGAATACAAATGATCGGTTTCAAACATGCGAAGGAAACGTAAATCAAAGCTTAGAGGGTGCGATAATTTCACTCATGGGATATGAGTTAGAAAGATTTCTTTCTTTCAATGTATAACTAGTTCGTGAAATGGCGAAATGTTAAATATGTAATGTTAGGTAATATTATCAATCACCGGACTATATTTAAATTTCTATTGGCTTCATCACGATGCTTGTCAAACACACGCAACAGATTGTATCGATATCAAGCCGTTAAGCAGTCCATAAGCTTACAAGAGTACGGTATTGGATACGATAATGAAAATCGAAAATTATTAGCATAGCTATTTACTATGTGTTTTAAAATTGAACGTGAAGTTATTGGAGTTGTGTATTTCTTGATGATAGATGTGCCCAAGAAAAGTGATCTGAAGATTTATAATGCTCTCCTAGTTTGAGGAGAGGTTAAGACTCGCATGGATAGCAGTACTACACCAACACAAATTAAGAAATGAGAGAAGCAGTAAAAATATATTTTTGAAATGGAAGTTATATTTTAAATATTTACTTTATTTTTTCAGAAGTTTCTGCCCACGAGACAACTAGACGCTTGTGCAGTTTGTCCTGCATTTGCTCCTCACATTATAGCACCTCTGGACAAACAGCGCTATAAACTACCCTCAGAGCCTTGTAGAGTAAATAAAGGAACAATGTAGGTGTGTAGTAGCTGAAAGCTTCAAACTATTATTGCTTTCCAGGCAAGAACTTCAATAGGACAAAGATCCTACGTATTTTTCTTGCAACTTAAAGGATCCTTAGACAAATATTTAGGTCTTGTAGAGGCTGCAGACTTTGTCCGTTGCTCTCTATTTTTGTTTTTAAACGGGACTTAGTGTAGAGAGATTACTCTAAGCTACGGCTACTATTTGGTCACTGCTGTAAATATAACTGCATGTTATGTCCATGCATATTTTGTCAGTGCATTCGTTTACAGTTCGCTCATTTAGAAAGTGGCTTTATCCCTATCTCTTGCAATATCATCGCTCTGCATGACATCCATTCGTTTCCCGACCTGTCAAAATGGTCCCTCCTTACTGTAACTTCTCTATACCACTGGTGCCCGAATATGGTCATACGTATTGCGCTGTTACGCTCACAGTCACCCCAATACCCGAGAAGGAAATGAAAATATCTAAGATAAGTCAATTGCATGATCGCGAAGCGCATTATTACTGAATCAGTTTGATTTAGCAGACTACGCGCCATGGTTTCCCAGTTCAGAAATTCGAAATGAATATTGTAATAAATACTACATCTCAGTCGCCAGACGTATATAATGCTGTATTTTATTTCATACTATGTCGCATTTAAATTGAGAACAAAGCTATTCAGAATATTGCCGTTCAAATGAAATTGTGTACCATATTGATAACATAAAATAACTGACAGGAATAATGCCGCAATGTATTCTTCATTGTGCGATGGGTAATGGTCCTGTGTTTTATTAACGTCAGTCAATTTTATTATGTTAGGTTTATTGACATAATAAAGTTAAAATGTATACACCCTTTCAAAAGTCATCTCGTTTCTTCATTGTAGTCTGTGTTCATCATGCTGAGTAATTTAGAGTAAAGACCATATGCGAGCAGCTCAAGAAACTTCAGAAATCAACGACCAATTGGACACCATTATTTTTTTTTAAATTGGCCGTTAATAGCAATGACCACTGACTCAAGGACATCAGCAAATCATATTTAGTTGGTTGCTATTAAATGAAGTATGTTCTCTTCAACAGTTTTATTTACCATAAATGACAAAATACATATGAAACCAGGTGTTAAGGATTAATTGCCTCCTCTCGGCTAATATCAAAATACAGCCTTGACCTGTCACTCATTCTCTCAATCGAGAAACTAACTTTTACCAGTTTACGTGGCTCAGGGCATCAGTTGATGTCACTGCAGTGGCTCTGACTGGGAAGTTCTGGAGTTTGAGTCTCGATGGTAAGAGGATTTTCGACACTAGCTAGAGAGCCAGAAGAAATGTAGCAGCCTGGAGGAGAATTCTAGCGACCGACTGCTCTGATAGTTTTTCTAGGTGTCTCCGATCAACACCAGGAGAATGCCGGAGCAATTCCTTAACAAACGGGCGATGAACAGGGCGCGAGATTTCATTCCTCTCTCCTGCCTACACTGGCTCACATGCGCTACACTATCACATGTGTCGGGAGACAAAACCTTGTCCTACCTGTGGTGGTGCCGCGCTGACGGACACAATTAGAAGGGGAGCCCTTCGCAAGCCGATATGTAGGTCGGCATCGGATCTCTCCAACCAGAAGGAGAATAACACCGCCACCTCCTGCGATAGGACCATGCTCAACACTTCCGGGACTAATGCATTCAGTAATTGACGCATCCGTAAACATTAATCAATTAATCAATCAATCACATGTTTTCCTCAGCGAATCAAACAAACTAGAGTTGAAGAGGAGTTACTTTAGAGCTGAGCAGCCGGGTGAACGAGTTAGCGAACGACCTTTAGATCGAGTTCCTCCGGCGTCCTCCGTGAGATATTAACAGTTCCCAAAAAGTTAGCCAATTCTAGGAATGCTGTGAAATGGAAGAAACGAACGCGTTGTGGTTCCATTAAGATAATATATTTATTAAAAGTTTCTCTTGTTATTTGAAACTGAAAGTAATTTCCCTGCGAGGGCGTCTGGGCGTCTTATTCGAAGTAATCTGGAAATGCGTCCCGTCAGCTGCAATTCGCTTTTTATTGCAATACAGTTCAAAATCGCATGAGGTGGTCTCTGAATAAATGTACGAATTATGTCTGGCCGCTTAGCCAGGCGACCGCTGAAAATGTGAGTACTGAAAATATGTGTCTTATGGAAATATCAATCGGTTCCACGCAAAAATGACCTTAATTGAAATAACCGTTTAATAGAGATGACCGTTTGATTAGGTTTCACTATATTTAAAAGTATCTTTGCTTTGCGTTAGCATAAGATAATGAAAACCATCTCTTATTTGTTTTTTAAAATGGACATTTGAAGATAGTTTCAATGTACGCTTAACATTGAAGATGTTAATACATTTACTCACATGAATTAAAGAAACAAAGCTTCACCAGGCACAGTAGCCTTATTTGCTTGTGAGATTCTGAAGTAACTATGCAACTGACGCGCTGACTCTTTCCTCTCGGACTATCTTCTTCCCCATGAAATACCGATCTGTTCTGGTAACCAAGAACCAGCGCATCCTGTGTGGATTTGAAAGCACTCACTCCACATCAAGCACTTTTATAGTGTGGTATAATGTAGTATATAGTGCGATACACTCAAATAGAAGAGAAGCACTTTCATATTGTGGTGGAGTGATTTTTATAAGAAAGGACCGTTTTGAGAGCTAATACTGGCAATATAATTGAAGTTTCTGTGGTCGTTGGATTCTTGAGCTCATTACACTCTCCTTACTCCATTCGTTCGTTTGAAGTTGGCTAAATTGTAAATGGCTTCGACGCTTCCTTTTGTGATGTCTTCGCCCAACGAAAATGTAGTGTGCCACGAGAAATAATTGAAATTAAGAAGAATGTGCTCTTCTGTAAAAATTCTTCTTTTTATAAACATTACATTGAATTTACTTTTTGTGGCATAAATATTATGTTTATTTTAAAACCGAGTCTTGAATGAGATGTGCTCTGGTTCATGTGTTTCCAACGACTATGCCGTAAGGTGACAAGCTGTATTTACATTCGTGGCAGTTTTCTTTTACTAAATACGAGAGCATGTTAAGAGATTTTTCCATATACGTAATTAAATTTCAATGTTTCTCGAACTCGCGTACGTGCATATACCTCAGTGAAACTCTTAGACGTCTGCATAGTGATGTCTTCAGAGGAGCCATAACCAAGCACTTTACGAGGAGGCGTGGCTGAACACCTGTCGCGGCGGAGGGATAATTCTCTGAATTACATGTGATGTTCACTTGTTTAGCGAACTGTCATTTTGGCTTATTTTTAGGTGGATTCTTCTATTCACTCAAATCGAAGGTAAACTAAAGTCTCTATTCAGCAACCAGGAGGACATTTTGAACATTTAATATGATATGAGAAACTCGTGAAGTAAGGCCAGTCACAACCAGTGTTAAATGTAACGGTGTTGTGTAAGTCCTATTTCACTGGCATTACTTACAGGTCGGTTAACTCAGAGTAAACACTGTTCGCATGTACCAAGCAAATACACGCTTATACTACACCCCGACCATACATTTCCGAAAGCATGTTGCAACAAACTTTTTTTCTCCATATCTTAGACTCTCTTCCTGAAGTTTTACCGCACAAGTTTATTACACTTGTACCTCCAACTCGCAAATCTCCATTGACAAATTTAGCCTACAGGAAGTTTATGCCCGCACAACATCGTCTTGCATTCGTGCTACGCCTTATGATGCGCAATGCATTTTTCTTAATTTACGTCTCTTCGAGGACGTTCACGATCCAAGCAAGAATTTACGGTGAGAGTTTGCACGGAAAACTATTGAGAGCACCGCCGCTCCCCACTTGCCCACCGCTCGCGTCCATGGCTTATTTCAAGGAAGCAAGTGCCCCATTGTGTAATGTCTCCATTGTTTCGGGCGCCGCAACGGTTGTCACCGCCAAGGAACTGCGACGTGAAAAACGTTTACTGCGCACTAGCACGCGACTCGGAAGAGATATGAGCGAATTAAATTACGGCGACGGTGCAACGAGGCGGGCTGCCACCGAAATGGAAACGCGGGTCCTCACGACAGCCGCCCCCTGGAGTGGCTAAGCGCCGTTTCAACGAGATCCTCGCGTTATTTCAGTCCATCGCGTTATTGCAGCTTCTGCAGGAACGTCGTACGTCTTATGTCACCGAAACGGAACATGTATTTATTTTCGATTGATTGATTAGTGATTCCGGGCGCGTCAATTGCTCAAGCCATTAGCCCCGTAAGTGTAGTACATGTTTACTTTAACACAACCAAGATATAGTATAATGAATTAGTTTACATTTGCATTATATAATTTAAAAAAAAGAATCAATATGCCTGTAACAAATAATGTACTTCCGGGTCAATGACCCCCATCTCGATCAGGTTTTTGTCCAGTTTCCCTGATCCATTGAGCAAATGCTGAGATGGCCCCTTGATTTGCTTCTGGACGTAAATGTAGCTTCACTATGCGCACGTTTTGTTGAACTTTCCTTTTGCTTGTAGTGATAGTAGAGCTTAGGGTGAGTTTCTATTTTGTTAACAATACAGAAAAATCAAATCTGTTCGTTTCTTTACCGTTAAAAATAAGTTTTCTATAATTTGGCAACGAAAATATCTAGTTTTTGAAATGTTAATCTCTCGCTTTTTTTAAATTTGTTTTTATTATTATTATTATTATTATTATTATTATTATTATTATTATTATTCAACTATTAATAGTTAAATTATTGGGAAGTGATTCTGAAACTCAAGAAAGCGTGCGCAGATGATTTCTCCCCTATACGTCACATACAGTCTTTGACTAAATAAATAAGTAAATAAATAAATAAAATACATGTTTTTTCCTCGGGAGGTGGCGGTGATCTCCCGCTAGATGGTACGATCCGGTGCCGACCTTCGGTCGGCTAGCGGGGTTTCCACAATCATGCATCTCCCACCAGCGGGGCACCGCTTCAGTTGGGACAAGCTACAAGCTCCCGACTGGTCTCCCAATATCTGTAGTAGTGTAGTGCGTGTATGTGTGTGTGCGAACGAGGATAGGACAAAGAGGAGGAAGGAAGGGCGACACGCGGTCCCTGGGTCGTTTGTTAAGGTACTGCTCCGGCATTCGTCTGGTATTGATCTGCGAAATCACGGAAAAATTCCTATCAGAGCAGCCGGCCGCATGAATTCTCCTCTGTACAGCAACTGTACTCCACTTTGCTCTCTAGTTAGAGTCGAAAACCCTGCTACCGTCGAGACTCGTATTCTAGGACATTCCCAATCCTGGTCAGAAGCACTGCAGTGGTATCAATTGATTTCCTGAGCAACTTCTCCGGGTAAATGGGAATTTTTATTTCTTTGATCCCGGTGTATGAGCTGACAAGACATCAACACTTAATTTTATAAGAAAGCAAAAAACGTTTAAATGAATTAAATCAGGAATTAATGATGTTCAAAGGAAGGTGATATTCAAACAAAACTATTTTGTGTAGGTTTTGTTTGAATATCATTAATCTCTTATTTATTCATAGTTTAAAGTTGTTTTTGCTCCCCTGTAAAATAAGTGTTTTTTCACTTATGAGCTTATTCACCGGGGTCAAAGATTTATTTTCGATTGATTGATTCAATATTTCCTGGCGCTATGATCATTAGAGGCATAAGAGGCAGGACGTGTTTTATCACGGTAGTTGGCAGTGATCCTGCCCCGCTGAATAGTGTGATCTGGCACCCGCCTCAGGTCGGAGTATGGAGTTTTCCCCATCCAGGTATTTCCTCCCAGCGGGGCACTGCCCCAGTCAGGACATGCTCGGTGCAACGAGGAGACCTGCCACCGAAATGAAAACACGGGTCCTCCGAACAGCCGCCCCCTGCACCGGCTATGCGCCGTTTTAATGAGACCCTCGCGTTTTTTTCAGTACATCGCTTTATTGCAGCTTCTGTACGAATATCGTACGTTTTATGTCACCTAAGGAAATATGTATTTAAAATTTATTTTCGATTGAATTGATTGACTGGTTGGTTAGTGCTTCCGGGCGAGTGTATGGTCATTAGTCCCGTAAGTATAGTACATGTTATCTTCCTCGGGAAATGGCTGTGATCTTCCCCCGCTAGATGATGAGATCCGGATCCCCGACCTACGGTCGGCTAGCGGGGTCTTCCCCAACCAATTATCTCCCCACAGTGAGGTATCGCCCCAGCCAGGACCAATAAGTGTGAGTATGAAAGGAATGAGAATAAGACAAGGAAGAAGAAGGAAATTTCGCGTCCGGTTCCTGCCCCATTTGTTTGGATACTTCTCCGGCATTTGCTTAGTATTAATTGGAGAAACCATGGAAAACTACGGATCAAAGCAGCCGGCCGCTAGAATTCTCCTCCAGGCAGCGACTCAACTCGTCCTAACTATCGATTAGTTTCGAAAATCGTGCCGTCGGAACTCAAACCTAGGACATTCCGGTTAAATTCACTTCAGTGACATCAGTTGCCTGAGTCACCTTTCCAGGTGATTGAACATTTCGTGTTTCCGAGCGGTATGCTAATTAGTTCCGTAAATACAGTGTATATTGTATCACGACAGGCGGCGATGTGCTTCCCCCGCTGGAAAGTGAGATCCGGCGTTCACCTACACGTTGGAATGCGAGGTTTTCCCATCGAGGTATCTCCCCAGAGCAGGGTACCGTTCCATTCGGAACAAGCTTTAAGATCCCCACTGGTCACTTGACACTCCCGTACCTTTCTCTCTTCATTTTTATTTTCTCTTCATTATTCTTTTTCATTTTCTTCTTTATTTTTCTCCTGTGGTGTTTCCACAGCTATAGCTGTTGAAAATGGGATGTCTACCAATTTCCATTTTAACAACGCATTTTATAACGCTCCTTCTGTAGTTCTAGGGCTTGGAATTAGTGGTACGCCTAACGCAACCTCGGCATTTAGAATCCTACGACGATATTGCTCAGGTAATGAAGGGTTTTAAAATGTTGCTCTGCGACATCATTCAGCCTTGATCATTCAGTTATTTTACATAACGCTTGTCGCCCTCAGAATTCTATATAATTCAAGGATCAATAACTACTAACTTACTGAGTAATATTATATTCTATTGACAAGCTACGTAATTCTAATTACCTATCAACGTAACAAAAAGTTTATTCTCGGCTTCATTACATAGAATAAATACAACGAAAAAGTTCTATACTTGAAAAATCGCCTTACGACAATACATAATTAAGGCATACGTTTCCTCAGGCTGTCTGGCAATGAACATGAACGTGCGTAAGCACTTAATTTAATTGCTTCGCTTATGATCCTGTATAAATATTTAATTTCTTTCAATTTTAGCCACTCCAATACATTTCATGAGGCACCAAAATCAAGTGTGAACAGTACGCATATATTCCGAACCCCAAGAGACACTAAAGTTTTGCTAGAGTTTTTATAAGTCTTGCTAAACAAACTAGAATTACTATTAAAGACATCGTGGTGATGATTTTCTTTGTTTTCGCACAAACAACCATATATTATTAATATGAGAAGAGTCAGAAGGTTTTGAGATTTATCGCCAATCAAACGCCTTTTTAGAGAACATTGTTATAGCACTAGAAAGTTACTATAGCAAATTAAATCTTATTAATAACACGACGTTATTAGTGCCATACTCATTCCTAAGGGTAGGTTTAGAGGCCGCTTATATCTTAATGCCTGTTCCTTTCCCCAGCAAGTGACGACAGTTGGCGGTTTCCGTCTTACACTTTATAAAATTGGTAGGGTGATTGTGAAAGATGAAGGTGTGAGAAGCCAACACGTCACAAACACCCATTCCTTATCCCTTCTGCTCCGCGTATTTCAACAAGCCCTTGCGCCACCGAAGCGTGAGTTATAAAATATTTAACGTAAATTTCATGTAACAAATATATGAATGATATAAATTATTTGGATGTGTCAGTTAAATGTGATTAGCCAGCTCACATCATTTTCCTCTATGACGGACATTTGAATCACACTATATCTGTGTCTAATTTCCGTCTATTGTCTGACTTACGTTCTCGTATTATTGCAAATCACGTGTGACATGATGTTTAATACCTCTATTATTCAGTTAGCATTAGCTGAGTTCCAGTAATTAATTTTTCGGAATTACATAATTTGCACCAGGTTGGATCATGTTGTTTTGTTCTATTGTTAAGAAATAATTGTCATAGACCCAGGGACATGTAATATAAAACCGCGTATACAAATTAATTAATTATTAGTTATGTCAATGTTTTTTCGTTTCATTATCATCTCTGAAAAGCGGGACTACCTTTGATATAAAGCATTTGTACCAGAGCTTACAATAATTACTAAAAATACCTTATTAGGTATCAAACAATATCAATACTACCCTTTTTTTAAAATCATTTGTAAATGATCGTTGTGTCACTCAAGGCAATGTATGAAGAAGGATTCACTACATCACTCATGTACCAATTTTGTCGAGATGTGTTCGGATCACAAAGCCTCGGTTGACTTAGGAATATCGTGTTCAAAAAGCGACACATCGTCGTTTTTTATTTTCGTAAAACGTGAATCACGATTGCTCGTCTTATCACATTATAGTCTTAGATGACAAAAAATTCATGTCTTGAAGAGTTCACGGACTAGACGCTCCCCTGGTAAGTACCAATGTGCGAAGTAAGAATTAATACTTGTCTGTGATGAATAAAAGTGGGCCATTAAAACAGACATACAATTGTTTCATTCTCATAATAGAAATAAAACTCACAATTGTACAACGTTTCGACCTATATTTGGAAATATAATATTGATATATCGCCCGCAATGCATTTGTGGCGTCCGTCTTAACTAGATTACAGACACACCACCAATACGACACACAATATGAGGTTATATCCGAGTGAATTATACGTTGTCATACTATGGTAAGCTTAATCTCGTTTACGACACTTATTTTTCTTATAAATTTAACATATTCGTTTTTCTTATATTGTAGATTTCGACAAACACTCATGTGTTTATCCGCGTGTATCTGAGAATGACAGCAAAAACGAGTCAAAAAACGTTGCATAATTGGGAGTTTAATTGTAATTATGAGAATAAAATTATTGTACATCTGCTTCTATGACATACTTTTATTCGTAGTACGATGTAGTAGTTGCACAATTTGGTCGGCATAAAAGCACCAACCAGCTCCAGAAACCTAGTAAGGTGGCGAACAGAGAGGGTTGCTCCTGAGTGGCCAACCACACACGGCACGGCAGATCGCGTGCTCTGCGAGCGTATTCATCTTCGCGTCTCCTCAACGCAGGGTTCTCGCTAGAATCATGACGAATAGCACGCCTTCTGTTTGCAAAGCGTACCCCTCCGCAGGAGAGGGGATCGACGACGGCCGGAGGTAATGAGAAGGACGCGAATTTTTATGACAAAACATCACCAAAAATAATCAATAAAATGCTCTTAAAATGGTTTTAAAATGCTCCCAAACCAAAGAAAAATGACAAAAATCTTAACAAAACCAGTTCGGATAAACAACTTATGCTGTTAGATACGTTACTAATGTAATTGAGACTTCCAATTCGTTCGAGTGAACTCTGCTTGCAAACTTCTGGTTTCGACTGTTTACCGGGAAATCTCTGTCTTTAGTTATCCCGAAATCGGCCGAACCGGCAATGGCGCTGATTTACGGCACAAGAATTACATACGCTGTCAAAACAATTTCTGAGTGAACAAATCAAATAGGCTGCTGAGTAATTCTGTGAAGTACATTTGTTGCATCTCGTAAATATTAGTTGAAGCAAGTACCATTAAAAATGACATTAACATCGATGAAATCAGCAAAAAATGCATGAAAAATGACGGAAAAGGGTAAAAATGACATATTAGTCGAAATCGACAAAAAAATGCAAAGTAATGGCCTGTAAAAATTGGTCATATCCTTTTGTCATAACATAAAATGTATTTATATACTAAACGGCATTGTTCTGAAGTGAAAAGACAAAAGACATTTCATTAAAATCCGTCCCCAAGTTATGAGATTATTGGTGAAGCCCGGAAGCATCCACCCAGGCTAGTTTCTCGGCGGTACTCAGGTCTATAGCGCCAGAGTGGATGCAGTGAGGAAGCGGTAAGCTCCTGGTTTCTGGACCCGCCGACTAACGCACCAGTTGGGCCCTATTCGCCGACCTTTGCAGCACAATTTGGAGCGGGGCGTGCTCCCAAACTCACATGGAAAGTCCAACAAGGAACCCGAATCGCCCGTCCGTCTGCTCTAGGTTCGTCGATACTCACGCCGATAGCGTCAAAGTGTAAAGAGACGGGTTGGGAGCCCCGAGCCTCCTGGACTCCGGTGCGGGCAGCCCTCAGTTGGGTACTTGACTTCGTCGTGGCAGTTCCCGATACTCAAGGGTAAGGCTCGGATGTTTATGAAAAATCATATTTTCAATTATGAGCTTTATAAAATGCTAATTATCAAATGTCCACAAAACAATCAAACGTACAGAAATTCGGTGATTTTATATAGCATAATAGTGTATATTTAGTGCATTTTGTGTTAATGCATCATATTTCCATTATATTTAAGTTTTTATTCATTTTATTGCTTTTTTGTTCTTAATGTGGCATATTTCTTTTGGAATTTCAGTTAATATGAATATTTGTCTCATTTGTATGGCAACACATGGCGAAGGTTCGGTGGTCATAGAAGTTCAGAAGCATTATATTGCTTACAAAGAAAGATGGTTCTAGTGATACATATTGAAAATTCGCGTATATAATGTTTCGTTTCGACCTATAAATGTATTTAAAAAATAACGAGATATGTACGAAATATGTAGTAATAGATAAAATATTTAAAAAAATATAACAACACCAAAATACGTAAAAATTTAAAAACATACTTCTAATTCATTCAGAAGGTCTTGTAAAAGCTTAAACACATGATTGAATACAGTTTTCTTGTACCAATAAACATAAGTATTTAGATGAAAATCCGTTTCCTAATAATCACACAATTATTCGCCATACCTTTTATAACACCGAGAATACAACACAAGACATCATTCTCCGACCCCCAGGCTTTATTCCCGCCGGCTATTTAAGGGCCCCTCCGCATTCAAGCCGCCCCCCGCCTCTGAAGCGGGTCACGGCGTGCCACGAATAGTCCATCACTCGATGGCGCACATTTTCCCCCCTCGTGCCTCATTCCTCGCTCTCATCTCTCGGCGGAATGCCGCGCGCGTCCTGTTTGAGGTACCTGTGCCGATCGACGCCGCGGAGGGCGGAACCCTGCGTCATCGCGGGTAAATTTAGGCGTCGCCCCTCGCGGCTCCGGTGGCGCGCTTTTAGTCGCCGCGACGCCAGGCGACACGTGCTGACGGAAGAATCCTCGTCGCGGGATGAGGGGTGGATTATTATTAAATTTATTTACACAGATCAGGAATTTATAATATTTTTTTAATGAAAAGTGTACATTAGAATATGTACAAATCAATAATTTATACAAATCAAGAATTTATATAAGAATTTAGTCAAATCAAGAATTTAAACAAGAATTTAGTCAAATCAAGAATTTATACAGGAATTTAGTCAAATCTAGAATTTATACAGAAATTGAGTCAAATCAAGAGTTAATTTAAGAATTTATTCAAATTACGAATTTATACAAACTTTCATTCCAAATCAAAAATAAATAGAAAAATTAACCTATACAAATCAAGAACAACAGTACTTGAACAACTTATACAACAGTCGTAATTCAGGAAAACTATTTCACAATTAAACCTAAATAATGAATTATGTGAGTACCATGATTAACAATTAATCAAATGTTACATCATATAATATGTAATAATCAAAATGTATAATCAATCACAGTCAATTTTCAGAACAGTAAACCAAAAATGTATTATTACTACTATTATTATTATTATTATCGAATAAAATAAAGAAACAGAAAAGATCCAAAGTCTGAACCAAAGTCTTCCGCAAACATGGAGGAATCGTTATTTGCCATATGGAATATGGGATCCAACACCACTGATAAACTGTCAAACATCGGCTTTGAATAAAAAATAATGTTGACCAAGATGACGTCTTTTATTTCGTCTAAAAAAAACTGTCAAATCCCCAGCGGTACATCCTGTGAGGGGTTTCATCCTGTGAGCATGAGGTGCGTTTCAATATTGATAGTGGTTTTCCTTGCCAATCAGTTCCTAATTTTATGTTAGTTTGGGATTGTACGACAAATAGAATATATTTATTTCTGAAAATTCGATATTTCTTATTAATAACAATGATTACGTAATACAAATTTGGATTTCCCGGTTTGCAAAATCTAGAAACCATTTCACCGAAAATTATGCTCAGTGAACTGATTCGAACCCAAGAAGTTTTCGAGGAAAAAATGAAACGGTAAGGTGGAGATACTCCTCGCCCCAAGTTTTTTTCTTTTACAAGGGCTGTTATTTTTGTTGTGCATTCACATATGCGTGTTTATTTTTAATTTTTTCCACTTTTTCTGTGGAAAAGAAGCTACTTCCTGGCGGCGAGGGATCGGGCGCGGGCTGTTTTAGATGCAGGCGCTGACGGAGGCAAAACGACACAGTGACAGAATTCCTGTCCGCATCTGGAGCGCCCCGAAATCAGACCAAGATACAAGGACCGGGGATCCTGGAGATTGGACATTTTGGAACACCAAAAACAATATTCAAGCGATCACTGAAAAAAATGTTTTCATAATTTCAGTATTTTCTACACGCAACAGTTAACGAATTATGTAACAGCAGAATATTTTGACTACTTCGTGTTTTCGGACGCATCGATTCTGTGGTCCTTAGTCTCGTAAATGGAGGTTTTATCAAGGGAGGCATTGTTCCTCCCCAGTTGGATGGTGAGATTCGGCGCTGACCTACGTCGGCTTGGGAGGATTATCCCAACCAGGTATCTCCCCCCAGAGAGGCACCGCCTCGATCGGGACAAGGTCGAAGCTCCCGACTGGCCTTCCGTCATGTGCGGTAGAGTAGTGGATATAAGTGTGTGGTGCTGGTAAGGGGTCACAATAGGACAAGGAAGAGAAAGAAATTATCGCATGCGGGCCGTGGCCCGTTTCTTAGAGTACTGCTCCGGCATTCGCCTGGTATTGATTGAAGAAACCACAGATAACTACCGATTAGAGTAACCAGCCGCTAATATTCTCCTTCAGACAGCGCCTCAATTTCACCTACTTATCAAACTAATGTCGAAAATCATGCAATCGCCAGGATCCTAACCCTAAAATCTCCCAGTCAGAAGAACGGCAGTGACATCAGTTGAGGTCAGAGCCACTTTAGCCGATAACTACAAAAGGAATTATTGCAGCGTTCCACAAAATAAAATAATAGGCAGAGCAACACTATTCTGTCAACTAGAAATAAAATGAAATTAAATATAATTTAAAGGATATCGAAAATTCTGAAATACAAATGTTTCTAACCGTCCATTACTTTCAGGAATTTATCAGGAAATAATGTAATGAAGGATTCCAAATATCGTGGAAACGATCTGGGTAACTCTTGGAGTAAGTGGAGGCTTTTAGCAACGTACGCCGTCCATTAAAATGCCGGCAGAAACTTCAGCGAGCCAATCACTTAACACCCTTCCGACTTTTGTGACGCATTACACTCCATTTCCTCAAAAATAGTTATGTGGGTTGCAGAAAACAAACTAAAAGATCGTATTTGTATACTTCAGAGAGCATGATTCATATGATACAGTTCTACAGAGAAGTCTCTCCGGACCGAGCCGGATCATGGGTTCCCATTAAAAATTGCTTTTCTATTCGTAGCATCCACATAACCGGGAAACAAGTGAAGGGGACAATTGATTGATTGATTTTTTCGTGTTTCCGGGCGCGTCAACTACTTCGGTCATTAGTCCCGTTAGTGTAGTGCATGTTTTTTCTCGGGAGATGGCGGTGATCTTCTCCCGCTGGATGGCAAGATCCGGCGCCGACCTACCTGGCTTCCCCCTAACCTGGACTCTCCCACCAGCGGGGCACCGCCCCAGCCGGGACAAGCTCTAAGCTCCCGACCGGTCTCTCGAAATATGTGGTAGTGTAGTGCATGTTAGTGTAAGTGTGTGTGTGTGTAAGGGGAGAGGATAGGACAAGGAAGAGGAAGGACAGATCGCGCGCGGTCCGTGGCCCGTTTGGTAGAGTACTGCTCCGGCATTCGCCTGGTGTTGATCGGAGAAACCACGGAAAACTACCGATCAGAGCAGCCGGCCGCTAGAATTCTCCTCCACACAGCAGCTGAATTCGACCTAGCTGAAAAGCTAGTGTCGAAAATCCTGCCGCCGTCAGGACTCGAACCTACGACCTCCCGGTTAGAGGCGCTGCAGTGACATCAGTTGATGCACTAAGCTACCGCTACCGGTGTGAAGGGGACAACATTTCTATCATCTATTATGATTGTGTTAAGTAAGCAATTTATGATTTTATTTGTTACTAGCTCCACTTCGTGCTACCAACATAATTTCTGTTGCTAGCACTCTCTGGTGCCAGTGCGGAGAGACATTACTGACGCACTATATAATAATACACTGAGAGACAATTGCGAGTTAAATCCTCTATCGCAAGGAAGCTAGAATACTGACAAATAACTGAATACTGATTCTTGTAGTATAGATAATTTTTGTCCACTCCCATTGCGTAATTCTCTCATTAGATGGATACAGCCTGTGACATAGTCATTGAGTTCGAATTTCATTCAACTACAGGTGTTTAAAGATTCACAGAAACAATTTTCAAACCAAGCATTGAGTAATAATTCATCATTGGCCATCGTTCTAGAAAATGTTTGTTTTCTTTCTGCTGAGACAATCCTGGGTCAGGTGATGGCAAACCCTCAGAGCAAACAGTTAAAATGTTGAAAGGTAGTGAACCACCCCACGAATTAACACCGCCAAAAGTAAAGGAAAAGGCAGAAATTATTACTAGGATAAACTTATAACAGTTATTAGTCATAGAAAAACACTGCATTAAAGTCGATGGTATGGGTATTAATACATACGTAGGACGGTAAGGACTCCAGCGACGAATTCGCTAGTTCTTCACTCATGTAGTAATGTACTCTTTGGTACTCGTTTATTAATACCGTCAGTTCACCACCGTTTCGTAATACAGTAGAATCCCGCAAATTCGAAATTTCAGATAATCCGAACAAAATTCGAGATGAAGGAAAAAATGAACAAAAAAATCTGATTTGTATTAACATTAGTTTATGAACGAAAAAGCGTGAACACATGGTAAGTGAACCGAATTCGGAATACTGTACGTAGAATACCTGTGAACAACAGCGACAAAACTGTAAGTAGTAATTGTTTAGAAGAGTTGAAGCACAAACTACTATCGTATGCGATTAGTTATGAACGTCCTGTACCGTTATTCAAAACATTGCCACTTCCTTATGTCGCTACACTACATTGCCATTTTCTCAAATCGCACGGTACGTATTGTATTGTGTCTAGTAATCCTTTAGGTGTATTTGCATACGTACCTTTTTTTTCAGATAATCTGAACATTTCCGAATCCGAATAGACCACATCCCCAATTACAGTGGACTCCGGCTATAGTGAACTCTGATATAGTGAACCTTCGGTTATAATGAACCTAAGTAACTGGTCTCGTTTCACTTACGTTACAAATAAGCAAACGAGGATTCGGTTATAGTGAACCCGAACCTCAGCTACGGTGAATGTAGGAAATACGACCTGGAAATTAATTCCATCCTGGAAAAGAAAACATCGCATCAATATCACAAATTCCAACATCAGGCAGCTTGGAAAATACATCGTCGGCCAAAGGTAATAATCGAAGAAGGCTCCACTGAGGTGAAGGAGCGGACTTGGAATAAGGGCCTTACTAATAGCCTTATGCCACTCAAGTTTCATTGCGGAAACAAAGACCGTGTCCTACGTGGGATAAACCTAGCGGCGTCGAGGCGCGGTGGCTTGCTTTAGTTTCAAGCATGATATAGCATATTCCACGGGACAAAGCGCATAGAGTTCTACGAACGGGACAGGCCACGCGCGACTGCCATATCCCCAGTCTGGCGACACCTTCCGCGCCGCGCGGAAAAGCGATCAGTCTCATTAGTCGCTTGCGCCATCCCGCTACCGAAAGGATATCGAATGTTATTAGGCGAGTAAAAGGGCCTTCGGAGTGTTTAACGGTGTTCCTAAAGTGGGAGAGGCATTAAAGGGTGTCACGATTGCATTACGACATAAAGACAGCGCTCAATATAGAATCAAGTATGGAGAGAACATGAACTCTGGAGAAGGATGTAGAGAAATTACTAATGAAAAACGTACAAAGCAAACAATTGAAAATAATAGGTTTTCATATAATAAAGATAATGAAATTTTCAGTTCGTTTTGTGCTTTGCTGTATTTCTATATTAATAAAATCAATTATTGAGGAAAAAGTCTATTTAATTTCGACATAATGGGATAAAGTGAACCTCTGATATAACGAACCAAAATATTAGTTCCCAGAAGTTCACTATAACCGGAGTCGACTGGAGTTCGAAATAGCTGTATACCATTATTACACGCTTGGGTATTGAATCCGCACCGTCTCGTCCACATGACGTAACAGCAGACTACCTCTTCCAATACAGCTGCCGGCGCCCTACCACTTGTCCTTCGAGCTCCCTCGCAAGCGCTGTACTAGCACTGGAGAACAATGCCCGCGGGCACCGGGCTAACGGTGGGTAGAAGTGCACTAGAACCTGCGAGGTTCATCACATTTCCCTCCTTTCTACGCGGCTCAGCTGGCTGACGCTGCCGCTACTGCTTCTGCACGGCGCCAGCTGCAGCTCCGTATTTGCTCATAAATGCATGACTTTATAAATATTAGAATATAGTGTAGATGAGCCGTGCGTGCTCTTCGACGCTGCACTCACTCAACTTATGTACGCCGGAATCGTTGTTTTAAGCCGTAATGCAATTTTGTTATCTTGCTAACATTATGATACTGCGTTAATGTAGATTCCTGTTACTTGCCTATCATTACTATATACTGTTTTTAGTCATATGTAGGGGGCGAATTTCAATGAAATGTCATTGTTTCCCTTTTCACTTTAGAACAATGCCATTTACTATAGAAATTCATTTTATGTTATGCCAAAAGGAATTGTCCCATTTTTATAGGTCATTACGTTGCATTTTTTGTCGATTTCAACTAATAAGTAATGTTTTCATTTTTACGTAATTTTTAAAGCATTTTTTGCTGATTTTATTGATTTTAACGTCATTTTTAATGCTACTTACTTCAAATAATATTTACGGGATGCAACAAATGTTCTTCACAGAATTACTCAGTAGCCTCTTCGATTTGTTTGCTCAGAAATTGTTTGGGCAGCCGTTGTGATGTAATTCTTGTGACTTATATCAGCGCCATTGTCGATCCGGCCGATTTCGGGATAACTCTAAAGACAGAGATTTCCTGGTAAAGAACAATCCAAACCAGAAGTTTCAAGCGGAGTTCACTCGAACGAATGGAAGAAGCCTCGATTACATCAGTAACGTATCCAACAGCTTGAGTTCTTCATCCGAACTAGTTGTGATAAGATTTTTAACATCTTTCACACGTAACGGATTTTTTGTGGCATTATTGAAGCATTTTAAGAGCATTTTATTGATCATTTTTGGCGATATTTCAGATCATCAAAGTCTGCCTCATATGCATCGATTTTGTGGGCAAGTGACATCCCGGTAATGTGCGATAAGGTGTATTGCATTTTCTGTTCGCCCAGACAGTAGTTCTTGACAATTTCAATTTTACAAACGAATATCCTTTGATAAATAATTGTTAATTTACACCTACCATAATACGGTATATTATATAACATCGTATGGACTAACGACTATGGTACTAAAGCTTCTGTACAAAGGAAGGTTCGAGGTTCAACCGAGTCGGGGCGGATTTTCCGCACAAGCTCCGAAGCTCAGAACAGGGCGATGGGGCGATCCCCCACCCGCGTACAGTCCACACGCACTTCCCCTCGCGGGCCATGTTCTTCCAGTTGCGTCGCCTCCTTAGGCCCCAAGGCATGTGAGGCACTCGTAAATCGAAATTCCTCCCGCGAAGCGCGCGCCCTGCGACGGGGGCGGAGGAGGCGAGGGGGCTGAGGCGGCGACGGAGACGGAGGCGGCGGCGGCGAGGGTAGAACGGCGACTGAGGTAGTGGCGGCGAAGGGGATAGAGATGGAAATGGGGATGCAGGCGGAGACGGGGATAGAGGTGGCCACGGTGAGAGGCAGCGACGGTGGTGGAGGCGACGGTGAGGGCAAGGGCGCTGGTGGCAGTGGCGATTACCGTGAGGATGGCAGGACAGGCGGAGGCGATTACGGTGAAGGTGGCAGCGGTGGCGGTGTGGGTGGCGGTGGAGGCGGTGGAGGCGGTGGCAGTGGCGGTGGCCGTGGCGGTGGAGGTGGCGGTGGCGGTGGAGGAGGCGGTGGCGGAGGCGGAGGCGGTGGTGGTGGTGGTGGCCGTGGCCGAGGCGGAGGCGGGGGCGGAGGCGGAGGCGGAGGCGGTGACAGTGACAGTGGCGGTGGCGGTGGCGGCGGCGGCGGCAGCAGCGACGTCAGCGTCGGTGGCTGCGTGTGCGGGGAAACGCACGTGGGCGGAAGAGCGAAGTCTGCGCGGTGCAGCGGCCGCGGGGAAGGGACGAAGGCAGGCGACGCAAGGAACAAATCTCGACGAAGGCGGCGGCGGCGGCTCCGCCACATTCCTCTTCGGCAGCGCGAGCGGCGTCGTGGAGGAGGGAGGGGGAGAACGGAAGGAGGGGAGGGGCGTGCCCGCGCGCAGTGGCACGGGCGATAGGGCTCCATGTCATCACTAGAGACCGGAAAAGAATGAAGTATGAAACGTCACAATATGTACATGCATATGTAATGAAAGTAGTAATAATATGTAAAATCGGATATAATATGTAATATTAAAATACACTAATTATAAATCACATTTACATAATACGAAATTACATTCATAAAAAAAATCCTAAATAAACTTTAAAAATACAAACGTTGTAAAAATCATTTTGAGAGTGTAAGTTGTTGCACAGTTTACACCAAACACCTTTCCCGTCAGAAGTAAAAGTTTCATCTGTTGCTATACAGGACCGTAGTGTTGTAGTCAGACTAGACGCAATAGTATCGTACAAATTGAACCATTGTACGATTGTACCGTCGTAAAACATTAACGATATCTACGACCAGCAAGCAATCACAGCAGCTTGCAGCACACTCATCGAAGTGTTACATGTTGGCGATCGCAAAGTTTCTCGGAAATTAAAGTGAAAGCTCAGGAAACGCGGCGATAATGATACTTTTAACACCAAGAGGTGAAAATGATCTCTATTGTTAACGCGCACTTCCCGTCACTGAGGTAACTGAAGCAGGCGCGCCGTACTGTGAAAACATTTCGCGTCTTCAAGTAGGGTACCTGGAGTAGACTACACGCAGTAATAATATAGGGAAAATGCCTGTGTTTTGAAAATATTTCTTTTCATAAAACTATACAATAAATTGTAAGAAAAATTATTAAATTTTTTAAAAAATATTTTGTGAAAATAGCAAAATATGTACTATAGTACTAAATATGTAAAAATATGTACCGAAAAACGTGGATGTATTAGGACGGTGACGATTCGCCAAGGTAACTAGAAAGACAAAAATATGTAATTACATACATATCTGGTCTCTAGTCATAACTTCCACCTGAAACCATTGTTCACGAGAACCAAAATGACGAAAGACAAGTGAGGTGCCGCAAGGGTTCGTTTTCTTTACACTGTTACGTTTCAAAGCTTTAAAAATGTATTTTTTAGGGTTCTTTGTTTTTCTTTCCTACGCCTTTTGTATCCTTACAACAGTTTGAGTGTCTTGTTATCCTCAAGATTTTCTCATGGAAGCTTTCGCAGGTAATTTTTAATTTCATGTATTAATCTTTTAACATCCACCTGGCATCTTGTTTTTACCTTATGCTTGGTGAGAGAATACAGAAGTAGTCTGGAAGATACTCTTTAATGTGACAGTTTTACCATGTTTCATAGGTGTTTATGGTCTAGCAGAGAATGGACTTTCTTTAACTCATATTCTAGATAGTATATTCTGCTAGAGTAATTATTACTTGAAACTATAACTAGATGTGTAAATTTTTTTTTCGTCTCGAGTTTCAAATCAAAGCTTACGTTGGTGTTCATGAATTACATCTTTGGAGTTACTATTCCATTAATTTACTTCCCTGAATTTCCGGAATCAGGAACCCACAAATCATGAATTCTGACTACACAACGTGTTAGAGGAAGTTATTTACTATATATAGGAACAAGATTTGTCCTCTTTTTTATCAGGGTCTCAAAATAAGACGTTTTTGTTGAAATACTTCCTCTACACTGCGTATTCAGTATGCAAGAAAGTATATTGAATGACTAAATCAATAAAAACACTTCCAATACATTATTATTGCTGTATTATGTACTATATTATGTATTGTACTGCAGAGAAGGTAGCATTTTAGAACATGGGATGAAATAGACGCTGAGTTAATGACAAGTACACGTTTACAAGACGCGATGAATCAGGTAGTTTATGTAGAAATGCTATTTCTTTGTTCATTCTGTGTGAAATAATCCATAATGTGTGTTCCTTCCATGAGCATACTGTCGTCTGGCACCTCCCACATATCGAAGGGACAATGGCGCCACGGGCGGAGATCGATTGTGGCATTCGCGTCTGCCATTACACGCCTAGCGTTACATCATCAAGATAAATGTGAATAAATCCAGACACTGCTAGCCGTGTTTTTTTATAAATCTCCACTTAATCTCCAAGTTACGTTGTTTACACATCTGGTCTAGAATCGTAAGGAAATATTTATGTTCTATTATTTCGGTTGGTGTAATGCAGCACTACCAAAATCGTGACCAGTGCAAAATAAGGGAAGGAAAGTTTTATATATTTAAGATCTAATGTTACATCTTTTTAACAATATATTTCAATAATTTCTGCAAGATCGTGTTAAAATATTTTCATTTTTTTGAGGTGTGGCAAAGGAAGGTATATTTAGACAAATTTCTGTACTTAAGGTTCTTTCCGCAGGGACAAAAACTGTAAAGTCGGTTTTTGAAGAACTAGTTTTACATTCATTACGTTGTTTCATTGCACAAATTATCTACTGTGACAGACACTAAAATAAAATGCGACGAGTTTATGGGCAGGCCTGACTATAAGACAACGCTGGAGTTTTCACGAAGAGATTAGACAGCAATAATTTCTTCTCTTTTTTTATGTTAACATCTAATCAGCGTTAGACGAAACTATCACTTAGTATTTATAAATATTTTGACTATAGGAATCTTAAATTAAGAGTGTCCAACAGACGTCCCACGATGTCATTTACGGTGTCCCTAGCATCCATGTCGGACGAGAAAATTAAGCTCCACTGCACGGGATATGCCGGAGCCAATGCCAGGGTCTTTAATGTACAAATTTATAAATACAATTAAGTTTAATTTTAAGGATCTTTTTCTACTAAATTTATAAATTCAAAATCATCTCATTGGCTTTTACTGCGTCATGCATGGTACGATCTAATATCATGCATGGTCCCCTCCCCCTACTGTTTTAGACCAGCTGCCGAGATCAACAATGCGGGGAAGTCAGGTGTGTGCCATTCAGGGCGAGTAATGAATATATGTCCTGCAACCTTATTAATGATTTTAGTTGTGGTCCTTGAGGCCTTATAAGGTGCGATCTGTCATAACCTCGTCATTGGTGCGATTGTTTAAAAGCTGGAAATTCACAAATTTTGTAAACAAAATTCATATAGCAATCGATTGAAAAACAAGGTTTCTTCAAGCAGGGTAGTAAAAACACTGTTCATCATTGTTCAACACTCAACTCGTATGATGCTGCTTTTCGTTTCTTCGTCGACGAAAAAATACTTCTTAGGTTTCAGGTACACAGATTCTTCTAGTTTTCATTAGATTATAAAGACCACTATTAAGTCAGTTTGAAAAATTATTGCGTACAAACAAATGTGCACAAAACAAAACGTCAGTGTGTAACTGAATTATACAAATGAAAAGTGTTGACTGGTTGTGTGTACTTTCATACACATTCGAATATTATTTCGTGTAGATAGAAAAATATTAGTACACCGTACAAGTTTCCCCAATGTGATGTACATTTTTCACATGAAAATATAGAAACATAGCTGGCAGACATACTTGGAAAAGAGTTTTGTGGTAGCATTGACATTTAAATAGCAGATTGAAATAAAATTAATGAGACGTCAGATAGACATCTATTATATTTTATCGTTACTCGGATATTATTATGTTTAATAATTTATACCACCAAATACGTTGTTTTTTGTGAAATCATGATTAATTACCATTTCATTGAGATACGATGGCTGTTTTTACTTTACTTTACATGTGCTTTTAATATCTGATAATTTTGTGTAATAGCTAGCGGCAAAGCCAAAGTTAATTATATTAAAAACTCTATTTCATTAAAACAAATGGAATAAAAAAATGATATATATGAAGATAAAGATTCTTCATTGTTTTGTATAACAAATTACTATTGTTATAGTGAATTGATAAGATCCAAATAGTGCCTCTTCTTTTACGTTCATTTTGCGAGTATGAAGATTAATTAAATAGATTTATGATCACTAACGGTTCATATTTCTATTGTTGACATCTCATCTGTCGTGTATGAGATGATTCTGATGGTGAGATCTCTCAAGCTCTCAACTTCTAAGTTTCTAAGCTCCCGACAAGGCTCCTAATATTTTGGGTAGTAAAGTAGATGTGTGTGTGTGTGTGTGTGTGTGTGTGTGTGTATGCGCGCGTGCGTGTGTTCTGGCGTTTGCAATGGGAAATTGGAGGCCAAGATGTGAAAGGAAAGGTATTGCGCAGTACGGGGCCCCTTTGTTAGATATGGCTCAGGTATTTGCCAGATAATGAACGGAGCAACCATAAAAACAGAGCAGCGGACCTTTAAAATTCTTCACAAGACAGTGGTTGAACTAGAGTCAGCCATGATGAGTAAGTCTATGTGAATCTTAGGCCTACAGGCTTTTATAATGGTTCAATGATAATGATGGTGTCAATGATTATGGAAATACTATAGAATGAGATATGCAAACAAATAACATCCAAGAAAATCTATAGAGATACAGACATATTATTGAAATTTTAATTAGAATTAGTCAAAGGGATATTATTTTTCATTAATTCCAATGGCAAGTGTGTTGATTGTAGTACTATATCTCAACAAAACTTAATTACTCGGATATCCCGACACCGATGAAGCCATAAATTTCTAGAGGTAAAAATTACACATAGTTTGCAAAAAGTAACACATATTTTGCAAAACTTAAACTTAATTAACACTTAACCATTAATTAACAAATTAAACTTGCAAAATATTGGAACATAAACTATGACCCCAGAGGTGAACTACCAGATCTGTTAACCAGTTCATTGCTGGCCAGTCCGGCGGTTCAAGCAGTGACCTTCAAATCCTCCAAATGGCATCCATTTTCTTCCATGGAGTGAGCCGAATCCTTCGGAACTGGGGTCTGCAGGATTTTCGAAAGCTAGCATTTCTTTTCTCTGAGAGTTAAAAGATAAAATGAAGCATAGTTTTGTGAATAGATCTACTGAAATAACAACATCACCTAGATATTACAAATGTATTAATCGAAATAAACTCATGTTTCAAACTCGATTAAATTAAAGAAAAAAAAACGATTTGATTTCTTGGAATAATATTTCAGAAAAGTGGGATTAAGAGTTAGAACTCTTTCTCGTCAATTCATTCTCAAAAGAAGGGGAAGGAATGATCGCGCATGGTCCGTGTCCCGTTTCTTATGGTACTGAAAATGCCCTTCTGCTAAAACTTTTCATTTTTGAGATATTGTGTATTTAACACTTGAAGACGTATTTTCACACAAGTATACACTGCCAAAACGTGAATCAATCTCCAAGCACATGATACTTAATCGAACTGTTGATAGACAATTAAAGAATTCTATGAACAATGAAAATGTTAATGAAATCTTATATTTGCTTTTAGTATGTCCTTGAATTCAGTAATCACATTCAATAGTTAACATGTAGTATGGCTTGTTTTTCAAATTTGAAAAAACAGAAATCCATTTTCGCAGGTCGCACAAGACGAAGGAACTGCCCCATTTAAGCCACCAAATCATTGTTTGCCCACTCTTGAGATACAACACTGGATAGTTCTGCGTCCACAATTCTCTTGCTATGTAGAATTTCAACAGCGACAATTTGACAGTACCACTTCATTATAACTTTGAAATGAATAGTTAATAAGGTATACACAATAAATATTAAATTTATGTACACAAAGGAAATCATCAAAACGAAATATTTTGTGTGTACACAGAATTCCATGTACGAAGATGGAAACCACACAAGATAACATATGCATATAAAATACGAAAGGATAAACAAAGTAAGAATTCCACTCTATATTAGAAAAAAATTCACTTTTAATTCTGAAGACGCAGCCCACACCTCGCCTCACTTGATTGATGATGATTCCGGGCGCGTCAATTACTAAGGTCATTAGTCTCGTAAATATAGTGCATTTTTTCATCGGGAGGAAGCGGTGATCTTCTGTTAGTGAGATCCGGCGTCGACCTACCCATTGTCTTTCGGGGATTTTCCCCCAAACAAGAATCTCCTACCAGCGCGAGACCGTCCTAACATGATTAAGCTCTAAGTTCTCAAATGGACTATCGACATGTGAAGTAGTGTAATGCTAGTGAACGTATGTGTGCGTGTGTGTAAGTAAGAGGCGAGGATAGGACAAGGACGGGAAAGGAATGATCACGCATGGTCCGTAGCCCGTTTCTTAGGGCACTGCTCCGGTATTCGCCTGGCATTCATCGGAGAAATCACGGCAAACTCTCGATCAGAGCAGCCTACCGCAAGAACTCTCCTTCAGACCAGCCCCTAAACTCAACCTAGCTATCTAGCTGGTGTCGAATATCCTGCTACAGAGGACAATGGAACCCTAGGACATCCCTGTCAGAGGCACTACACTGACATCAGGTGATGCTCTGAGCCACTTCTCCCAGTGGCTCTCTTGGTGTTGGGCATTGCGCACGCTTCGCGTTTAACAGAGGCACGACATGAGAGAAGAGTGGCGAGACCGGGGAGCATCACGTCCCTAGAATTCTGCTTCCCTCCTACAACTCGTAGGCCCCCGCGCGTGTAAAGCGACGCGATACGGGCAGTGGCAACCGGCGGGGCTAGGGCGGGGGTAGGAGGCAGAGGAGGGGACACGGGCGGGGCGAGCCAGGGTAGGAGCATGGACGCGAGGAATTGGGCGTGGACAGAGCGAGGCGAGGCCAGGGTTAGGCTATGGGCGCGGGGTGGAAACGGCGGGGAAGAAACGAGGAGGGAGAGTAAGAGGCGGGGTGAGACCGGGACAGAGTGGGAAAGGGGCAGGGTAGGCACAACTGCCGGTGTGGAAGGAGCGGGGAAGGAACGAGGAGGTGAAAGAAGTCAGATGAGGCTGGAGCAGTGAGAGATAATGGTAGGGGTAGGGGTAGGGGTAGGGGTAGGGGGTAGGGGTAGGGGGTAGGGGTAGGGGTAGGGCCAGGGGCAGAGGCAAGGCTAGGGGCGGGCCAAGAAGGCACGGCCATGGGAGGGAGCCGAAAGATGGGCAGGGAACGAGGATGGGCAGGGAAAGAGAAGAGGTGAGACGGGGTGAAGGAACGAGAAGGGCGGGCCATGGTGGCAGGACCACGGTGACAGGGCAGAAGTGGAGGCGGGCAGGGGAGGACACGATGAGGGGAGAGTAAGGGGCGATGTGAGGTCGGAACTGTACGTGGGAAGTACAAGGGCAGTGGAAGGGCTAGGGGAGGAGACGGAACGGGAGCGCGGCGGGAGGGCGCGGGGGGGACGGTGGGGAGCTGTGCGGCGCGGGACGGGGCGGTAGTGTGGCGGGGCGTGGGCTGGGACGGAGCGGGGGCGCGGCGGGAGCGGGATAGGGGCGGAGCGAGGCGGGGTGGTGGCAGGAGAAGGGTAGGGGCGAAGGGGGGCGCGGTGGCAGCGGGATGGGGGCTGGCCGGGAGCGGGGCGGAGTGGGGGCAGGGCGGGAACGGAGCGAGGGCGCGACGAGAACGGGATGGGGGCGGGGCGGGGGCGCGGCCGAAGAAAATGTAAATTATCCGCGTGTAGCGCGCCGCTGCAGACAAGAGAAGAGCGGGCACGCCGCGCCCGCGAGCGCGCGCAAGCACAGACAGTGACAAATGCCGGCGGCGCGGCGCAGACGGACGCTATTTTAAACCCCCGCGCTCGTAACTCAGCATTACGCGAATCTTCCGTCGGCACCGCCCTGCCCCGCCCTCTCAGCTCCGCCCCGCCCTTCCGTGTCCCTCCAAGCCCCCTCCCCTTCTCATTCGGTGCCCGAAAAGGGCTGTTTTCGAACGAGGCTGGCTAATCCACGGTTTGACAATTTTTATTTTGCTGCAATGGAATAATTCTGTGGCTTGGTGCGAGAAGGGCTAGAGTCGATATTCAAAATTGTACAAAATGGGTGGTTTTCTTACATCATAGAAAGGACATAACAATCATAGATCAATGTAAATCGATGTGAAATTAGTAGATAGATTCAACTTTTCACTTTGCCTTTCTTCCACTGAAAGAAGGGGTTTTAAAGCATACATTGTCCATACAAACCAAAAATCACTAAAATCTGGTATAGACCCATCTTGCAACCAAACTCAAAATTAACAGATAATAACCGTAAGTAGAACTGTGTACAATTTTTATATAAATACGACAAAAAAGCTATACAACAACCGTATGCTCTTACACAGAAAATCGTATAATAATTTATATTAAGAAAAGTGAATTCAACGACATGCAACCGACATCGATACCGCAAAAAGCAGTGTATGAATAAATACCAAACTATTACAGGTTCTTCTTGAGTATTGCCGCGGAGTCCTTGCTAAGTTTGGTAAAGATTAATGCAATATGCTGGAGCAAACAGCAAAGAACACGGCTAAATTCAAAGCGAATGCCTAAGGCTTCACTTAAGTGAACAAAGAATTTGTGACACCCCACAAGTTTGCAGTACGATTTAAAAATACGTAACAGGATTTTTTTTATCTCGCACTCACAGTGGTCACAACAAACTAATAAAATTCGCGCAAAACATACGGAGAGTCATTGATGAGTCGACGATAACTTCAACCTTCTATTCATACCCACAACCTAACATCTTTCAAAAAAATAAGTTCTTTATTCGGTCACCAACAGTATTTCTCCTCTCAACCACGTTATACGTCACCACTATTTCAGAGAAACAGCTTTTAACAACCGCATCTAACGCAGGCCATTCGCTCGCATACGACGACACTCAACAATCACTCACGCGGCCCACGTTACGACACGGCCCTGGAGCTGGAGCGACCAGCAAAGAGCATGGCTAAATTCAAAGCGAATGCCAAAGACTTCACGTACGTGAACGAAGAATTTGTGTCATCCCACAAGCTTGCAGTATAATTTAAAAATACTTAACAAGATATCATTTTTTTATCTCACAGTCACGGCAAGTGGACACAACAAACCAATAAAATTCGCGCAAACATACAGTTGGTTGGTTGGTTAGTAATTACGGGCGCGTCAACAGCTTTGGTCATTAGTCCCGTAAGTGGAGTGTATGTTTGTTCTCGGGAGATGGCGGTGATCTTCCCCTGCTGAATGGCGAGATCTGGCGCCAACCTACCATCGGCTAGTGGGGTTTCCCCCATCCAGGACTCTCCCACGAGCGGGGCACCGCCCCAGCCGGGACAAGTCCCCGGCCCGTCTCCCGGCATGTGTGGTAGTGTAGTGCATGTTAGTGTAAGTGCGTGTGTAAGGGATGAGGATAGGACAAGGAAGAGGAAGGAAAGATCGCCCGCGATGCGTGGTCCGTCTCTTGGGGCACTGCTCTGGTATAGAGCGATTTTCCTAAGGATGAGCCAAAGTGACAGCTACTTCTGGCAACATAACTGAAGGTTCTGTGGTTGTTGTGCCCTTGAGTCCATTAGACTCCCTTCCCGTATTCATTCGTTTGCAGTTGGCAAACTTGTAAATGGCTTCGACACTTCCTTTTGTGGTGTCATTGTCCGACAAAAATATAGTGCGCCGCGAGAAATAATTGATATTAGGAAGTGCAGTGTAATCTGCTCTTCTGTAAAAATTCTTTTCTTTATATATTACAATGAATTTACTTTTTGTGTGATAAATATTATGTTTATTTTAAAACCGAGACTTGAATGGAGATGCTTACCGGTGCACGTGTTTCCGGCTTAAAATCATTTTTCTTTCTATTTACATTCGTGGCAGTTTCCTTTTACTGACTGTGAGAACACGTTAAGAGATTTTCCACATACGTAATTAAATGTAAATATTTCCCGGACTCACGTACGTGCATATACCTCAGCGAAACTCTTAGACGTCGTAGGGATGTTTTCACAGGAGCCATTATCACTTTACGGTGGGGCGTCGCTGAACAGCTGTCGCAGCGGATGGATACTTCTCTGAAATAATCTGATGTTCACTTGTTTTCGCGAACTGTCACTTTGGCTCATCCTTAGGAAAATTGTTCTTTATTCGTCAGTGTTGATCGGAGAAACCACTGAAAACTACCGATCAGAGCAGCCGGCCGCTAGAATTCTCCTCCAGACAGCGACTGAATACTTCTTAGCTGAAAAGCTAGCGTCGAAAATCCTGCCCACATCAGGACTCGAACCTAGGAGCTGCCGGTCAGAGGCGCTGCAGTGTAAAACATACGGAGAGTAATTGATGAGTTGACGGTAACTTCAATCTTCTCATCCCCACAAACATATCTTTCAAACAATTATGTTCTTTATTCGGTTACCAACTGTATTTTCCTTCTCAACAACGTTATAATTCACTACTATTTCAGAGAAAAGCTTTTAGAGACTTTGTGCACGCCATAGCGAATAGCGCTATCGCTCTTTGCGCAAGCGCATATGCACTAAAGTGGTACGAAACTTAAACTGCGCATGCGCAGAAGATCGGTAGTGCTTTTTAACGTTCGAGGGTGCACAAACACTCTTTAAGCAACCGCATCTAACGCAGGCAATTCGCTGGCATGCGACACCACTCAACAATCACTCACGCGGCCCGCGTTACGACACGACCCCGGAGCGACGGCAGCGCGACCCCTCGAGCGATGATGAAGTCAGCGCTGGCGGCGGCGCTGAGAGGTGGCGGGGCCACCGCAGGGCAGTTGCGGTGCCGTTTATGGTGATTGTGTTTGCCCCGGCGGCGGCGCGGCGTCCGGATCCGGGCGCGATGGCGGCGGCGCGTGCGGGAGGGCGCGCCGCGTCCGAATGGGGCACGTCGAGAAGCGATTGACCGGAGCGGTGGACGGCGGTGGACGGCGGTGGCCGGCGGTGGCGACGGCCGCGCGAGGCTGCAGCTCGTGACGGCTACGAGGGCGGGGCGGCGGTTCGTGGCGGAGATAGAGAGGTACAGGGATAATGATAGAGAGGTATGGGGGTAAGAGGTATGAGGGTAAGAAGTATGGGGTAAGAGGTATGGGGGTAAGAGGTAAGAGAGCAAAGGGGTAAGAGATTAGAGGTAAGAGGGCAAAGAGGTAAGAGAGGAAAGAGAGGAAAGTGAGGAAAGAGAGGAAAGTGAGGAAAGGGAGGAAAGGAAGGAAAGGAAGGAAAGGGAGGAAAGGGAGGAAAGGGAGGAAAGGGAGGAAAGGGAGGAAAGGGAGGAAAGGGAGGAAAGGGAGGAAAAGGAGGAGGAAAGGGAGGAAAGGGAGGAAAGGGAGGAAAGGGAGGAAAGGGAGGAAAGGGAGGAAAGGGAGGAAAGGGAGGAAAGGAAAGAGAGGAAAAAGGGAGAAAGGGAGGAAAGGGGAGGAAAGGAGAGGAAAGGGGAGGAAAAGAGGGAGGAAAGAGAGGAAAGAGAGGAAAGAGAGGAAAGAGAGGAAAGAGAGGAAAGAGAGGAAAGAGAGGAAAGAGAGGAAAGAGAGGAAAGAGAGGAAAGAGAGGAAAGAGAGGAAAGAGAGGAAAGAGAGGAAAGAGAGGAAAGAGAGGAAAGAGAGGAAAGAGTAAAGAGAGGTAAGAGAGGAAAGAGAGGAAAGAGAGGAAAGAGAGGAAAGAGAGGAAAGAGAGGAAAGAGAGGAAAGAGGAAAGAGAGGAAAGAGATGAAAGAGAGAAGAGATGAAAGAGATAAGAGAGATAAATCGAAGAGTGGTAATGGGAAGGGAGGTAACGAGAAAAGAAGAGCTAGAGTGATAAGAGGTAGAGAGGAGGTACTGTGGTAAGTGGTCAGGAGTCAGAGGTACAGGGTTCATGCAACGGAGTAAGAGACAAAGTGGTTATAGAAAGGGATAATAGGCAGAGGTAGAAATGGAGGTAAGTCAGAGAAGGTAAGAAGTAGGAGGTAAAGGTGAAATTGGCGGCGGCGGCGGCGGGGGTGTGCCCACTAAGGTCTGTGCCGTTGCGCGTTGACGACGGAGGGGGGCGTGGCAGGTGGCGATGTGCCGTTCTCACAGCGGCAGGCAGACACGTGTGTTGTGGCAATGGGCTACACATGCGAAGCGGGGTATCTCATGACAATTCAAAGGCCACGTTATAATCGCAATCACTCTCTCCCATGCCACTACAGCACAGGTCGGGTATCTGGGTGGAAATTCATGTAATCGCATATTTTGTATTATAGCGCCACGAGTGAAACAATTTTTTCATTTGAACAAGAGTTGGTGACAATTTTTTACTCTTACAATAATCGCCCCCTAGTATGGTGTTCGGAATGTGGGATAATTAAATTTAATAATGTTTAATTCATATGTTCATACGGATACGCATGTATCAATACGTGAAAAAATAATGCATGTTTTGATGTTCGCACACAGCATAAATATTCATTTTCTGGGCAAACACAATTATTTTCTCTGCCACAACCCTTACTGCTTTTGTTTACAAGTCTTAATAATAATTATTGTTCGAAAATAATTGGAGGAATAAAAGGCAGAGAAGTAAGAGGAACATTTAGAAGAATACGACATTGGGATCATGTAGAAATAATGAGGATGCGGTGTTCGTACGACGAGTCAGTTGGCTACTCAGTTGGATAAAAATGATATCGGTCTGTGTACAAGAAATGTGACGTATTATTTTTATATTATGTATATTTCTTCTCAAAACATTAAAAAAGGTGGTTCACAAGACAGTCGGCACATAGAATAAAACCCTGTTTTTGACCTCGAAACAAACGTCTACGCTCAAGTTAAAACAGTTCGGCTGCAAAATAACAAATTTCGAGCATTTATTTCTTTTCCACCTAGTACACCATACGGAGGGGAAAGTTTTGAAAACACAGCCAAAATGTGATCTACAATTTTTAGCCATAAAATCCATGTTTACGATTCTCTTGAGTTGTAACTACTAGGAGTAAGGTCTATTAGTGTTGTTCCAAAGGTAGTTAAATTTCGTGTAGGTGTTGAAGAGATACACACAATTCAATACCCAAAAATTGAGATGTCAGTTTGAATGAGTGGGTAGATGGCGGAGGTGTGTCAGGCATAAGTCACTCAGATTAGAAGCTTTCGAGCTAAAACTTGGTAAATACGCCAGTATTAATATACTATTTACGCTTGCCCTGTCGGGGGTGGGGCTGCAAAAAGTAACAAATAAAATTCAAGTGGCTGAAAATATATTTTAAGGCGCATCATTAAAACACCATGGCACCAGTCAATTAGACAAATTAGAAACGAACTGAAAATAGAAAACGAGAATACTTACAATAGAAGACTATCAGTAACATTTTTTGAGGACTTACCAAAGGCGGATTGAATTACAAATTTTAATCTAGGACGTTCAGCAAACGACATTAAATTAATTTCTAGATACCCCAAGGATAAACTACGCGCCACCATAATTAAACGCTTCAATAAGAATGCAAATTTAATATAAAGTATTATTAACACACAAACAAAACATTAAACAATAGAACTTAACAAATTCAAATTTTAAAAAATCGTAACACTAAATTAAAACAAAACTAACAAAGACAGAGGAAGCTTCGAATAAATGAACTCCCCACCTGCCGATGCCCTATTCCAGATCTAGTATTATGACTTGTAAATTTTTGAAAAATCAGTGGAATGCACAGATATAAAATAAAGATGGTAAAAAAGGGTTAATATGCAATTGTGCCGGTGTGGGGACAATAAATTTGACGGTAATTTACATCAATACCCTATCACTTTGCGATTTTTTCTTTAATTTCTCTTGCTCAAATAGCGGAAACTGCACTCATAGGTATGATGTGGTTACGATTTTCATTATAACCTCTGAAACGTTGAAAATTATTCCAAAACTTGAAATGTATTTGGAACTTCTGGTACTCCTCCAGCATTAAAGCCAAGGATTTCATTGTCGATACAATTTTTCTATCAATTGCAGATGTGTAAATGACGTGATGAAAATAAAAAAATGAAAGTACAGTCAACTCCGGTTATAGTGAATTTCTGCTGACTAATATATTTGGCTCACTATATCAGAAGGTTCATTACATCCGACTATGTCAGTGTCAATTAAATATAATTTATCCACAATTATTGATTTTATTAATAAAGAGATTCAGCAAAATTCATTAATACCACGAACTGAACATTTCAATATGTTTGCTTGTCCTTACATTTTTTTTTCAATTATTTGCCTCGCACATTTTTTATTAGTACTAATTTCTCTAGATCCTTCTTGAGAGCTCGTGTTTTCTCCATACTTGATTCTGCATTGTCTCAAGTAGCCTTGACACCTTTCAATACTTTTTGCACAGTTGGAACACCGTCTTACTCTCCGAAGGCCCTTTTACTCGCCTAAAAACATACGAGATACAATTAGTAATTTCTAGGACTTATTTCCTACATTCACTAAAGTCTAAATTCAGGGTCATTATAAAAGAACATTATTATGTTTATTTGTAATGTAAGTGAAACTGGTCTCGTGATAAGTGCAGTGTAAGTTCACTGTAACCGAGAGTTCACTACATCCGAGTTCACTATAACCGGAGTCGACTATAGTTGTGTAATAAATAAGAGGATGAGAAGTTTCGACATGCCCCACATTCCCACTACTTTTCTTGTGCATCAACGACAATATCCTAGACTACGTCCCGAAACTACTAAAAATAATTGGTCTGAGGATAATTGAAGCTGATGCCGGACAATCCAACAATCGCGTTTAAAGGATCGACACCTGCCGCGCGGAGGGGACGAATCCGACAACCTCTTTACGAAACACTCACAAAACGCGCAAAAATGGCACGCGTGAGAGATGCACAGCCAGCGAAAATGTGAGGGCCGCGTTTTGAGGTTAATTTGCGTCCGCGACACAAGAGGACGCCTGCAGCCGGGCCTCCATCGCACGCCCCGGCGCGGCGGGATGCTCGTCCGCTCGTCCCCGCACAAGGCGGAGAATGGCTCCGGCCAGTCATAGCGAGGGCGGGGCGGGGGCGGGGGCGGGGGCGGGGGCGGAGGCGGCGCCGTTCCCGCAGCCATCCAAGGCTCAGCGGCGCCGAGCACGGCTATCGGTTCTCGATTACGCGCGCGGCGGCGGTGGCGGCGGCGCGCGGGCGAGCGCGTCCGCAGCGTGCAATGCGAATGACCCACCCGCCTCCTCCCTCCCTGCCCCGTCCCTCCACGCCTCGCCTACGCAATCGCATCCCCTCCGCGTCCGCCACCTCCGCCTCGTCTTCACGGCCGTTCCTGGGCCGTCTCCGCCTAACAGTCCGAGCCTGCTTCTGCCTGCCTCAGACTCTGCCCCCCTCCCCCCGTGCCACAACTCCGGCACCGTGTCCACACCTACTACCCGTCGCCCCTTCTCGCATTCTACTCGCTCGCCTCAGCCAACGCCTTCACCAACCCTTCCGTCAAAGACTCCGCAAATACCTCCGCCAACGCCTCCGCCAACGCCTCCGACAACGCTTCCGACAACGACTCCGCCAACGCCTCCGCCAACGCCTCGGCCAACGCCTCGACAACGCCTGCGACAACGCCTCCGACAACGCCTCCGACAACGCCTCCGACAACGCCTCCGACAACGCCTCCGACAACGCCTCCGACAACGCCTCCGACAACGCCTCCGACAACGCCTCCGAACGCCTCCGACAACGCCTCCGACAACGCCTCCGACAACGCCTCTGCGACAACGCCTCCGACAACGCCTCCGACAACGCCTCCGACAACGCCTCCGACAACGCCTCCGACAACGCCTCCGACAACGCCCCGACAACGCCTCCGACAACGCCTCCGACAACGCCTCCGCCTCCGACAACGCCTCCGACAACGCCTCCGACAACGCCTCCGACAACGCCTCCGACAACGCCTCCGACAACGCCTCCGACAACGCCTCCGACAACGCCTCCGACAACGCCTCCGACAACGCCTCCGACAACGCCTCAACGACAACGCCTCAACGACAACGCCTCCGACAACGCCTCCGACAACGCCTCCGACAACGCCTCCGACAACGCCTCCGACAACGCCTCCGACAACGCCCCGACAACGCCTCCGACAGCGCCTCCGACAACGCCTCCGACAACGCCTCCGACAACTCCTCCGACAACGCCTCCGACAACGCCTCCGACAACGCCTCCGACAACGCCTCCGACAACTCCTCCGACAACGCCTCCGACAACGCCTCCGACAACGCCTCCGACAACGCCTCCGACAACGCCTCCGACAACGCCTCCGACAACGCCTCCGACAACGCCTCCGACAACGCCTCCGACAACGCCTCCGACAACGCTTCCGACAACCCCAACGCCAACGCCACCTCCACTACCTATGCTCCCACCTTCATTCGCCATTCTCGACTACCACCTCGCTGTCACTCCCCTTCTTCGCTTCCTCCCTTCCCTTGCCTTACCCTCTACATACACTCCTACTCCCACCCCTTCGCCTCTTCACATCATCCGCGCCCTCTCTTCCGATCGGCTCGCTCCGCGCGATCGACTACTCTCTTTCGATACATCGAACAAGTTGCCTATGACTGCTATTTCATCTCTGAAGCGGGCTGCGGCGTCGCCTCGCTCGCGCTGGCCTGCAGCTATGGGCGAATACGCCCGCGCATTAATGCGCCGGCGCTAGTGATTGATTGTATTTTGGCCGCGCCGTTCTTTCCTGTATCACCCGCACGTTTCAATTATTCACGTGCACAAGCTGTGCCTTCGTGGTTGGTCATTGTTGTTTCTCATCGTTTACTGGAATAATGTAATTTCATCATTATGCAGCAGGGATTCCAAAACATTTTCTTTCATGGGCCCTTTTAAAAGAAAGGTTTGCTTCATAGAACTCGATTCGTTTTTCCTAAAACATAAAGCACCATACTACATTCATAACAACTAATGACACTTAAATGTCTTAAAGATAATTTTTCATGTGACTGATGTTTAATTCAAAGGAGGTGAGAAATTGTATTTTATTATTAGGTAACTCATGGTAATAATAAATAGGACACAAATTATTCTTAACATAATCATTCTTCTTCTTAATATTATTATTATTATTATTATTATTATTATTATTATTATTATTATTATTATTATTATTATTATTATTATTACACATAATCGGGTCTAGACCACCATATCAGTATCGATCATATTTAAAATACCATTGTTCCTAGGAGATACAAACCCCGTTGGAAACCTCTGTTATAAAGTATTGCAATCATGGCGCCGGAGAGATCTGTTCTTAGACTATCGAATCACTTACAATACATTAAATAGTTCTACGCGCTAATCTAATTGTTTTTATTAGTAAACGGAAACGGATTCTACATCTTCAGATGTAAGATGAAGTTGAAAGTTGATACACACGAAATATATTACTAATATTAAAATATATCGTATTCATAAGAAACAGGTATAAGTTTGGCACTTTTATTTACCAACTGTTCGGAGATGAACTTAAGTAAACAAGTCTATTCTTTGCATCGAATACTTTTTTACCCAGCTTTGGCATGCTTGGAAAAATTTTATGTCTAGAATAAAACCGTAACACAATCGCAGTCCAAACTCGCTGGCTGTCAAAAGTCAAATTATGGTTCGCTGCTGATGTAAGGCTGCATTTCAGTTATGAATCTGTAAGGGAACTTAGTGGCTGTTAAGATATGAACGTTTTCATAACACAACAAAAACAGTGTTTACTTCAATGCTCCGATTTCGAGCTGTTGTGAAAAGCGGACATTCTTGTGGTGTGTCACTTTTCTACGAGATGTGCGACATGTTTTACAGGCTGAGTAATATTTGTCTGCATCTTCAACTTTTCTCTCATTACATTTTTCTTTTTGGTCCCGAACCGGTGGTAAAATAGAGAGGAAAACAAATGAGTAAAGAAAAACTGAGAATGAAAGTCAAAAATCGCACCATTATACAACGAGCACATTTTGAAATGCAACGCTGTCGGAGGATTGTTCATTCCGAATCACAAAATCTACTCGACTTCGTATTAAAATATTCAGCAGGCCATAATGAAGCCTGATGCGCCAGCACCATTGGTTCCCACAGAGACGACGCTGCCTCGTGTCGCAACTGCAACGCTTCATAGCGCGCCGCCAGAGGAGTGAAATGAACTCCGTTGCCGCTGGATCAAATGAAAACAAGAAACCTTAGGCCCATGTTTTATGATTAGGGGGCGCACTTTGATGGCCTAAAAAATGATCTATAAAATGCTCTTTAAAATGTTTTTAAAATGCCCCAAAAACGAAGAAAATGACGTAAAAATGTGATGATAACCTGTTCGGATGAACAACTCAAGCTGTTGGATATGTTACGGATGTAATCGCAGCTTCTTCTATTCATTCAAGTGAACGTAGCTTGCAAACTTTTGATTTGGACTGTTCTTTACCGGAAAATCTCTCTCTTTAGGAATCCCTGAATCGGACGAAATGGCGATGATAGACGTCACAGGAATTTTAGATTACACATACACAACGGTTGGTATTACAATTACACACCCAAGAAATCGATTAGGCTATTCAGGAATTCAGTGGTGATCATTTGTTGCATCTTGTAAATATTATTTGACGCAAGTACCATTAAAATAATATTAGAATAAAATCAGCGAAAAGTGCAGAAAAAATGACAGAAAAATGTGAAAAAGTCTTAATAATCGAAATCTACGAAAAATGCAAAACAAAATGACCTATAAAAAAAGATCATTTCCTTTTATCGTAATATAAAATTAATTTCTACACTAAATGACATTGTTGTAAAGTGAAAATAAAGAAAATGACATCTCATTAAAATCCTGCCTTATTTATGATTAATACAGAGTATACATAGTATCGATAATTTTTTAAACGAATTACAAAAAGTGTTGAACTAACAAGTTTTAATCAACTTTACAAAACATCATTTTTAATCTCTATTTTCGATATCTCTTATAGAACGTACGTTACAGAATAAGCATGAATGACGATACTAAAATGCAACTGCAATTTTCCTTGCAAGACGGCGCGCAAGACGGCGCGCAAGACGGCGCGCAAGACGGCGCGCAAGACGGCGCGCAAGACGGCGCCCAAGACGGCGCGCAAGACGGCGCGCAAGACGGCGCGCAAGACGGCGCGCAAGACGGCGCGCAAGACGGCGCGCAAGACGGCGCGCAAGACCGTCCGTCTGGCGACATAGTATAAGACGTAAGAATGCCAACAAGATTCATGATTGAAAAGGATGATAGGGGTAAGGACGAAAAACCATATCCTTAAATTTGGTAGAAAGAGCACAATAATGCATTCCTTTGAATGGGGCAGGATGCCCTGTTCGCAAAATCCAAACGCGCGTCCGACCGGACCAAAACAAACTGGCAGCCAGCAGACGGTGTGCGGGTGTGCGGGCTATCGCGGCGCAGCGCGTAAGCCGACAGACAGCGTGCCCCCCGGGCAGGCTGGAGGGGCGATCGCCCGCCACGCCCATCGATCGCCTGTCAGCGGAGGCGGCGCGTCGCGTCGCTCCTCGGCCGCGTGCGGGCGCCCGGCTCGACCGCGGGCGCGCGCCTCCGCGGCTACGTTCGCGTCTACGGCCGGGCGGTCGGGCGAACCGAGGAGAGGGCGGACGGGCAGAGGGGGGGACGGACGGACGGACGGGCGGACGGGCGGACGGGCGGACGGGCGGACGGGCGGACGGGCGGACGGGCGGACGGGCGGACGGGCGGACGGGCGGACGGGCGGACGGGCGGAGGACGGGCGGACGGGCGGACGGGCGGACGGGCGGACGGGCGGACGGGCGGACGGGCGGACGGGCGGACGGACGGGCGGACGGGCGGACGGGCGGACGGGCGGACGGGCGGACGGGCGGACGGGCGGACGGGCGGACGGGCGGACGGGCGGACGGGCGGACGGGCGGACGGGCGGACGGACGGGCGGACGGGCGGACGGGCGGACGGGCGGACGGGCGGACGGGCGGACGGGCGGACGGGCGGACGGGCGGACGGGCGGACGGGCGGACGGGCGGACGGGCGGACGGGCGGACGGGCCGACGAGGAGACGAGCCGACGTGCTCCTGCACGACTGGCGGGCAGGTGTGCTGTCGGGCGGGCGGGCCGCAGACGTGCGGGTGGACGGGCGAGCGGGTGGGGGGCAGACTGGCGGGTGGACGGGCGAGCGAGCGGACGGGTGGACGGGGGCGGGCGGGCTGGAGGGCGGGGGAGTCCGCCGCCGTGGCTCCGTGCGCGTCGGACGAGCGTCAACTCGAATCGATTGCGTGACAATCGCGCCGCGGCCGCCGAGCCGCAGCCGTCTTTTGTTGTGCTTCCGGCGCTGCCCGCCCGCGGGCGTATCGTGCGCCCATCGCCCGCCCCGGGGTCAGGCTGCGCAGCGGGACCTGCATAATGACCACGTCATCCGGGCCAATCAGCGCGACTCGGCGAGGCGCCGTGCTTTGACGGGTCACGAGGGGTGAGTGAACCACTTACGGTGAAGAAAGAACTCTTCAGCTTCATTTGCACAATGAGATGAACAAACGTTTCTTATAGCATAGGTGGCGTGTGCAGTTTGTGTTATGTTTGCTATTCATCCAAAGTATTGAGCTAAGTATTTATATATGTTTAGCAAATGGTATGTAGTAAGAATACATCCCATTCATAATTATTCTCGTAAATAATAACGGTATCGCAATTGTTTTACAAGAACTTCCAAAAAAGTCGAGAGATCGATCAGTATGGTATGATTTACACTCATTTTGATATTTTTTTATTCATTAATTCCTGAACTATCAACTTTTGACAACATAAGCCATCTTATGGTAGTCAAATGGATGAACACGACCATAGAGAGGGATTGCAGTGGGGGATCGTACTACCTTAACATTTGCAATGGGGGCCTCATTGCCGTACGTTATACGACATTTTATTTCCCTACATATTTTCAACTTTTTAAATTGATAATTTCGATTGTTTTTAAATTTTATTTCATTGAGGTTATTTTACAAACTGGCGAGGTGATTAGACACCACTCTTATTTTATACATAAGTACAAACTTTTAAAAATAATATACCTTGAATTACAATTTCCAATAATTTGTTATACAACATAAATAGAAGATAATTTTCTAATGTACAAGTAAAAAGTCATAACTACGCATAAGATGTTTTGGCCCTAAAACATCGTCTTTTACGCGCCTAAAAAGGCACTGAAAATGTCGATAATAAAAAGAAAAACGGCACTATCATAAGTTACATACACAATAAAATGAAAAATTGTTAGTCATGTTTGCTTATATTATCTTGTAAACTTAAATGCACGAAACAAGTACGAACATTTTAATGTAAAACTATATTTACATATTCACAACTCTTGTACATATTGTTCTTACTTGTTTGCATTAACAAGTATTATCTGCATATTACCACATCCTTTTCAAGGATCACACTTTCAAATTTGCGATGATTGGGAGACAAAATCAGTTTGAATGAGGAGAAGGATCTCTCAACATCTACTGACGTGACTGGCTTATATTTTAGTAGTCCAACGTTAGCAACACTGAAACCTTTTGGGAATTTACATTTATTTCCACTTAAAATTTCGGTGCCGTCGGTGTATAGCCATGTTCTCAGAACATGGCTGGTATTTATAAACTAGGGAAATGGAGAAAAATCTGGAATTATACTTTTAGGAATTCTTTCGTATTCTAAAATACCAAGATGTGAATTGAAGATTTCGTAATGGTCTCGTTGGACCACGGTCATTTTTTTGATATCTTAGCATTGTACATAAAAATAATAAATAAAAGGTAAAAAAAGTTCTAAAAATGTATTTATGCACATAAAGACATTATGCTAAAAAAAGAAAAAATAAGCATTATAAAACATCGTCGTAAGTCATCATTTGGCATGATTCGTGCACATATATTATCAGCCTGTAAATAAGTTCGTTAGAGTAAAATAGACATTTCCCTAAACATCTGATGTCTAGTCATAACTCTAAGGGGCGGATTTTGATGACCTAAAACATCGCCAAAAAAGATCAATAAAATTCTCTTAAAATGTTTTAAAAATGCCATAAAAACCAAAAAAAAAAATGACGTAAAGAATGTGATCAAAACTAATTCGGATGGACATATCAAGTTGTTGGATTTGATAGTGATGTAATCAAAGATTCTTCCATTCGTTCAAGAGAAATCAGCTCTCAAACTTTTGATGAGGGCTTTTTTTACCAGTAAATCTCTATCTTTAGTTATCCCGAAATCGCCTGAACTGCCAATGGCGGTGATTCATAGGGGTCACAAGTACCTCAGATTACATAATCACAACGGCTGACATTACACTTTCTGGGTGAAGAAATAAAAAATACTACTCAGGAATTCTTTGTAAAATATTTGTTGCGTCAAGTAAATATTATTTCAAGTAAGTACCATTACAATAATATTGAAATCTATGAAATCTGCGCAAAATTAATTAAAAATGACTCTTTTTTGTACTTTTCCTCGAATTCGACTAATAACCTATAATAATTGCTCATATCCTTTTGACATAATATTAATTTTTACTCTAAACGGCATTGTCCTAAAATGAAAAAATGTCATTTCATTAAAATTTGCCTCCTATAAGTAAATAATGGTCAGTGGAAAAAAGGGGGGGGGTCAAGAAAAACAGTTGGCCTCTCTCATACGCTGCGCTCGCCAAAGAACCTTACGATTCTGCACAGCAGTTTTTTGATGCATTGTTTTATACATTAACACTCATAAGCTCTTTTGTCCTGTTGAATTAATAAGTATATTGCAAATATAACCGGAAAGAAAATCCACCCTGAGTCTCATAGGAAAACGTTCTGAGTCTGACAGGAATTTATCTCTTTACTTCTCGGCAATATTTTGTTCTTGTTAAACACATTCGGTAACTCCAAAAATGCTATGTCAATTCATTGTTTGTTACATTCACTTAGAAACACACATTTTATTTGTAGTAACAAAATGCATGACAATCCAAAAAATGAAATGGGCTTGCATTAATAATGATGAAATAGGATAAGAACTTTAATATTTATCTAATCGTTCAGTTTTATAGCCCTGTGGAATTTCTTTCCGGTTCTATGTTCTGTCAATTCATTTATTAGCAGTAAAGTTTATAAAAAAAGATGCTTATTTAGGTGTACAATTTATTTTTATAATGTTTAAAATTTTCTTTCTTAACCCGAAATGCAACTCATGACCAAATATTCATATGTTTTCTCAAAATCCATTTTCAACTGTGTTAAAAAAACATTAAATTAACTATGAAATTGTTTTTAATATAATCTCTCGTTGAATTTCTGTATTAAATTAAAACTAATGACAACTCACCAATTGCCTTAATCTGTCCAGGAAGACGTAAAGTTTATTACCTGAAAAAAAAAGTGGATGAGATTTCTAATAATAGAGATCGCCACAAAACATGCAAACAGTTGGAGCTCCGCTGTTGACATATTTTTAATAGCTTTCACTCAAAGAAAGAGAACATTAAATGATATTATGGTTAAGAATAACTATACAACCGTGAGTTTAAAAAAACTCCGCACAGGAGAGAGTCGTAGAACAAAAGACAGAAGAAAGACAGTAAGAAAGAGAAAAAGAAAGGAAAAATAGAATGAGACTGAAAGAAGCAAGGCAGCAAGGAAAAAAAGCAAGACACAAGAGAAGAAAGTAAGACAGAAGGCAAGAAAGTAAGTCAGAGGCAAGACAGCAAGATCGGAAGAAAGCAAGATGAAAAGGAAGAAAGCGAGATAGAAGGGAAGAAAGAAGGGAAGAAACTATGGCAGAGAAGGAAGCAAGAAAAGAAGGACACACACACACACATTCAGACAGACAGGCATTCAGACAGACAGGCATTCAGACAGACAGGCATTCAGACAGACAGACAGACAGGCATTCAGACAGACAGACAGACCGACATTCAGACCGACATTCAGACCGACATTCAGACAGACTTTCAGACAGACTTTCAGACAGACTTTCAGACAGACTTTCAGACAGACTTTCAGACAGACTTTCAGACGGACGGACAGACGGACGGACAGACGGACGGACAGACGGACGGACAGACTTTCAGACACAGACGACGGACGAGACGAGACTTCAGACGGACAGACTTTCAGACGGACAGACTTTCAGACGGACAGACTTTCAGACGGACAGACTTTCAGACGGACAGACTTTCAGACGGACAGACTTTCAGACGGACAGACTTTCAGAGGACAGACTTTCAGACGGACAGACTTCAGACGGACAGACTTTCAGACGGACAGACTTTCAGACGGACAGACTTTCAGACGGACAGACAGACGACAGACTTTCAGACGGACAGACTTTCAGACGGACAGACTTTCAGACGGACAGACTTTCAGACGGACAGACTTTCAGACGGACAGACTTTCAGACGGACAGGGCTTTCAGACTTTCAGACGGACAGACTTTCAGACGGACAGACTTTCAGACGGACAGACTTTCAGACGGACAGACTTTCAGACGGACAGACTTTTCAGACGGACAGACTTTCAGACGGACAGACTTTCAGACGGACGAGGACTTTCAGACGGACAGACTTTCAGACGGACAGACTTTCAGACGACAGACGACACAGACTTTCAGAGACGGACGACTTTCAGACGGACAGACTTTCAGACGGACAGACTTTCAGGACAGACTTTCAGACGGACAGACTTTCAGACGGACAGACTTTCAGACGGACGAGACTTTCAGACGGACAGACTTTCAGACGGACGGCAACGGACTTTCTGACGGACGGACAGACGGACGGACAGACGGACGGATTGGACGGACAGACGAACGAACGAGACAGACGACGACGGACGACGAGACGAACGCGACGAACGACAGGACGACAGACGGATGAACGGACGAGACGACGGACGGACGGACGACAGACTTTGACGGACAGACGAGAACAGACAGACGAACAGGACAGACGAACGAACAGACGAACGACGGACGAACAGACAGAACGGACAGACGAGACGGACGGAGACGACGAACGAACACACGATTGAACGGACAGACGACAGACGAACAGACGGACGGACAGACGAACGGACAGACGAGACGGACGGACAGACGGACAGACGACAGACGGAACGGACAGAACGGACAGACGAACGACGGACAGACGAACGAACAGACGACGACAGACAGACGGACAGACAGACGGACGGACGAGCAGACGGACAGACGGACGAACAGACGGACGAGACAGACGGACGGACGAGACGACGACGATAGACGGCAGACGACGGACAGACGGACGAACGGACGGACAAGACGAACGGACAGACGGACGGACAGAACGGAACGGACGGACGAACGGACAGACAGACGCTGACAGACGGACGGACAGACGGACGGACAGACGGACGGACAGACGGACAGACGGACACACGGACATACCTGACGGACAGACAGACTGACACGACGACGGACAGACGGACGAACAGACAGGACGACGACGCAAAGACGAACGGACAGACGACGGACGACGGACGGACAGACGGACGGACGACGGACAGACGGACGGACAGACGGACGGACGGACGGACGGACAGACGACGAACACGGACGGACGGACGACGCGGACGGACGAAAGGACAGACGGACGCACAGACGGTGGGACGGACGGACGGACCGACGGACGGACGGACAGACGGACGGACTGGCGGAGAGACGGGGTAGACGGACTGACGTTTGAAAAAAAACAACACTTTTTGTGATACCAAGGGACTCCTAAGCGTGCGATTTCTTTAAAATCTTGAAATTGGTATTTCACCGCAAATCAAGCCTTTCTCTACACTACGCATATCACTCCGTTTATACTTGGGCTGGTATGATTTAAATCATATATTTTAATTATTGATTTAAATCACATGATTGTTTTAAAACGAGTGATTTAATTCAATATTTATTATTTGTAATATTAGAAAATATATTTGTATTTTAAATATTTGTAAAATAAGAATTACTCAGATAATACGGCGTGAATGAATTCAAAGTTAGAATAAAGTATATATTATATCTCTTATAAACTTTTTCACATATCTGAACAATTTTGAGAAAATAAATTACAATGTAATAAAATATAAAATTAACAAACTTGTAAAATGATCGACAAACAATTTGTAGCAGAATTGCATACTAATAGATGTAGATGATGGATTCGCTTTTATTGAACATTTAATTGTCGGTAAATTTTAATTGTAGATAAAAACTGATTTAGCAGCAATTCCTCCCTAACACATTCCCAGCTATTTTCGAGAAAAACGCGTTGAAAGCTTCAAGGGCGTTAATAATTCTAGATTTGTATTTAAATGTTTGCTAATTAAAATATATTGCTCGATATATATCACTCATTTATTAATTATTTTAAATAAAATTATATTTTACTGATAAATTTACAAATTGATGTTTTAATAAACTTTTTTCTGTCTTCTCTAATAAACTTATTTAAATCAAATATATTTGATTTAAATAAAAATTGATTTTTTCCAGCCCTAGTTTATACGTACGAGAAAGTAAAACTGATTATGAGGGTAAAGCTAGAACTTATTTTAATTTCGACATTAAAATAACTCCAGATTCATTGTGACTACCATGTTCCGTAATACCATGTAATGTACCATACTGTTCTAAAATTAAGTTGCAGTATATCCTAATATATAAATATTGCTGTTCTATATCAACATCAGTAGGAAGTTCATTATCCATATAAGCAGAATAGTAACTTAAATCTCAGTGCGAATGTTTCAGAATGTGTGTCTGTGTGAGAGAGAGCTGAGAGTATGTCGACGAAGATGACCTCTTTTATTTCTTCTGAGAGAGAGCTTATTTAAATATAAGTTTATTTTACGGTGTATCGAGGGGTCTGAATACCACAAAAATGTTAATTGTATTAACTTCCTCGAGTACAGTCCAGAGAAGGTAATATAATTATGATAAAATCAGTCGCAAAATTGTAAACATTCCCAATTTCAATTCTCTATTACTTCATCGTCAGTACTTAAAAATAATTAAACTGCCAACAATTAATTATGTAATATTTAGTGCCAAATTGGTGCATACGCAAAAGGCAAAAAAGTCCATTTAAAATATTTTGCAAAGAAATTTCGGAAGGGAGGAATTAATTTATCAAAATACTGACGTATAAATTCCATTCATCATATATTTCTTTTAACCTCTACTTGTCAAAATATTCTTTAAAATTACCAAAGGCAATTTATCAATGCATCAAACTCGCTTCACAGCCAAATGTTACCAATTAGGCATAGATTAATTTACATAGGAAATTCCCGCCGAAACCGTAATGAATCAATAAACAATCTGATGTGAATTTGTGCATTTAGAACTTGAATAAAATTAGTGGGTCGTCGTGGTTGAAAATACGCAGCCCTTGGCGCCGCGATCGCCGCGCCATGCGGCGCCGCCGCCGCCGTGGGCGTGCTTATGTCGCCGCCGTCGGCGGCGCGCCACCTTCGACACCGCTTGCGCGGCGAAATCATACCTCGTGGCGGAGATGGAGTGCTTCGTCTCGTCCGGCAACCGCCCGGCAAAGGTGCCGCTCGTCCCCTACCCGCTCCGCCCTTCCCTCGTCTGTGTCCCTCTCCGCTCCACGCCTCTCTGCACTACCCCTCTCAGTTCCGTTCCTCTTCTCCCTCCACCAATCTTTCAGTCGCCATTGCTCATTCCCACTCGTTCCCTACTACCCCGTTCCCTACACCACCCAATCATAAACTTTGTCATCCTCTTTTCCCACGCCCCGTCACTCCCGTCCTCGCACAACCCTTTCCGCCCCATCACTACCCTTCTCTCTCCTCGTCACTCGCCTCGCCTCGTCACTCGCCTCGCCTCGTCACTCGCCTCGCCCCGTCACTCGCCTCGCCCCGTCACTCGCCTCGCCCCGTCACTCGCCTCGCCCCGTCACTCTCCTCGCCCCGTCACTCGCCTCGCCCCGTCACTCCACTCGCCCCGTCACTCCACTCGCCCCGTCACTCCACTCGCCCCGTCACTCCACTCGCCCCGTCACTCCACTCGCCCCGTCACTCCACTCGCACCTCCATTCCCTTCGCCCCATCACTCCAAACCCCACCCACCCCATCCCCAACACTCCGACTCCCATTCCCCCGTTCCCGTCACTTCACTCTTCACTCCCCTCCAACTCCAACCCTGTTACCCCGCTTCGCCACACAGCCTGCCATCACCACGCGCCGAACTACATCACCTTCACTTCTCTACTGTTTCCCGCTTTAGCCTATCCCACCCCGCGCGTGTCGTTCCGTCCCTTGTAGCACCTGCCCGCCACGCACATCCTGCCTTTCCACCAACAACCAATTTAAAACATTGCGCATGCGAACTGCAACACGGCTATTTGCGACCTGCGCGGGGAAGAGAAGGAAACATGGCCAGTGGTCAACAAGTGGGATGCAATCGTGTTTCTGCCTTTGATTAATTGCGTGCAGTCGAGGAATTAAAGTGCACTTTTTCTCTCGTAAACGTCATATTGTTTCTTTTAGGATCAACTTGTCGCGATAAATTCCAGGGAAATAGAGGATGCAATTGAAGAGTTCGCTGAAACATAATCATAATCCACCCTCAAGTACTTTTGAGATGCAGTTCGTGTAATGTTTGGCGAACACATGTATATATCACAGGAGGGTCAAGTCAATTAGTCAGGTATTTTATTGCCATAGAACTACAAAATGAAAAAAACAAGCAATATTGAATGGAAATATGATTGCAGAGATATTCGTGGTATGGTCAGCTTGGAATACACAAAACTATCTCCCATCAACCCATTCAATTGTAATTGTTTCTGACAATAACATTGACGGTAATTTTTTAGAAGCTTATAAAAAAAACTTTGATATAATAATGTACCAAATTACTGTACGAAAACTCGAAAGAAAAATAATGTTTAAGTTTTAAATATGTTATTATATTATTAAAGCGAACATGCAGGTAAGCAACATGCATTGGATTAACATGTGAACACGAAGTAATCCAATTACAAGAATTCAGAAATTAATATCTCTCGCAATGAGAATTATATTCGGAATTTATATGTGTTTGTATATTACGCAATAAACACTATATTTCACCTCAACGATTTCACAAGCTGGGGAGAGAAATTCCACAGCTCTTAACACATTAGTAGCCAGTAACTTAAGATCACAATTTTGCCTTTTAGAACGATGGCACAGCGAAAAAAGGAGGCAACATTGTACTCAAATATCGCTACATTGTACTCGTCCAAGAATACTCAGCTTTCGGTAGAGGCCACATAAAATTCCGAGAAATGAAGTACAAGAACACAATGTTCGATTTATATACAAATGCAAGAAACCCAAGAAACATAATCCAAGTTCGAAGTTAATCTGAACACAAAACGTGCTTCCAGGTTATTTCGACGAGCAAGCTGTCATCTCAAAAACTGAATGTTTATCGAATTCATCGCGAGCTAAATATATTGCCACTAGACGAACACATAAGTAAAATAGCCCACCATTTCTATTAAAATCTTTACTCTACATCCTGTTCCACAATATTTAATCTGGGCATCGTGCTTCATGGCCCCGTATTAAATCATGGTTCCGTAAGGACAGACTGAGACCACCGTAACTGAAATGTTTATCATACGGAAGGTTTCAGATATACCGCTTATGTGCTTCCACGAAGGTTACATTTGAGGTATAATAATTCTTCGCAGAACCCGCAACGTTTTTCAAGGAATCCGGTGACTCTTGCCGGGGTACCTCCGTAGCGCACTTCCGGGAAGCATGTATCCTTAAAGAGCTGCAAGAGGATCCCGAGACTTATTCATTCGCCCTCTGAGACGAGGGCCTTTGAGCAGCCGGGGCGCGGGCGAGCGCCTTGCTGTAGAAGCAACAGCAGCGAGGGCGGTGGCGGCAACGGCGGCGGTGGTCGCAGCGCCAGGAGGGGGCGCGGATGACGGCGTTGGCGGAAGGAGCGAGGGCCCGGTAGGGGGTAGTGGAATGGCGATGAAGGGCGGGGAGGGGTGCGGGAGGTGGGCGGTACGGTGGACGGTCAAAGAATCAGCGAGGGTGGAGGTGGGGGAAGGGTGGTTATGGTGGGAGTGACACCGTGGGTGGCGGCGAAGGCGGCAGTAGCAACACGGGGACGGCGGGGACTGTGGAGACGTAGCCGGTGCTGCAGCGGGAGTTGTAGCGAGGGGATGGCAACTAAAGGGTGACGCGGCAGAACGAGGGCGTGGATTGCCTGGAGAAGCGACGGGCGCGGTTGCGGAAGCGTGGATGACGGGGTGGCGGCGGTGGTGGCATTGGCGGTAGTGGTGACGGTGGTAGTGCCGGTAGTGGCAGTGGTGGCAGCGGCGGCGGCGATGGTGGCGGTGGTGGAGATGGTGGTGGTAGTGGTGGAGTTGGTGACGCTGGTGTCGCTGGTGGTGGTGGTAGTGCTGGCGGCGGTGGCGGCGGTGGCGGCGGCGGCGGTGGCGGCGACGGTGACGGTGACGGCGGTAGCGGCGGTGGTGGCGGTGGCGACGGTGGCGGGCGTTGGCGGCGATGACAACGGTGTTGACGGGGCGGCGGGCGGCGGCGGCGGCGGCGGCCCGGGGGCGGCGGGGGCGGCGGGGGCGGCAGGGGCGGCTGCCAGGGGCGGCAGGGGCGGCGGGGGGCAGCGGGGGCGGCGGGGGCGGCTGGGGGCGGCGGGGGCGGCAGGGGCGGCGGGGGGCAGCGGGGGCGGCGGGGGCGGCGGGGGCGGCGGGGGCGGCGGGGGCGGCGGGCGGCAGGGAGCGGCGGGGGCGGCGGGGGCGGCGGGGGCGGCGACGGTGGCGGCGGCGGTGGCGGTGGCGGCGATGGCGGCGGCGGTGGCGGTGGCTGTGGCGGTGGCGGCGGCGATGACGACGGTGGCGGCGGCGGCGGCGGTGGCGGTGGCGGCAACGGTGGCGGCGGCGGTGCTGGCAATGGCGGCGGCGGTGGTGGCACTGCGACTCTGGCAGGCAGGCCTGGACGCCGCCAGGGAGCAAACGAGATTCTTGAGACACAGGGACAATACATATTTCACGCCACTTTGGCCGAGCACCGCCTCGGGACAATGGGGCGTATGTTACGGCGCGTGGGCGGAGCGGCTGCGCCGGCGCGTGAGCTTCGTTGCGTAGCGCGGAACGGGCGCCGCCCTCCCGCCCTCCCGCCCTCCCGCCCCTGCGCCCACGCGGAGGGCGCTCGCATTCCTTAAAAAGCGCGCGACATGGACCAAAATGCTCTGGCAGTTGCCTTCTGTTAGTAATCTTATAAAGAGACTGCTCTACTCACGGTTTTATAGTATTTGTTTATCATTTCTACGGTGCGTATATTTTTTTTTGGTATTAATAATTGTAAATAGAACAGGTGAAATGTGTAACCAGAATTGATACATTGTTTGTTTGATTGTTTTATTTATCAATGTTTCCGGGTGCGTCACCCGATATAGTCATTAGTTCCGTAAGTGTAAATCATGTGATCATAGGGCGTGGTGGCTTTCCTCACTTGAGATTTGGCGCCGAGCTGCTCTTTGGTTTGCAGCCCTCCCTTCCTTCCAGCGCCCACGAGGACCGCCTCAGTCAGAACGAGCTCAAAGCTCCCACCTGGTTTCCATGTATACATACCCTCACACCACCTTAGTAGTGTAGTGCCGATGTGCGTGCGTGCGTGTGTGTGTGTGTGTGTGTGTGTGTGTGTGTGTGTGTGTGTGTGTGTGTGTGTGTGTGTGTGTAGTGAAAAAGAATGGAACAAACATGACGAAGAAAAGATCGCGCGCTGTCCTTGGCACGATTATTACAGTGATGCCGCGCGGCTATTTACCTCCGCCACAATCGGGTTAAAAAGCATAGAGGGTTACCAATACAACTCAAGCCCCCAACTTAACGCAATCTCGAGCATGTACTACGTCGACGTAAAGTTGTTAACTTGCGGTCAAGAACGTGAGATACAGGGCTCATTCTCTGTGAAGACTACAGGTTTCCCCGCCGCGCAGTCCTCGAGAAGCGAGGCCGGCGGGAGGACGTCCTCCCGGGCAGACAGCCTCCTGACCGGCGGGGCGGGGCCCGGCCGCGAAGGCAGTCCGTCGCCGGCCGCTAATCTGGCGCCGCCTCATCTGCATCACAAAGCGCGCGCGCGGCGCCGTCCGGCACTGCTCTGCCTGCCCCGCCCCCTCCGCATACCACCCCCACCCGGCTTGGCCCTCCGCCGCATCTTCCCGCCACGCCCACGCCCCTCCACGCCCACGCCCCACCCCGCAAACACCCCACCCCGCCCAAGCCCCACCCCGCCCACGCTCCACCCCGCCCACGCCCCTATCATCAACTGCACGCCTCCCCACCCCAGACCCCTCCACCTCCTCGCCCCTCCCAACCCACGCCCCTCCCAACACACGCCCCTCCCAACCCACGCCCCTCCCAACCCACGCCCCTCCCAACCCGCCCCTCCCAACCCAAACCCTCCCAACCCACGCCCCTCCCAACCCGCCCCTCCCAACCCCGCCCCTCCCAACCCCACGCCCCTCCCAACCCACGCCCCCTCCCAACCCCGCCCCTCCCTACCCCCGCTCCTCCCACCGCCCACTCCACTACACACGCCCCTCCTCTCCCTTCCCTGCCACGCCCCGCCGACCGGAACCTCGCCCAGGCCCGCGTTGCGCCGGCGCGGGTCCTCGTCCAGAAGCGCCACTGCCGGCGGGCAGGGCCTGACCGTCCCTCCCCCTACTCCCACTGGCTCATCGCCGTAAGTCACCTCTACGCCTCCGCACGGAGCGCTCGTGGCCTCTGCCTTTCCACCCTACCCGAGCCCGCTCTCTACTCTGCCGTTGCCTTTGTAGCGCTGAGGTGCGAGGATTCCAGTTCTGACGTTGGCAGATTTTCCACTCTAGCTGGGTCGAATTCAGCCACTATCTGAAAGAGAATTCTTGCAGCCGGCTGATCTGACGGGTAGGTTTCCGTACTTTTTCTGAACTCTACCAGACGATTGTCGGAGCTACACTTAAAAGGACCAAGTATCACGCGCGGTCTCATCCATGATCCATCCTCTCCGCACATGCACACGGGAGGCCATTCCGAAGTTTATACGAACCTACCTTGGCTTGGGCGGTTCCGCGCTGGAGATACCAGGAAATAGGAAAGCCCGCAAACCAACACGTAGACAGGCACCGAATTTCACCTTTCAGCAGGGGCGGATCACTTCCCCCTCCAGGAATTTACACATGCCGGGAGACCGGTCGGGAGCTTAGAGCTTGTGGGAGATACCTGGTTAGGGAAAAACCCCGCTAGTCGACCGTAGGTCGGCGCCGGATCTCGCCATTCAGCGGGGGAAATACCACCGCCACCTTCCGAATACATGCACTACACTAACGGGCTAATGACGCTAGTAGTTGACGCGCCTAAAGTCACTAATAATCAATCAATCCTGGAATTTAATTACACTACACTTACGGGATTAATGATACCAGTAAATGTCGCGTCCAGAAACACTAAATAATTAACCAATCAAAATCCCCCTCTTCCCTCCGTGTCAGTCTGTTTGCCTAGACGTCCCTACTCGTCCCCGACCAGCAATCTCCGCCCTCCCCACGTCACCATTCATCATACTGTCTCCACCTGACCCTACATTCTCGCTCCGTCTCCCTTCCCATTTCCTCCCCTCCCCCGGTATTTCATTCAGTTTCTTCTCTCCAGCTTCTCCACGTCCGACATCTGTAACGCTCTGACCATGTTTTCCCACCTGTGCGTTCTCAACAAAACCCGATAGTTCCACAGCCTCGCCTTTATCATAATAACCCAAAGTCAAGAGTCACTTTCAACCACGTGACTTTATCGCACTCATTAGGATACAATATAAATAGCTCTTCATTTTGAAAAATCATTGGAGTCACTAAAATGCTATAGAAATGTAAAATAGGAATAAAAATATGCTTTTGATTAAATTGAAGTAAATGATCAGCTGGAATTAGAGCACATGTTATTCAGTGGAGTCCACGTCTCAACAATTCAGTTCTGTTCAATGTGAACAAGAAAAAGAGTTTAGAAACCTTTCGCTCCGCCTTTTCTTCAACTCTTACAAGAAGCAGGGAAAATGTTAGATATATTGTGTTAGAAGATAGTTAAAATTGAGATTTCGTGTTTCGTAAATTAGTAAAAAATTGTGATTACTAACAGAATAAATTATAATTAATGCTAATTACTACAAACCCTAGGAACTACACGTCATTTCACAGATTCCATGAAACAACTTACAAACTCGTGGTACTACAACAAAACACATTTTTGTCACATTCTTTACAATTTTTGAAATTTCTGAAACTTAAAAGCGTTCAACGTAAAATGAGACCTATGGCATTTCTTAGAGTCCTTTCTTTATCTATGAATAAAATAAAGAAAATAATTGGAGATGTTTTTAAGATTTTAATAAATGGCATCAACTTCTAGCAGCAATTAGACGAACATTTCTTGCTTCTTTAAGAAAGTTATACATGACTTCTTTAAAGGTTTAAACTTTTAGAACAGATTTCATTTCAGAAAAAATTGCAATCAGAAAAAAAGAATTTTTGCAATGACAAGATTTGTTAATTATTGAAACAAAATAGAGGTTGCCGAAAATGAAACGGAATGCCACTTTGCTATCGACCACTTCCCTATCGTCCGTTCATTCAAATGAGGGGAAAATTTAATGAAAAAAAATGGAGCAATTTTTGAGAAAAGAATTGTGGAAACATTGCCTGTATTTCACGCACAATTACACGAAAACTACTCACTTTTCGAAAAATTATACCTGTTCTTTTTTTTCCAAGATCCATCTTTTGAACAAAGAATTTACTCAGGGAAAAAATCCCTGTATTCAATATGGTAGTTGAGCGAAGGCGCCAATTTTTTTTTGCACTTTTTCGAAAATTCAGAGATTTCAAGGAAAATGAGACTTGCGCCATTATTTTAAGCGTTTTCTATGCTATTCAAAGACACAGTTTAATAAAAAAAATCGCTATTTTCACAAAAAAAAATAAAAATATCATGGATTCATGTACACTACCCTCCCCCCCACACACACACAATCCAAATTATCTGTTTGATCGCGGAATATTAATATTGGAGAAAACTGCCTGAATTATTTAAAAGCCTGCTTTCACTAATCTACACAAATGTTAAAGAAAGTAATTTACTAGGTATAAGAGATTTATGTATTTTTTCGTTACCAGAGCCCCACAGAGTTTTTCTGACAAAATATCGCCAATTTTCGCCGCACGATTACTTTCTCTTTATCTCGTAAGCAGTAATATGAGAAGTAAAAATACTTTTTAAGAGGCTTTAGTTACATCTGCAGTACTTCAATTTCATTTCTCGATCAATGAAAGTATAGGTAACGAAATACCACCTGCTCATTGAAGTAAGAAAACACAATTACACAATGAATCTTCCGAATAAAATTTCACCTAAATGAATATCCAAACCCAAACTAGAGAAGGTGAAAATCCTTACTTGTCGAGAGGAACTAAACGAATTGCAGGAGTCCAAATTTGTCACTGTGCTTGATGTGTAGAATTGCTCATTTCCGTGACAACTATAATATATCGCTTGGGGTTCCTTTTGAACATGAAAAACGAGCCCCGGCTAATAACGGCGTTGACAGCCACACCTTAATTCACTTTTTAAAAATCGCGCCGTCACCAACCATATCAATCAGTGTCCCACGAGATACCGAAGCCTTTGCAAAGAACGACGCCACTGCGGTGTCGTCTGATTATTCATTGCGTTGTTGTAGCCGGAGATTCATAAAAAAAATATCATGGCAACCCGAAGGTTGTGTCTGATTTCATACAATTTGCTTTTCACATCGTGTGTAATTCAAGGCAGCCTACAATGTTGCGTTTAAGCTCTATTCATTTTATTTGTTGGGAAATGTCAAATATCACACATGGAAAAACCCATTTGGCGAGCAATTCGATATTCCTCACTATACAATATTTACTTCATTGGTTTTGGAATTTTTAGCAAGAGATGTCAGTAAAATAATATTACAGTGAATTTTAAAGGACTTTTTTCTAATTTAAAGTGGAGAAAATTTCTTGACTTAATTCTCCTTCAAAGTAAGAAATACTCATATATGTATTTTAAATTCCACTGTTTTTATGGCATTCTAATTCCCTCCAGAGAGTGCAATTTTATTTTCAATAGAAACGACGTTTGTTGAGTAAAAAAGAGTCTAACCACCTCCTCTGATGAACATTTTGGCAATTAGGTAAAGACATAGGCTTCCGCGTTCAGTCTTGCGACGGCTCTTGCCTATCTGAATGACGTCGCGACTAAAGCAGTGATGCCGACGTTTCATTCATAAAGTTGTTTTAAAATTTTTAAAATGTTTTATGAACAAATATAATATTGTGCATTAATCCACCACCCTGGAAACACTACATTTGGAGTTACTGTTCGTCTCCATTTAGCCCTACTGTACCCAACTTCGTACCTGGCCATCTACTCGATGTCCTCGTCACTCTTCGATTCAAAAAGAAAGAAGAGAAATATTCAGTTATAATCTGACATGTAACGCGAGAAAGTAGTCAAAATACAACATACAAAACATATTTTCAGAACCAAGATGCCTCTCAAATTGTTAGGTTGTTCACTGGCATGCATCAAGGACAAGATAAGAGCTAATTTGTAGCTGAACAGTATCATACAATCATCAGACACTGACGATTCTACATTTATTAAGAAATTTCTAATTTAGAATTCGTAAACCCTAGAAATTGCTAGTACTCTGAAAAGACATACGGTGTTTAAATACAAGTCATATAATACTTTAAAGTGTATGAGATCGTCTGAGGTGGCTACTAATATCACTGTAGTGTCACTGACTGGGGAGTCCTGGATTCGACACCCGACGAAGGCAGGATTTTCGACTCTAGCTACATAGGTCAAATTCAGTCGCTGTCTGAAGAACTCTAGTGGCCGGCTGCTCTGATTGGTAGTCATCCGCTATTTCTTCAGTTAATACCCGGCGAATACCGAAGCAGTACTCTTACAAACAGGCCGCGGACCACGCGCAATCTTTCCTTCCTCTTCATTGTCTTATCGTCACCTATTAGTTACATATACATGCATGAAACTGCTACGCATGTTGGGGAACCAGTGGGGAGCTTAGAGCGGGTCCCGGCTGGGACGGTGCCCCGCTATTGGTGATACCTAGATGAGGAAAAATCCTGCAACCCTACGTATGGGTCGCCGCTGGATCTCATCAACCACCGGGGAATAACATAGCCATCTTCCGTGATAAAAACATTTCCTACACTTACGGGATTATTGGGCATAGCTGATACGGCGTCCGGAAAAACGAAATAATCAATCAATCAATTGCAGTGTATGACCGCAGCCTCACCGACGACTTCGGCCTCGACCCCAGCTTCACCCTCAACTTCTCCCTCGTTCTCGCCCTTTACTCTCGCCGGCACCCCTCCCCCAAACGGCCGCCGCATGAAATTCGATATTTGTCCGGCGGCGGCGGCGGTGTGCGCGCTTTGAAGCGCCAGGTGATTAATAGGTAGCACCCCCTCCCACTCCCCTTCCCACCCCTCTTCACTACCAGCTAACTCTCCCTCCCGGCGGCCGCCGCGTGCGGCGACTAGTACCTGCTGTTTTATAAAACACGTTTCAAATGAAAGCGAGCTGGCGGCGGGGAGGGCGGAGGCCGGCGGCGGCTCGTGACGAATGGGCACCGATGACAGGGGACAAGTTCCTCTGGCAAATGGCGGTGGCCGAATATCAGCAGCCTTTTGTGCGGGGGGCGCTCCCCGCCCCTCCGCCACCGCACCGCTCGTCGCTTTCGTCTGGTGAGCGGCGCGCCTTGTCCGAAACACGAGGCGAGGTGCACTCTTTGGCGGTGGCGGATGGACATGCCAGCTGGTGACCATTTGAATGGACAATCCAGCTATAACTTTCCACTTCGTTACTTTTATGATGCAAATAATGGATATCCGAATATATTAGATAAAAATGATAAAATACATTTTTTGTAAATGATCTAAAGCAAGGCTTTTCAACGGGGTCGGGGTAGACCCCCTGGGGGTCGATAAAAATTTGAAGAGAGTGAATGATGATGAAGGAATCGATTGAGGATCAATATCCAAATATGAACCGACGCGTCGCGACGCCTTGTTCGAAAAACGAAGCGAGAGCATTCTTTGGCGGTAGCGGTGGCGGCGGCGAATGGACACACCAGCTAGTGACCATTTGAATGGACAATCCAGCTACAACTTTTCACATCGTTACTTTAATGATGCAAATAATGGATATCCGAATATATTAGGTAAACATGATAAAATACATTTTTTGTAAATGTTTGTAAATGATATAATGCAGGGGTTCCCAACGGGGTCAGTGTAAACCCCCTGGGGGACGATGAAAATTTGAAGAGAGTCAATGATGATGAAGGAATTGATTGGGGGTCAATATCCGAATATGAACCGACGCCTTGTCCGAAACACGAGGCGAGTGCACGCTTTTGCGGTGGCGGCGGTGGCGGATGGACTCGTCAGTTAGTGATAATTTAAATGAACAATCCAGCTGTAACTTTCCACTCCGTTACTTTAATAATGTACACATAGGTATTCGAACATATTAAATATAAAGGATAACTACATTTCCGTAAATGTTCTGTTCTACTCAACTAATGCAGAGGTTTTCAACGGAGTCGGAATAGACCCTCTGGGGGTCGGTGAAAAATTTAAGGGGTCAATTATGATTATAATTCGATTAAAACATGAAGTCCGTTGACACCTGATCAGCTGTGACACTGTCATCCATTCGGCAGATTGAACGTCAACATAGTGACGTTGAAGCTCCCGATTGGATGACAGTCACAGCTGATCAAGCATCAACGGACTTTGTTTTAATTGAAGGTTAAGGGGTTAATACCCATATACGAACCTGCGTCTAATCAGGATAATCAAGATCCCATCGATTAACAAAATATATTAAGCAACTTAATTTTTTTATATAAAGCAACAAAAATATGATAACAAATTCGTTTCTCTCTTTTCATATCCATCGTTCATTCTGAGGAATTTGGATATTCAAAAAATTCAAGAAATAATAATTCTACATTAACGACATTCTATCGCATAAGAAAGTACTCTTTACAATACGAACTGGAGAAATGTAATGGTCAGTTCTTAAAAAATCCTCAACAGTTTTTAACCATTGTATTTCAATGAAGATTAAAAACTTACTCAACTAGCTACTCAAAAATGGAAGCGTCTTCGATTATTAAAAAATCGAGAATATTGAAGTATGAAATTGTCATCTTTATATGCAATTATTTGTGTCATGATTATGGATGCTGTATCTTTTAGAGAAACTTAAGAGGGTCGATAAAACAAACAAATGGTTTAAAAGGGATCGATGAAAGAAAAATATTGGAAAAACCCTGATCTCATGCAGTCAAATAGAGGAATGAAAAGCCTAAATACTATTACAAGCCAGCGTGCATTAAGTATTCAACAGTCCGACATAAATAACCTAAATTAAACATATAACCAACTTTTGAAATTCCTGAAAGCAATTTTTAGTTACCAGAGATAGCTAAAATATTGTCAGCTCTTGATCAGGACGATTTCCTCATTTGCTATGGTATTTGTAGTTAGAAAATAGAAAAAAATATTTTACAAGAGGTGCAGTCAATAGTCTCTCGATTTTTGGACAATTCACTGAATTCCTAAAAAATTAAATATAACCGACCGAAAGATAACTTTTGGTCCGTTTCCGTATGTTCTTCTGTAAGTTCCATATCCGTTCTAAAAATCTTACCTGGCTACCTATACCAGACTTGGACACCCGTCTCTTTTCAAACTGTGATTGGTAAAGTGTATTACCGAAAATATATGTCACACTCTTGGTACCCACCGTTTCCCACAAAAAGACTTTTTAGAATTACAGAATACAAATGGTAAATAATGCATTAAATATCACAGTTAAAATGAATGTTACTTTTCTTTTGATGCTCAGTATAATGTCTAACTGTATAGAAACCGTTATGCAGCAGAAACGATTTTACTTGGAATTTAAACTTTTCTATGGAATTTAATCGTTTAATGTCATCTGGCAAATTGTAAAATAATGTTACACGTATTGTATGTGAATTTGTTGTAGTGAGCTGTTGATACTGTCACCTGATGAATATGAATACTACGTCGAGTGTTATAGTTATAGACATCGGCGTTTCCTGAACATATATTCCCGTCCTTATGTAAGTCATTTAAAAAAAAACACTGATTCGTAAATCAACAGACAAGGTAATGGTAAAATGTATTAAAAGAGAGGCTTACAAGCATCACGTGGGTGGAATTTGGTTATAATTCGTACAATTATTTTTTGTAATCTAAAATTCTGGGAGTTATGAGATGTATTTCATCCGAATATTATGCCATATCTCAGACGGGAATGGACTTTCACGAAATATACACAACGAGCAGTATGAAGACTGAATTTGAAAGAATTCTGAACGCATATGAACCTTTAGAAATAATTTAAAACTTACTTTTAATTGCGGCTTTTAATGGAGTTAAATGTGCAAAGGAATATATAATTTCGTTTTGATTAAAGGGGGAATAAAAAGTAATGCATGAAAAACCGAGTAATTTTGATGAATATAAAAATATTGATTAAATTATAATTTTTCTATCTATTTTAATTTTCTTGCTAGCGATATTAACAATGATAATAGGCAAAATGTGTATCCCAAACGAATTAGCGGTAATTGCTACTTGTAACCCATTGTAGCAACACCGCACTGATAACAGAAGGCAATGATGACTCTTGCCTTTTCTTTCGCATTAACATAAACTAATAGTTTTATTTAGGCTAAACTACGCATCGTTGGTTTTGGAGTAATTTTGCTTGATTTGCGTAAATGCGCGTACTTTTTGCGCAATTTTGCTTAAAAATACGCGCGAAAAAGTTCCTGCTGTTTGAGCACCTCTCAATATTTGACATCATCTTGTAAACAATACTTGTACTCGGGGTTGGGGTTATATTTAAATACTTGTATTTGAAATACTTGTTTTAAATGCATTTTATTTGTAAATAACTATATTTTTTGAGTTTTTGGACATGCATTTTAGAGATGTATTTAAATACATTTTTTAAAATACATGTCCAAAAAAATCAAAACTACAGTTGTTCAAATACAAAATGTATTTAAAACAAGTATTTCAAATACAAGTACTGAAATACTGCCCAACCTGCTTGTACTTGATAATGACAACAGACAAGGTTGTTGAAACGTCGTACGTTGTAAAACGTAAAGTATTATGTATATGAATTTTACATCTGAATGTGGGTAATTCCACATGAAATGGCCGAAAAAAACATGATCCCTTCCAATATATCTAAAAGTTTTTTGACTTGTTCAATGTGATGTAAAAAAAGCTAGAAACATATTTAGTGCATATGTTTGACCTTTGACATTGTTTTTATTTATACCCAAATTTAGTGAAATTTCTGAGGATTTTGGACGAACTTTAGAAAACATTAAAATCTTACGTGAAAATACATTCTTATATAAAAAAGAATGTTTCTCCTAATAGTAAACAGTTCAAACAAAAGGAATTTTGCATTGAGCCTCATATCATTTGCATTTCATACTATTGTTTTCACTTCATTATTCAAAAGCAGTTTTTTTAACCTAAATTGCCAAAATACATAATCTTCGATTTTCGAATTTGTTGTCACAAAATATTATACAAACTAAATTTTTACGCAAAACAAAAATTTGCGTGTGAAACAGGAAATTTCAAAAGTTTCGGGTGTTTGAAGTCGAAATTGTTTTTTTAATAATTATTTTTTTAAGTATTATATTTTTTATAAAACACTAATTAATAAAATATAAAATAATTGTTGCTGGGAATCCATACGAATAACGTCAACGATTTAGTGAACTAATCGAGAGTAATATTTTTATTTAGATTCTCTTAATTTGGTGAATCATAAAGTAATATGTGAAGCACAGAAATCAGCTTGTGTTCACTGATATTAAATCTAACAAATACTGTACGGTTCAGAAATTTAGTACCAAGAATGGATTGTTTTTGTTGTATTTTATCATCCACTTTGCATTCTTGTATCTGGTAGCACTTTGGACAAAGAGGGAAAAGTCTTTGGTTGACACTTTGCCACCAAGCCAACAAATTTGCTGAGACCTTGAATTGGACAAAATGGTCAAACGCTGTTCGAAAATAGAGCAAAAACATTTAAAAACAGGAAGACAGAAAACTGCTCTTGAATACATTCAGAGTTTTCTTTTTATTACTACAGCTGCAATCGTTACCTTTTCTATATAAATCTGTAAAGAAAACATCCGCTGCAATTAATACTTTGAAGAATGGATCAAAATGAAGAATAAGAATGTTAATTATTAATCTGCAATTTGATACTAAATACGAAACAAAATTGTATATACACAACAAAGCATTTCAATTAGTATTTATGTATGTACTTCATTCAAAAGAATCTGTACAGATTAAACTACAAATTATTGAATTTATTTGCCAGGTTTAGAGAGCGTAAGTGCCGATTAAATACGTTTGGATGACCGGTTTTTACTATTGCGCATTAAGTGCATTTTGTCGGAGGCTGCACAGCTGCATCAGGAGCACGAGGCGCGTCCGAGCGCGATTTTGGGCTTCGAAATCAGGCAGTAAACGTCTCTTCATGCGAAAAATGCGAGAGCCATGTAACCGTTTGTTTCTTTTTTCCATTGATTAAACGTCGAAAAACTGCAAAATAGACGATGGGATGGGTGTGCATCCGGGGCTGAGTGCAGCAGGCGGTAGTAATTAAATACAGTACAATGTGTCGCTCTAAATAATAAACGAAACATACAAGAGTTCATTGGACAATGTGATTTTAACAGATGTCCGGTTGTTTCAGCAGCAATTGCTACTCTTGTTCGTATAGTTTAGTAGATGCCATTGACTTGCAATATTGGAACAAAACACTTTGTTGTGTTGCATGATTTCAATTGTAACTATAATCTTAAATATATATTGTTTGGAAATATTAACTAAGAGGGAAAAAAGGATATGAAATAGAATAGTTATGTATGTGAGAAGGATGTAGAATTAAAGTGAACTTTAACTATCTCTCATTTTCTTTGAAAACCTTCGGTTATATTTGGGTGTCAACCAACAAGCATTTGTAAACTGTTTACGATTATAATTACGATTTGCATTGACACCAAATAATTTTAAATTTTACCATTCTCAGTACAAAGGTAAGTAGGTAAAGTCGTGAACTTTAATATTATATTAGTTATTATGAATAAATATGTGCGGGTTTCTTTTTACCCGAGTTTTTCTCCAGATTTTGCAATAAACACGACAGATTTTCCTTTAGTCTCATAGGCACTTATTTAGCAATGGTTGAAAAAATGTTTCTAAAATTAGAAACAACATTCACACCATCTCACAGAATTACGTCTTGCAAGCAAATTGAGACTTTATTTCTATCTAGAACGAAATATTTCTTCAGGTACTACAATGTTTTTTATATTAATTAACCTAATCCCTAAACGCCATTAAATTAAATCATTCGATTTATGTGTACCAAGACTTCAACAAAAATCCTTCAAATTTGGCGTCAGGGAATTATGTAAATTGTCCAAATATCCATAGAAATTGAGTACTTATTACAAAATAAATATTTTACCTAAAATCCCTTACTTCTTCAATTTTTACAGACTGTCGTGCACAACAATCAATCCACATCACATTGACCGCACGTATTACGAGTATGAAACTACAGAGAAATGGCTGTCGGGGGAATTTCCCGTCCCTCTTTTCTTCTCGAATGAGCGGATGTGGCGAGAGCAAATAGTGGCGCAAGGACCGAGCTAGCGGGCCCAGTACCAGAGGGGACAGGAACAGCGGGTAAAATAACAGCAGGGGAAAAAAGGTCAGCTGAGAAAAAAGAGAGCGGGAGTGAAGACAGGGATAGCGGACATAGAGACAGCGGGGACAGAAACAAAACGACAGGGCCAACAGGGGCAAGAACAACGGGGACAGAGAGTGAGACAGGGGTAGCGGGGACAAAGACAACGGGGACAGGGACAGCGGAACTGGTGGCAAGGACAGGGATGGCGCGGGCAGGGATGGCGCGGGCAGGGACGGCGGGGACAGACAGTGGCGGGGACAGAGACAGTGACGGGGACGGGGACAGCAGTAGGGTCGGGGTCGGGGTCAGGGACGTCGTAGATAGGGACGGCGAGGACAGGGAAAGTGGGGAAAGGGAAGGCGGGGACAGGGAAGGCGGGGACAGGGAAGGCGGGGACAGGGAAGGCGGGGACAGGGAAGGCGGGGACAGGGAAGGCGGGGACAGGGAAGGCGGGGACAGGGAAGGCGGGGACAGGGAAGGCGGGGACAGGGAAGGCTGGGACAAGGAAGGGGGATCAGGTAGAGCAGAGACACAGCGGAGACGAAGAAACGGGACTGCAACAGAAAGCATGGGCCCAGCGTGGTCGTCGTCGGCCAGGGTCGGGCTGGGAAGGACGGGAGGAGAGACTGAGTGGGAGGGGCAGGAGGGGGGCGAGGGTTCGGACTGAGGCGGCGACTGGCTGCGGTGCCGATTCCATTTGTCGCGGCCGCTTAATGTTGCAGGCCTCTTCAAGTATGGATGAAATCAGCGCTCGATCGCCTCGCCCTTTGCCCTTGCCCTCACCCTTTCCCGTCCCCTCTCCCTAGGCGTGGCCCTTCTCCCTTCCCCTCCAACCCCTTCCACTGCCATGACCCCAGAGGGCGAGCGCTTTCGCGGCTCCACAGCCCGCACACCACCTCACATCCTGGCGCAGGGCAATTGAAACTAGAGCGAGATGGACTTCAATTTGGAAAAGACCGTACGTGTGGTTTAGGCGCTAGTAGAGTTCACAGACAGACGGACGGACGGACGGACGGACGGACGGACGGGCGGATGGAGAGACGGATGGATGGACGGACGGACGGATGGACAGACGTTTAGAAAAAAACACTTTTTTGGTATCAGGTGGCCCCAAAACGTGTATTTCCGTTGAAATCTTGAAATCGATTTTCCGCAGCATTACATAACTTATACGTATACGAGAAAGAAAAACTCTTGCTATTGCTAATTGTAATACTCTGACGTTTTCATTTTCCCTTCAGATTTGAGATACACAGTTTGCAAGTAATATTTGTGTACATTTTCAACAATTACACCTTTCTCTTTTATGCCTCATTTCCATGCAAAGCACATGAAATGGAGAAGGGGTTCAAAAATAATTAAGGGTAATATTATCGCAATTTTTTGGCTTGATTAGCCTCATATTTCTTGTGCATTGGACATCTGTGATTATGCACTGTCATGCGTATCGTATTGGAATAGACCAAACGAATGCCGGACATCAAACCAAATATAAAATGGAGCATACAACCTCTATACTATGCACTTTAATGGTGTTAATAACATCTTTTTTCTCTCTATGAACGAAGTTCATTCCAGTTGTTGTTACATTGACTTTTCACCCATTCTGTATTCACGATAACGTGTGTGTCTCTTGAGCGATACTATCAAATTCAATAATTTGTAGTATGAGCGTTTCGGCGTTTTTCATATCTTTTATTGTTCGGTGTAATTATGCCTTTCAATGAATTGAAATGTTTAAAATTTTTTGGGAAAGATAAAGTATAAGGAATAGTGAAAGAACAATATTTGAAATATTTAGAACACAAAAACCATAAAGTAAGGATATCCCGAGAGGATCCTTTAGAAAAAATTTCACAGGTAATTGAAAAACAAAGAAATAGTGGGATATATTATTTAATAAGGGACGATCTAAAGGTCAGAATGGGAATTACTCTCCGAAATTATTTCGTAAACATTTCTTTAGATCCCTATATTTAATTATATATAAGTAATAATATTATGATGTTATTATATTAAGTTATAACTTATAATATATTTAATATTAAGGAAGTTATTAAAAATAAAGAATTGGTATACGTATCCTAGTTTTATTACGACAATATTTTTTCAATCTCGAACAACTTTTTACGGTGTAGAAGGTGTTTATAATATCTCGATTTATTACGCGGATAAATATTTATGGATTACCCAAAATGTAAAAATGACTGGCTACAAGATATAAAAGAAGAATAAAATGAGATGAAATTGTAAGAAGCCACGTTTTAAGGGTTTCATTGAATTCTTTTAAAAAATTGTCATTTCATTGTCAACTTTGAGGCCATATAAAATTGCCGTAAAAATAATTTTACGTTACTTCCAACTTGGAAGAAGTATTAGAGCCAAGAGGGCTTTTAGAAGTTTCAACTCATGTGATTGGGGTATGTACGAAAAATGACCGCAATTAACCAAATACACCCAGCTTCAGCGACACCACGCGGAGAATGAATTTATCTCAACCAATAACGTTTCGACCAATACCGACGCGCGCACTCACACTGAACTAACGACATCCACTTTTTAGTGTGTTTACTTGTAAGTGCAGGTGGCATTGACTTGGCACATGAGCTTGGTGGACATTTTCCGCCTTAAAAAATAAAATACCTGGTAGCTGTCTACCTGAGAATAATGAAAAATCGTAAAATTTCGGGTTTTTCAATTTTTATTGGACCGAATGCTCTGTTTTATTCTCTTTTAAATCCTTCAAACAGTTTCTTACTATGTTTCTTAGTTTTTGATAAAATATTGTCTTCGAAGCTAGTGTCACTTGTCAAGCCCTTAGTGAGTGAACTTCAGGTGGATTTTTCCGAATAGGAAATTTTTAGCACATTCATGCATGTCAAGCATCATAAATCATAAACTATTAAGATAATAATATAATTCTTTTTGTAGCATGTAACCCATGATTGGATATATTGAATAAACTAGAATAGTGAATCTGTCACTTAAAGGTTCAGTATTTTGAACTGAAATGTCCAGAATAAATTTATCGACATATATTTTTGTCAAATAATCAAATCCTGACCCCACAGCTTTCACAGTAACTTTACCATTCTAGTTTATTCTCTAGAATATTCAACTGTAATTAATTAAAAATAGAATTATCAAAATATATCAATTTGTGATAGAGTTATGATGTTTGAAGTAAAAACCTGAATATTTTTCCAATTATTTATAAACAAATAGAAAAAAATTATTACATGATCTCTAAAAGTATGAAGAAATTAAATATATAAGGGGAAACAAAATAGACCCACAATTCTAAAACTCTCTTCTCAGGTAGACAGCTACCTTAAAAGGTTCTCCCATTGATCGCCTGATATCACTGAAGCTTAGCGAGTCCGATTATACTTGTTTTTTTCTAACGAAGCAGCTGAGAGTAGTATCTTCAATGTGGAATATGGCACGGCTTTTCACGTCTTTCTCGGTCCTCCCGCAAAATGTCGCATGATAGCGACCGTATCAAACAGTGCTGCAGATCAAGCGACTCTGACGGCAAGACCGAAAAAAACGCGAAAAGCCACGCCATATTCCACCTTGAAGATAATATCCTCAGCTGTCTCGTTAGAAAAAACCAAGTGTAGCTGCCGACGATTTTCGTACAAGCCTCCGCCGTCGGAGTTCAGTCTCCTTCCTTACAGACTTCGTGATCACAGTGTACGGCCGATGGGAGGTCGAACTGATGCCCAGGAGGCTTGAACAACCAGGAGGCCAGAGAATGGGGGCGCAACAATAAGCTTTAATCAGCGCCGGAGGCGGCAGCCGAATTCCCGCGACCTCCCACCAGCGGGAATCCGCACCAGCCGGGACAAGCTCAACGCCCCCGACTGGTTTCCTCATATAATAATAATAATAATAATAATAATAATAATAATAATAATAATAGTAATAATAATAGTAATAATAACAGTAATAATAACAGTAATAATAGTAATAATAACAGTAATAATAATAAAGATAAAACAATGGAAACAAATAAGCCTGATATTGTCAAGTTCGACAAAACGCAGAGCATTAATAATAGATGTCGCAGTTCCATTAGATCATAATCTGTCACCAATTGCAGAAAAAAAGAAAATACCAGCCATTCTGAACTGAACTGAAAGCCGTGTACAAACTAATAGAGGTAGATATTGAACCCGTAATTATTTCAGCTAATGGGCTTCTTGTTGAAGATTGGAAGATTATGAAAGAGAAACTCCATCTAAATGAGTGGCATTTCAGAACCATGCAGAAGGCCATGTTGCTGGCAACCACCAATATTGTGGGTAAGGTTATCTCTCTTAGTCATCGAAGCGGAACCTGAGTGCACTGGAGCAAGAACTTCGCGTCATCTGTCTCACAATATGTGTTGACGTTCTTGAGTTATATAAGCGAACTCCGGAAGAGCGTGAAATTTTGAAAAATAATAATAATAATAATAATAATAATAATAATAATAACAATAACAATAATAATGGGTAATATAAGTAATAATAATAGTAATAATAATGTCTTTATTTCTGGCGAGGCCAGGCCGTAAGGCCTGCTCTTCCGCCTAACCACTTATGTGATATGCGAGGAAGTATAGTGCATGTCAGTGTGTGTGTATGTGTGTAAGTATGGGGAAGGGTGAAGAAGGAAGGGGAAGGGAAGATCGCGCGCAGTCCATAGCCCGTTTGTTAGGGTACTGTCCCGTTATTCACCTGGTGTTAATCAGAGAAACCATGGAAAACTAGGCCGGTAGAATTCTCCACCAGACAGTGACTGAATTCGACCTATCTACCTCGATAGTATCGAAAACCCTTCCAGCGTGGGGACTCGAACCCTACGACCTCCCGATTGAAGCCCGGCATTAATGACATCCGCAGAATTTACGTGATCCTCGACACATGAGTAATGATGAGCGGACGTCCAGGAGGACTAGGCAATCGGGAAGCCGGGAAGAGCCGACCGGCGCGGCGCGAGGGTTTAATGGAGCTACGAAATAACTCCGCCCCCAAACAATCGCGCCGTGGAGCGACCATTTCCTCTTTAGAGAGCGGCCAGGAAGCTCTCGCAGCGAGGATCAGTACCGTCAGCGATCACACATCACACGCGCCGTCCGGTTTAGTCTCGTTTGCGGACGGTGATTAAGGCTTAAGGGCGCTTCAACTTCTAAGGTCGTTGGCACACGTGACAAATTATCTTAAGAGTATGTAGTTTCTAAGGTTAACGTCCTAATCTGGCTTTTTCCTGAATTAGCTTATTAACGTTCATATTCGTCAAAAAGGGTGGATAAAGTCCCAGGAAGAAACAGCTCTCAGACAAACTTCGAACTTCACATTTCAACACCTGATCAGAGTTGTTATCATTGACAATTATGTGGAAATATGTTGCTCGTTTCCACAATAGCCAACTACCGTTATGGCACCTTAGCTACTTAGCATGAAGACTCTCCCGAAATACACCCAATTGCTATAACCAGTTGAGGAAAGTCAAACTTTAATTATAACAGTTATTTCTTGCCAAGGAGCTATGAAATTGCAACGGTAGTTAACAATTGCAAAACCGGAAACTTATTCCCACCAATTTTTAAAACTCGCAACTGTGGCGAAGAAAGAAATCGTGAAGTATATACGTCACAGAACTCTCACCTCTTAAAGGTTCGCCTATAGATTGAATGATTATTTCGTGTTTCCAGGCGTGTCAGCGCATGTTTCAACCAGATATCTTCCACCAGAAGGGCACCGCCAGAAGGACACGTTCTAAGCTCCCGAACGGTCTCCCGACATGTGCGGTAGTCGTGGATAAAAATGTGTGGTGAGGATAGGACAAGGAAGAGGAAGGAAAGATCGGACGCGGTTCGTGGCCGGTTTGGTAGGGTACTGCTCCGGCATTCGCATGATATTGATCGGAGAAACCCTGTAAAACTACCGATCAGAGCAGCCGGCATCTAGAATTCTCCTTTAGACAGCGACTGAATTCGAACTCTCTGACATGTTAGTGTCGAAAAATTTTAACATTGTCGGGACTGGAACCTAGGACCTCTCGGACAGAGGCACTGCAGTGACATCAGTTGATGCACTGAGCCACCTCTACCGGTACGGCTGGGGGTGGGGAGGGGGATGGGACTGAGGGGTGCGGAAGGATCAGCACCGCTCACCGCGCCCGTTATCACCTAGTGGGCTTAGCGCCGCAGCCATCCCGGCCATCGCCCACCCACCCACCCCGCTGCACTCGCTCGGACGCCGCACGATGGGGCCAAACACACCGACATAGTGCTGAACCCCAATCAGGCAGACACACAAAAATGTATTAACGTTCACTTAAGAAAAAACATATTGTAACACCTCAAGTTGAGAAGAATTAAACTCCCAGCTATAGTTCCAGATAATCTATGTGTACACAAACTATAATATATCAAACGTCAAGTACTCGAAATAATAAAAGCTGAAAAATTTAATATTCTTAGTGAATAAAATTATGATATTATTAGGTATTGCAGTAATTTGGTTGAAATAAAATAACTGAGTCTTAGGTTTGGTACGTTACAATAGCAACTACTCAAATCATTCCAGTACGTTTTACTTTCACAAAATTTGCTTTCTAAAACCTGCTAGTATTACCTTTTCTTTACGACAAAAACAGAACATTTTTTCATTTGTAATAATATTAATACTAATGCGTTCAATGTATTACAAACCTTTACAACACTTAGCCTAGTTCGTCTTCACCTCATTATGGTTTACGTAACTTTGTTCAACTTATATTACTACTACGCTGATAAATCTTTTACTTCTTCGATCGCTGCAATCATAAAAATCCTTTGGGAGTTTAAATTGTTGAGTTGTGGATTATGCTTAGCACTAAGGTAGATGATACAAGGTGGAACGTATAAATGAAGTAAAGGAAATTCGAAAATGTTATTCTGAATATATGAAGATAATGAATAGAAGATACAATGAATATATGAAGACATATGAAGATAAGATTGAACGCTTTTCTCGGATTTATTTGGAAATACTGCCCATTATTCATATTCACAAGATTTGTAAGAACGTCTAGAGAAAAACTCATCAGATCCGATTCGGTGAAAACACTCTTAATAAATACAAATAATTATATTAGAAATAAAATATTTAACATTTTTGTTTCTTTTCACAATGTGTAACTTGCTGTTTGTTCCGTATAAATAATACGAGTGGTGTATAACTTCCTATATATTTTTGCTTTTATGATGCACGTATTTTCATGATGCTGTATGTTGGTATGCGACGGTAAGTATATTATTTTGTAATTATAATTAAATATTACATATTCATCGCTTTTTAATGACAGGGAAGTATTTATAACGATATTTTCAGTCTTTAACAGGAAACTGTGTTATACACCAATTAATATTTTATAAAATAACGGAAATATTACATTTTTAGGTGTTGGTTAATTTTTTCGAATTTATCTCTGCCATATCGTCTGCACCATTTGGAATACTATTATTTTGATACAATATTAGCATTAATCGCCTGCTTCTCCTCATCCCCCGTGGCGGCTTCTGTGCCTCCGAGTCCTTCCTTAGGAAATAGAAATCTCAGAAATATTTACGCAGAATTGAAGCGCTGCCCAGCAGTGCTGCTTTTCAGTTGCTATGCTAGACTCACAATAAGGCCTACAGTGCAAAGATACCTCTTCTTCGGTATTCGTCTCTGATGCCCGACGAGTCCCAATTACTTCTGAGACAATCGTGACTTCCAATTTCAAAAGGTTTCCAACTCGGTCTGAAGATCGCAATTTTGAAAAAAATAGTAGTTTGCGCATTATTTGCGATTGAAATTTATGCAATATGTAAAAAAAATTCTTAAAAACCATTCCAATTTTTCTTCAATTCCCCCCTACGGATAGAAGAAGAGGCGCTTAAAAGAATGGCTCATTTTCGTTGAACTCTCTGAATTTTTCGAAAATTGAAAATTTATAAATAATACGAGAAAGTATGTGGTGTTTTAGTACCACTAGTTTCATTTTAAAAACAATCATCCTCCCGATTGCTATGTCCATCATACGTGACCACTTCACGTTCAGGAAGGATAGGTCTGGAATGTTGTGTGGTACAATCTTTGCTTTTATTGTGTTAAATATTATTCGCTTTCGTCTTAAATATTCTGTCTTCGCTTGAGATTCCAGGAATCGACAATCAAAGACTTATAGGATATTTTAGGGGTGGTATAGTGGTGTGTTTTATTTTTAATATTATTATTATATTAATATTATTAATAATAATTAAAACAGTTCTACTTCAAAGTTTAGACATTCAGATGTAGTTATTATTGTACTTTTTTGTGATTAAATTTGATTTACATTGTAGTTTTGTAAATGAAATTTAATCACAAAGAAGTACAATAATAAATACATCTAAATGTCTAAAATTTGAAGTGGAACTGCTTTAATTAATAAACTATAGACATTCATCAAAGAAGAAAGAAATAAGTTAATTTTTATGATTATTATTATTATTTATATTGTTATTATTATTAGCTTGAAATATACAAAATTCGACAGAAACCCAAGACAATTAGGGCGGTTTCTTCTCAAATTTTATTTTCATCAAACCTCCCTCGTTTAGCATGCGTATAGAAGCTTATTGTGCACCACCACATAAAAATTCGAGGTTCCGTTCATTTTTTTTTAATTCTTCGTACGTGACCCACTGTGCGCTACCAAAAAATCAAACCAAATCGCCGTCGCCTGACGGCCATGCGGCCGCGTCGGTGGCCTCCACCCCCGCCCCCCGTCCCCGCTTCCAAGCCCGCAGGGCCCAAATGCGTTCGGAAGAATTGTGGTTATCGGAGGGCAATTACAATCACCAATGTTGTGGCGAGCTATGATCAGGCTTTTTTGTAATTTGTTATCCTCGGCTTTGCGAAATCAATAGAAAAACAATATTGTATATTAGATTTTTAAAACGCACATGATGAAGTCTAATTAAAATAAATCGCAAGAGAGAAAAATGTTGCCGCTTTTCATTAACAAGTCTTGTTGTGTTTGGAGCCACCAACATTTCATTCATTCTCCCTTTTTACATGATTTTGCATGATTTCGTTTGAGAAGTGTTCTGTTTTTCATCGGGTAATAGTGAGATAGTTTCCTTCAAAAAATATTTTTAAAAAACTTTTCAGATACTGGTAATCGAAGAATCAAACGATATTGTTTTTCAGTGATTTGAAGACGGAGAAAATTGCTATATAAACTTACTAGAAATCGATACTTCAACGACATTTCACACTGTCACTTTAATGAGAGATGTTAGCAACTAAGTGAAAAACAGGAAACCCGGGGTGGACTCGCGATCGGGATGACTAATATTTTGAACAATTTCAATTATTAAAATCAATATTAAGAACAGTAACAAGCTGCAAAAAAGGATTATATAAACAATAAAATAGAATGATTCCTGTGTAGTTTCAAGAAATAACCATTCTGAAAGTTATATTTTACAGACAGTTCAAATTGAACACGCTTGACTGAAGAAGAATGAAGCGTTTTAAATATTTTGTCAGCGTCATTCAAGATATACGTACAGGTTTTTTTTGTAACATGGCAAGGTGTTTGGTCACTTTGTTGTGGAAGTTTATGATAGGAAAGGAGAGGGAAAATTCAAGTGTACGTACGTTACAAAAACAATATCTTATTTGAACGCACATTGATAACAGACAAACGAAAGTGCCTTAAAACCTTTTTTGTTTTACTGAGAAAAAATATAGTAGATTAATTGTCGATCTGAAGGCACAGAAGCATGGAACAGGAGGCTCCAAGTGCGCTTTGCATCAAGGCTGATTCCTCAGAAAGGCATGGTTGTTTGCAGTTAGGTTTAACGCACAGAGGGTATTTCCAATCTCTTTCAAATCAAAATTAAACTCTTATCCAATGTGTGTGTATGTATGTATGTATATGTCTCTCTGTCTCTCTCTCTCTGTCTGTGTGTGTGTGTGTCTCTCTCTGTGTCTCTGTGTGTGTCTCTCTGTGTCTCTCCCCTCTCTCTCTCTCTCTCTCTCTCTCTCTCTCTCTCTCTGGGTGTCTCTCTCTGTGTGTGTGTCTCTCTCTCTCTGTGTCTCTGTCTCTCTCTCTCTCTGTGTCTCCCCTCCCTCTCTCTCTCTCTCTTTGTGTCTCATCTCGGCGGCGTCGGCCGCAGTGAGGGCAAATTTTACCAAAATATCGATACATCGATGTTTCGATACATCGCTAAAGAGTTTTCGATGTCGATGCTTTGCCATCGACGAGAAAACATCGATGTTTTAATTATAGACTAATAAACTGCTATTTTCATATACATTTTTAATTACAGTACGTAAAAGAGATATATTCTATAGTTTGGTAAACAGCATGTTAAAAGTATGTAAAAATTATTATGGAATGTAAAGAATAAAATTAACAATAAAGAACATCGTGTTTCACTGTCAATTGAGGTCATGACACGCCTGGCGATAACATACATTCATAACACGAGCAGCTCCCAAACTTCCTCAGATTGCACAGGCGAAATGTGCATCGTGATAAAGAGAATGAAGCAAAGTAACGATATTGCTTTGGATTGCTGCTCCTTTACAGCGTGCTTAAAGTCCTTTATTAAAAAAACAAAAATTAAAAAAAATTAAAAATATATTTTTGCAACAAAATATCGATGTGAAGAAAACATCGAAAGCAAAGTATCGATGTTAAAATAACGATGTTTCTGGTGAAAAATCGATGTTTTACAAACCATCAATGTTTTTTGCCATTCCTAGTCGGCCGACGCCTAGTGTTGGGCGGCGCTGCAGCGGCAGGAGCTGCAACTAGCGAGTGGTGTGCGTGCGCCCATGCTCCCTACCCTCTCGCAACTTCGAAGGATTTTCTCGCTACCGCTTATGCACTAGGGAGAAAGTTATGTAATGCTACGCAAAAAAAAAAAAAAAAAAAAAAAAAAAAAAAAAAAAAAAAAAAAAAAAAAAAAAAAAAAAACAGAAAATCTCTTATTATAAAGCCCTGGTAATGGAAGAGTGGATAAATCCAGTTGCTACATTTGGAAAAAGAATTCTCTAACACGTGGTGTAGCCAGAATCCATGTTTTGTAGGTTTTTAATACCGAAACGTTGAATGATATCAAATGTCTGTCGGTTCACTTATGAACAACGCTAACGAATGAACCGTTCAGTCGATATTCTGCAAAACTGATATTCTCCAAACAATCTGTCTGACCTTGAATTTGAAACCGTTACTTTTATTTTGGGTGGTACATTACATGAAATCACTGGGACGTTTTCCAAATTTTTAAAAAGTGACTGCAACCTTTTTTATTAAATTTTGTTGTTGGATAGTGTGAAGGACGTTTAAGAAAATGGCGTAGGTCTCATGTTCGGTAAAACTCTTAATTTTTTGAAAATTATGAAATTTCAAATTTTTTTCGGAGTTTTCTTACTGCTAAAATATTCAAGATAGCTATGTTTTCCTTCAATGAAATCTATTCCTAGAGTTTAAAATAAGATGAAGTACAAGTTTTCTAAAATTTGACTACTTTTCATGTAATTTTGCAGGGTAATATGGGCGAGGAAGCACATGCTGTTTTAGTACCACTAATTTGTAATTGTTACGAATCCACTGGACCCATATATCCCTCAACTACGTTAGCACACACCGTGATCGTTTGACTGCCGATAACAAATTCAGCTGCAGCTGAATTTTCACCCATCGAACGTCGCTCACCGTTGCCCTCTCTCTGGAGGTAATTTAAATAAGAAAAATTTAAGATCGAACACAAGAAAATGTGTTGGTATGGTATACTGTTCGGCTATTCTAAAGTGAATTTAGTCCTACTGTGATTTTGTGAGTCTCACTTATGGTTATTTTGTGGACGTTGGGTTGTTTGTGACAATGCCCTATCTCAAATGAGACACGCTACAATTTGGAACCCCTCCCAGAAATTTAGAGTATTGGATCGTCTCGATTTGGAATTTTGGTTGTGGATTGTATTAAAAGCTGTGGTACTATGTACATGCTTATTAGTTACCCTGTTTCCCGGTTACATCATATCCAAAGTCCCTAAATCATTTGGAGGAGCTCGATCAAGTTTCTTCCACCGATATTAAACTGTGCCTTGACTTCTCTGTGTCCGAAAATGTTGTGATCTGTATTTTGTTTTCAACAACGAACATCTGAAAGAGCAGAATGGCTGATCAATCACTCAATCAAGTTATTTATTTATTTAAAAATAAAAAGGAACAAAGTGGATCGAGGGGTTCCATTTCCTTTTCGCTCTTCGATTGATTGATTGATTGATTGATTGATTGATTGTTAGTGATTCCGGGCGCATGAACTACTAACGTCATTAGTCCCCTACGTGTTGTGCATGTTTCATCGCGAGGTGGCAGTGATCTTCTCCCACTGGATGGCAAGAACCGGCGCCGACCCTGTCTATTAGCGGGGATTTCCCCAACCGTGTATCTCCCACCAGCGGGGCACCGCCCCAGCCGGTACAACTTCCCCGTACAAGTCCCCGACCGGTCTCCTGGCATGTGTGGCAGTATAGTGCATGTTAGTCGAAGTGTGTATGTGTGTGTACGGGAGAGAGAGAGGATAGAACAATGAAAAGGAAGGAAAGATCGCGCGCGGTCCGTGGCCCGTTTGTTAGGGTACTGCTCCGGCATTCGTCCGACGTTGATCGGAGAAACTACGGAAAACTACCGATCAGAGCAGCTGGACGCTAGAATTCTTCTACAGAGAGCGACTGAATTCGACATAGCTGAAAAGCCAGTGTCGAAAATCCTGCCGCCCTCGGAACTTGAACCTAGGACCTCCCGTTCACAGGCACTACAGTGACATCAATTGATGCCACCGCTCTCGGTTATCGCTGTTCGAGAAGTCGCACAGTATTCGGAGACTATGCTTTCAACACTCGAAATGAATGAAATTAAAATGTGGTAATTGGTAAATTAAGTAATATTGAGCTCACAATGAAAGAAGTAATCAATTTTTAAAAATTTTTTTAAATTATTTATTTAAGGTCGCCTTATAAACAGCTAGACCATTGGCGACCACAGTTACAAAAATAAAGTATTTACAAATTCACATACTAGTTACACATTTTCATGGGATACACATACACAAATCCTAAATCTAGATGTTATACATAGGGCAGACAATGTATAGTCTTTAGCTAAATACTATTTAGCATATTATCAATCAAATATTTATTCTGTAGTATTAAAATTAATATTCAATTAAGTATTCTCGCATTAAAATTAACATTTGCCCCATGACGAGGTCATTAAACACGCAGCAATTGCAACAAAACGTCGAAAATCGAAGACAATCTGAATGGAAAATGAAGTTGAAATGATACTTTCCTTAAATATAAGTTAAAACCAAGACATATATTTTATAGTTTTTAAAATATTGTTAGTCCCTTTTTAATTTTGAATAACCACAATTAAATAATCCAAATCGTAATTTTATTCCAAACTGAAAAAGATTGAAAAATATTAGAAAATATAAATGATACAAAAGGAGAACAAAATCAAAACGTATCTTATTTAACATATAATTTTAGAATCTGTGCACTTGGATTGTGTATGAAACGTGTTAAAAAAGCTCGAAAAATACATAGTTTAATAAATGTGTGCCAGTGATGTACTTTTGCCACCTTCTATTAAATATATTTAGTGGCCTTTACTATAACCACGTATAAGGATTTATTTCTTTTCAAATTTCTAATTGCACTAAGGATAACGTCGCAATAACAGGCATAAACTTATTACTCTCTCACAACATAAGTCTACAAAGCTCCAAGGTCACATCCCCCATTTCCCCCATCATTCGTGTCACTGAATGGCATACAGGCATTCAAACTGACAAGGCTGCCTCGCGTCCTCTGATCCAATTAAAACTACACCAACCAAACGAGCAGATCCACAAAATACAAGTTATTTTTACATGACAACGTCAATATTAAAACATTGTTAGGGAAGAGTAATTAGCCGCTTAAAAACACACCGAATGATCCAGAATAATCCGTCGCTTTATTCCCTTCGCCCACAGCCGAATCCCGGAACCGAACTGCCGCTTGCAGCGAGGACAGGCCGAGTTGTGCGTCGATGCACTGGCCAGTAGAGCCGACGCTATGTAGAGGGAAACTAGTAGGCGTCCGCTTAGGACACAAAACTTAAGGGGATCAATTTCGGTTCTTTTTCTGTGTAATAGTTATTTATGCACCAAGGGCGTTATAAGGGTTTTAAAGATCGAGCGGCGAAAAAAGCAACAAACGAGGGCCTTTAGCTCGAGGATTTGTGTCGACCGAGATCATTAGAACCAGTTAACGCCCGTAGTACATATAAGATGTTGTTCTTTATCTAATTTTAAGGTTTCAGATTTACTAATTAACTACATGTTAACTTGGCTCGATTTGTCATTTCACTTCTTTTTTTTTCCTAGGGCTTGTATCCAGCCGACAGCCGGTTGCCCTTTACGTCCCGAAGGGACGCATATTGGACCATACACTAGACAAACACTTGCGGGCTCCTCTGATCTGGGGTCAGCAGAACGCGAGGCCCTCCGCGACAACACACACACAAAGTCAAGGGACAAACAGCCATGCCCAAGGCGGGACTCGAACCCGCGACCCTTCGGACCGAAGCGCTGAGTCGGTACTCGCACTTAGCCACCTCGGCCATCCAGGTCGGCTCATTTCACATTTCCCTCTCGTAATTCCCTTCGATAATTCCCTCTCATAAATCCCTCTATAAGAAAACGTGCAACACCATTCAACTGTTTTCGTATTTCCTTCGTAACCTCGGGTCTCTCGACCCAGGTAAGTTATGAAGTGATATCGAGATTCCTATTGAAGACAATATCGTATCAGTAAAAAAATGTTTTGAAATAAAAATTTGATGATGTTAGGCCAAAGGGAGTTTGAAGAAACAAAGAAATAAAATGTGTGATAACGGTAAAGCAAAGAAAAATTAAAAAATGTTAAATTCACATTTTAGTTGTAGATATGTAATTAAGAGTACACATTTTAACTTGTCTAAGTTACAAAACTTCGTCACAAATAATTTCATAACTCCCTTTACCCGGAAACCATTCAATTATTTCCTTATTTTGTTATTGTTTTTCTACAAAAGTTTTCACCTGCCAAGTAATGAATCAAATGCTTTTCTCGCTTTCAGGATTCGCTTTCAATAGATGGACGTATTTGTTTGAAATTTCTACAGTGATATCAGCTGAAACCGTCATCTCGATTATCGGTAACCTGCATTGATCGACATCTTCCGTCGAACTGATTGATTGTTCCCTAAGACAGATGATAAATTCTCTCTTAAGTGGTCACTTAGCCCAATAAACATTATTGTTTATTTAATACCTTCCTGCGACCAGTGTAAGATTGCGTAGAAAAGTGGTATCTAGAGATAGTAACATGAAATAATTAATTTGTTTCAGATAACAATAAATTATTTTCATGCATATTTTAAACTTTTTCAGGGTGTGTACTGTTTGAATATTAAGCCCACGAATGGAAATAAACCACTAGTGCTGTGAATGAGAAGGGCCCAAATATCGGGAATTGAATGCTTGCAATGCGTGTTGGTTAATTGCGTTTGTGCAAAAAGCTTCCTATGTGTTTTAGAGTTCGTGAATTTTATTTTATAAATTTATATGTATTCGGTCTTATTAAAAACATCACGTAAAATAGTCGATTTTGTATTTTACTTTATTCCTAAAAATCAGTACTAATACACGGGGTTCACAAATATCTCAGCTTGCAGGAGGCGCAAAATAATCTGGCGCCTTCTCTGCGGACCAACACAAACTAAAAATCAGCAGATCCTGCCTATATACTATCCAGCTCAAGCCAAATTCAGGCAAAACGTGTCAGCCAATGCCAATACCATTCTACACCTGCCATTCCCACTCCTTATAAGTAACTCGAAGTCCGCTCTAGTCTGCAGACTGATCGAATTCATCTGTCCTAGGCTGTCCGGCGAGTCTCAGTATACCAAACAATCCTATAGCGTTATTTTATTGTACGAGTAGAATCACCAAAAATGAGTAGATCTCTTCGGATCAATTAATGTAATCGAATTGGTTAAAGAAACATACACATTCCGACTGTTGGACGGACGCTTCGATTTAGTCTCACCAGCAGTGGCTACTACTCCTTAAGAGCTCCAGGGTGGCACCCGCCACAGAAAAACCAACCTCGGGAAATGTTCCAGAAAATGATCTTGGCTGTCCGGGTGACGCCGCGTTGAAGACTGTGTTGTCGACGTTTCGATCACCTTGTCGTCATCTTCCTCAGGACTGGTCTGCACCGGAGTGGTCTGCGCTCGAGTTTAAATTTGAGTAGGGGCCAAGTACGATTGACAGAAACAGTCGGCCAATCGTAGCTGGAGGGCTGCCCGTCAACCGCGGGAGGCGGTCGAGTCGAATGGCGCGACGCGTGATCGGACGGCACGCAGACCGCAGCAGACCAGCCCTAAGAAAGAGCACGACAAGATGATCGAGACGTCGCAATACAGCCTTCAATGCGGCATCACCCGGACAGCTAAGATCATTTTCATGACGCTGGCCGCCAAAGCCTTCGACTTCAATGTTCCAGAAAGTATGAAAATTGGAATAAATCGACTCGTCTTAATTGTGCATAACACCTGCGCAATTTTTGAGGTCGAATTTACTTCTAAGTGCCCGATAATGGAAAGATAAATGTTTTAGAAATAGGTAGCATCGTGGTTTATCGGGAGTCCGTCCGCAGCTAGTGCTTACGAGGCAATGGAAGCTTGGGAAAGAGTCAGTTCTCCCCTCTTCTCCCTTTATCAATCCTTCCCTCTCTTCCCCTTATCCCTCCTCCCCTCTCCTCCCTTATCCATTCTTTCCCCTCTTCATCCATCCTCTCCTCCCCTTGTCCATTCTCTCTTCTCCTTATCCTCCCTCCTCTTCCTGTCCCTTCCCTCATCGTCCCTCCCCTTCTCGTCCACTACGCCCCGTACCTCAGCATCCCATCCGCCACGCCCCAAGCGGTAGCTTAGCCCCGCCGCTCGTAAATCGAACTAAGCCGCCATCAATAAAATATTTACGATAAATGTTATTCCGCCCTCGTCGTGAATCAATTCGATGAGCTGACTCCGCTGATCGGTCGCCGCAAATCCTTCGGCCAACAGCGGTGACGTACAGCTCACCTTCGCAGCGCTTGCATGGATTCGGTCACGGCTCGAGCGCAACCGAGGATTCGGTCGCAGCGGTCGCGCACGCGTCCATCGGGCTCACCTGCAACAACAAGAAGAACTGCACTGAAGCGGGGCGTGATAGCGCTGAGCCCCCTTCAACTCCCGGCAATTCATTGATTGATAAGTGATTCCGGGTACGTTAAGAGTTAAGATCATTAGTCCCGTAAGTGTAGTGCATGTTTTATCATGTGGAGATGGTGGTGATGGTGGTTATAGTGGTGGTGGTTGTAGCAGTGGTGGTGACGGTGGTGGTGGTCATCTCCCGTCGAAATCCGACGCCGACCCACGTTTGCGGATTCGGTGGTATAACGGTCAGCGTACCGGACTGTTGTACCCGAGTTTGCGGGTTCAAATCCGATCGAAGCCGTGGATTTTTAAGGGTGAAAAAATCCTTCGTGCGCCTTCCTTCGGAGGGGAAGTAAAGCCGGCTGTCCCATGTAGTAGATTTACTGCATATAAAAGATCCTCAAGCCTAAAAGAAGCCTCTGAGCAAACTTGAGATCCACCTGTTTCGTCGCCCAAGATAACACCTCCTTTCTCCGCTAGGTGGTGAAAGGAGCGTAAAATAAGGCATTAACTAACTAACCGACGTCGACTATCTGGGGTATCTCTCATCAGCGGAACACCGCTGTCAGTCGGGACAAGCTCTAAGATCCCGGCTGGTCTCCGACAAGTGCGGTAGTGTGGTAATGCATGTGACTAAGTGTGTGGAAGTAAAGGGTGATGGTAAGACAAGGAAGAGGAATAAAAAGATCGCGCGCGGTCCATGGCCCTTTTGTTAGGCATTCGCCTGGTACTGATCGAAGAACCCACGCAAACTACCGATCAGAGTAGACGTACGGTACAATTCTCGTCCAGACAGCGGCTGAATTCAACCCAGCTCTCGAACCATTGTCGAAAATTCTACCACCCTCGAGACTCGAACCCTGGGACCTGTCAGAGGCACTGCAGTAACATCAGTTGATGCCCTGAGCCACCTCTCCCTCACCTGCCGCAACAAGAGGAGCTGCACTGAAGCGGGCCGCGATAGCGCCGAGCCTGCTGCAGCTCCCGGCGAGTGATTTGGAATTCATAAGGGGCGGATTCGCCGCGTGCTGAATGGGGTATCGGTGCGGTGGCCTGTTTCATTGAGCCACCCTTTCGCTCTGCGTCCCGCGAATTAAGCGATCCGCAGCAGGACGTGCATCACCGTGAGGAATTTGAAATAGAATGGTGCTGGGAGCTTTTCACCGCGATCTACGAACAAAAGTTAAAGCTTTCCCTGACAAATTTGGCGCAAATTTTGCTTCGCCATGTGAGTTGCAGCACTGGGTGATTTTGCCAACAAGTTGTAAGCCACAGAGGATTTTGCAAGCTGCTGAGGATTTAGAATCTCGCATCAGTAGTTAAAAATAAAGACAGATGGTATTGCGTTTTTAATACGAGATCATTGATTACACTACTCTGCAAATGAAAAGGTTACTTTAAACCTCAATAAGCAGCTTTTACTCAAATAATGCTCTGGTTACAAATATGTATTATTTTTTTAAATCATCAACGAGAACGAAATCTTATTTTGAGAATCGAAGATTAGAGGGTTTTTTGTAATTATGTCATGAATCAGAAATACAGTAGTATTTATTTACGATTGTAACATCATTTTGTACGAATAGTATTTTTGTATGTATTTTGTGTGCGTGAGTGACAATGTAACTTGCACATTTTTTTGACAATCATTATAAAATACACTTAATTAACTTACGGGTAAGATAAAACACCAACAAAACAATTAACCAACAAAAACAATAAAGATGAAATATTCGAAAATATTTATCTCTTCTATTCTCAGGCGGCAATCAGAGAGATTTGATGTCATGCCAAACATTAGTACGTTTGAAGACAGAATCGTTATTTTCTTCTTACATACTAAATTTCTGATTTCATGATTCCTTGGGGTAATCTCTTCCATGCTGTTCGAGCACTAGATCAACAATAAAACATATTAATCAATCAGAGCTTCTTTCTTATATTTCTAACACAATGTCACACAAAAATAGTAACAGCACTTTTTCATTTAATTAAGAGAAGTAGATTAATTACCAGTGGTATTCTATGAATATTATTTAAGAGATTCTTATATTAAACACATCACGGCCACAATACCAACAGAAATTAAAATCACAGAAGCATTTCCTTAACGTTAAGCTTCAGTAAAATAGTAAAATGGAAACAAATTGTGGCTTTTGTAACTCGTTTTGTTAAATTTATTTATTTTCTTCGGTTTACACACCATTCAGGGATTGAGACCCATGGCTGATGATGCAATGGGTATGCCAGTGATAATACTGAAGGTGAAATGAGGTGCATGAAAAACCTGAAAACCCAGAGATTCTCGGGTCGACGAAACCTACCAAGATACCTCTTTGTCCCCCACAAATTTCTCTTGAATTAGCCAGAGATTGAAGCCGAGTGTCAACCGATGTAAGGCGCCTGCGATCTCTTTACATTTCCTCCCGGATTACACATTTTTGAATCAGCAACAACTTCCAAATTTCTAATAAAGGTGCTGAATAGACAAATTGTAAATATAGTCTTCTTCAAATATATAAAAAGCATACAAATTAAGATGCATAAAACACTACTACTGTCCTTTCACATATTTTATCCTCATTCTCATTTAAAGAATAAAATATTTAGAAAAATCTTTAGGAAAAGGTTCAAACAGTATCAAGGTTTCAAAGGTAAAAAGGTTTCAAAGAAACACATTTCATTAGTATTTTCATTACAAAATCATTATTTGGACACGATACTAAATTAATACAGAAACACTTCACAGTATTTCTTTCCAATGTGCATGACGACATGGGTAATTGAAGAAAATGCCAACCTAAGAGAATGTCCATGAAATTTCGGCAAACAAAGAAACTCGCTTACTGATCGATCCCACAAAATTATTCAATAAAACAAGCGAAGGCCTACCGCTGCCCCTTCTCACTAATAAGAACTCTCAGAGAAAAAAAAAACACTTCCCTCTTCCTTTACTTGAAATATTCTATTCGAGTGTAAACATCTATCCATAATCATCATCAGTCATTATGATCACACAAACAAATGAACGCAAAAAATTGCACATAGCTTCACACTGTCTGAAAGTAAAACCCGTCCATTGTGAGCTTGGTCAGTGCGCAAGTGTTGTAGAGAGCTTCGAGGAAGGGCTTTACATCGCCTCGCCCCCGCGCCCCCGCTGGATTCATCTGGAGAAGGCCAGAGCGGTGCTCGTAAGACTAATCGCAAAATGAGAAGCAGGTCCGTGACGTGACGTGCGCCCAAGGCCCCCGCCCTTTAGGCTACCTGCACAATGAGACGCAGGTCCGTGACGTGACCTGCGTCCAAGGCTACCGCCCTTTAGGCTAATTGCACAATGAGACGCAGGTCCGTGACGTGACGTGCGCCCAAGGCTCCCGCCCTTTAGGCTAGTCGCAAAATGAGACGCAGGTCCGTGACGTGACGTGCGCCCAAGGCCCCCGCCCTTTAGGCTACCTGCACAATGAGACGCAGGTCCGTGACGTGACCTGCGTCCAAGGCTACCGCCCTTTCGGCTAATTGCACAATGAGACGCAGGTCCGTGACGTGACCTGCGTCCAAGGCTACCGCCCTTTAGGCTAATTGCACAATGAGAAGCCGGTCCGTGACGTGACGTGCGCCCAAGGCCCCCGCCCTTTAGGCTACCTGCAAAATGAGACGCAGGTCCGTGACGTGATGGGCGCCCAAGGCTCCCGCCCTTTAGGCTAGTCGCAAAATGAGACGCAGGTCCGTGACGTGACGTGCGCCCAAGGCTCCCGCCCTTTAGGCTAGTCGCAAAATGAGACGCAGGTCCGTGACGTGACGTGCGCCCAACCCGCGCCCCCGCGCGCGTTTAACGCTAGTTGCAAATAAGACACAGGTCCGTGACGTGACGCAGTGTAGCAGTGTGGCTCATGGTGAGTTTCTGCGAACCACTGCAACACACACGCACGCATCCAATACGCAATGGTTTGCAAAATCTCACCATGAGCCACACTGCGTCACGTCACGTACCTGTGCCTCAATTTGCGACTAGCCCACATGGCGGGAGCCTTGGGTGGCCAGCATGGAGGTGGAGCCCACTGGAGTGGCCTGCGGCAAGTTCAGGCGAGACTGGAAAGACGATCTGGGATGGAACGGGTTGAAAAATGAAAGGCGGGTCGGATGGGTGGTGATAAGAAGGGTTCAGGCGGGAAAGTCGCAAATGTAAAATGAAGAGTGGAACGATTTGGGAATGTGGGAATAGGTTGATAAGACGTGAATATGCAGGAAAGGGTGGGGTGGCATAAGGCAACAAGGGAAAGGGCGGGGAGGCGAAGAGAGAGGAGGCCACGGGAGGATGAGCGATAAGGCAGGGAGGCGACGGGCAGGGTGGCAAAGGACGGAAGTGAAGTGCGAGAAGGGTAAAGGTCGGGGTGGCGACGGGCAGAAAGGTGAATGGGGGGAGACGAAGGGCAAGTGGATCAAAGGACGGGACAGGCGAAGAGCTGGGAATGCGAAAGTCGGTTGGACGAAGGACGGGAAGGGCGAATGGTGGGGAAGTGAAGGCAGGGAGGCGAAGGGCAGGGAAGACGATGGGCCCAGAGGCGAAAGGACGGCTTGGGCGGTGAGGGCAAAGGGCTGGGAGGACGAATGACGAAGTGGGGAATGGCGGGGACGCGAATGGTGGGGAGATGATGGGCATGGAGACGAAGGGCAGAGTGGGCGGTGAGGGCAAAGGGCTGGGAGGACGAATGACGAAGTGGGGAATGGCGGGGACGCGAATGGTGGGGAGATGATGGGCATGGAGACGAAGGGCAGAGTGCGCACGGGCGGGGAGGCAACGGCTGGGGAAGCGAAGGGCAGGGAAGCCAAAACGACGAGGGGGGACAACGGATAGGGAGGCGAAGGGCGGGGAGCCGAAGGGCGGAGAGGCGAAGGGACAAAGCGACACCGGGCGAGGAGGGAGGATTGGAGGGGGCGGGGCTGTGGGCGGGAGCCAGGTGGCGGGCGCGGCCGCAGCGACCGCCCTTCGTAAATCAATCACAGGCGCCGCCAGTCGATCTGCCCCTCGCCCTCCGGCCGCTCGGCCGGCCATCTCACGCTTGCCCACCCGCTCCTAATTACACGAGCGCGCTCGCCCGCCCCGCCCCCGGCCTGACCCCGCCCGCGCCCCCGCCCGCGGCCCCGCCCGCGGTCCCGCCCTCGCTCGCCGCAGCCGAAATTGAGGCCCGTTCGATTGCCGAGAGTGGCGACGCCGCAACACGTGTTTTGATGATGTCACGATGGAACGGCTGCCCTCTAACGATGTCCCCAGCAGCTAAATAGATGCACCACGAAATTTAAAATAAAAACACTCTGGCTTTTACCAAACAGTTAGCTAACAGAAAGCTAATCTTTCAAGCAAATTGTGGCAAGTCAATAAGTCTTACACAGTGGACGAGAAAAGTGCGTTATTGGGATTGAATTCCCATAATCTGATATACCACTAGTAAGTAACTGATAATGAAATGAAACATAAACAATGGTAAAAAACAATGACAAATTGTGATGTTTTGGATATGCAATTCCTTGGGAGTCTGGAAAAAAGAAAGAAAGCACATTAACCTGAGGAGTGAAAATTACAAAAATGTGTTGTGAGAGACATCTCAGGACCAAAGGCGTTGGAATAGGAATAAACTAGACTCACGGATTGCGTTGCAGACACGGAATATTTTGAAGGCCGCCATTGTACGAGTAGTGGAACCTCTGGACATCATTGTGACTGTGACAAGCGAGTTCGTTGTTTGGAAAAACGATAAGTTCTTCCCGGTGCGCGTATTATTTCACTATAAGAAAATATACGTGAAATGAAATGATTGAGAAATGTGAGGCACGTAAGGACACGAACAAATGAATTGTTCCACAATCAAATTCATTGCTCAAGTGTGTACAGTTTTGCTCTTTAAAAGGAAATATTACGAACGAAATATCTGTGTTGTTTCTTAATTAGTAAGTAATTGTAAATGCTGAAAATTGTAAGGCCATTTTATTACTTGAATTTGAAAAAGTAAATACACTGTATGGATCTTTCGTATGAAAACGTGCAAAACTGTCTTGATAAAGAAAAATAACAGCTAACATAAAAAATACTTATCAAAACCTCATCCATAAATAGCTTTTTTAAATCTACGGCCCCTTTCAATTTATAATGTTTCCTGAACTGTACATCCATGAAATTATAGGGGCTCGCCGGGGTCAGATTTTTGTCTTTCACAGAACTTTCATAAATCGAAAATATTTATTTATTTGATTGTTATCAGGGTATGTAAGCCCTCCAGCTGCATAGCTCGTACGAAAAGTAAACAATTGAAATAACTTTTAACAGTATTTTTCTTTCTCCAAAGTGGCTCGAATTATCACAATATTAATTTTTCTTTTTTCATGAAATTGGGATATTTAGTATCTGCGATTACTTAGCAAACCATTTAGGAAAACAATATTCATTACGGAAAAGCAATCCTTTTAGTACACTATCACCCAGAGTTTCTTAGTAGAATTTTACGAACATGTAAACGATTTCTTAGTAGAATTTTATGAACATGTACGAACGAAAATTTGGATATTACGTAGTTATACACCGTCTGTAAACGACATAAAACTCGTCAAAAATAAAATTCATTAGAGTACTTTCATTTGTCGAGAACAGAGAGAGGCGCAGGCGCAGTCTGTTTAAAGTTGGAGGTACGCAATATGACAAGTGACATTCCGATGCTCGAAGAATAAGCCGTGGTTTTCCGATCAACACAAGGATAATGCCGGAACAGTAACATAACAAACGGGCCACGGACTGCACGCGATCTTTCCTTCCCCTTCCTTTTTCTATTCTCACCACTTACACTCACACACACTTACACTCACACACACACACTCACACACACACACACACACTCACACACACTACACTACCACTCTTGTCGGCAGACCAGTCGGGAGCTTAGTGCTAGTCCTGCTGCGGCGGTGCCACGCTGGTGGGAGATACATGATTGGGGAATATCTCCGCATGCCGTGGTTAGGTCGGCGCCGGATCTCCCCATCCAGAAGGGGAAGATTACCACCACTTCCCGCGATAAAACATGCACTGTACCTACCAATTGACCTTAGCAGTTGACGCGCTCGCAATTACTAATCAATCAATCGAAGAATAAGAAACGAATATTATCAAAATGACAATCGCGATTCCACGTGGCTGCGAAACCGCTCGCCTTCATGAAAGAAACAACCACACAGTTACGACGCGAACGTGAATAGTAACTCATGAAAGCCGTTTGAGGGGCAACGCGTCAACGATCATCGAGCTGGCAGCAATCTGACGCCGTCTAATTGGAGATCACCAAGCCAGACACATTGCTTCTCAAACATAAGGGATTTTTGTACAAGGAATCGCGCGTTCGCTCCGGGGAAGTGATTAAATGCTTCCTCTCCAGATCCCAGTTCCCGAGGGGCATTAATCATAGCGCCACATTCGCCGCGCTCTGGCTTGTTCTGCCATCGTCCCAACTCGCGCGCAGCCTCTGTCCTTCGAGGGCGCCGGCCTCCGCGGCAAAATGGCCTCGACCTAATTTTCACCGCCGAATGCAGCCCTTCAGCCCTTGAGCCTCTCTCCGCCCGCGCCCCGTTCCATCCCTTTCCCTTCCACCGCCACATCCGTCGAGACGGCAGAGCTCTCTCTCGGCAGTTGGTCACGAAGGGCGACGGGCAGCAGGATGCGGGAGCGGGGTCAGTTGCGGGGGCAGGGGCGGGGGCGGGATCGTGGACGAAAGCGGGGGCGGGGGCGGGATCGTGGGCGAAAGCGGGGGCGGCTGCGGGAGCGGGGGCGGGAGCGGGAGCGGGGGCGGGAGCGGGGGCGGGAACGGGAGCGGGGGGTGGGAGCAGTGGCAGGAGTGGGCGGGGGCGAACAGAGGAGGGAATAGAATCGGAGATGGGGGCGAGCGAGCGCTGGAGCAGGGCGGGCAATGCAAATGAGCCACGCCCCTCAAATTCCGCGACTAAAAACACACGACGACCAGCGCCAATTTTCCGCGCCGTCGTGAGCACAGTGTTGCGGGCTCGGGCGCGCTGACAGAGGCGGAATGGGAGTGACTGGGAGGTATGGATGGTCAGAGCACAGCAAGCACGGCGGAGGGAAGCGAAACGAAACAGGGCGAGTTTGAGGAAGCGGAGACGAGATCGAAACGAGGCCAAGAAAAGGCGGACACGAGGTCAAGATGTCGCAGACATGAGACCGAGACGAAATGGACGAGACCGAGACAAAGTGGACACGAGGTCCAGATAAGGTGGGCATGAAACCGAGAAGAGGTGGACACGAGGTCGAGAAGTGAAGAAGAGACCGAGACATGGGAGAAACGAAGCCGAAGCAAGAGGGGACACGATGCCGGGGTAAGAGAGGACACGAGGCCGCGACAAGTAGAACTCGAGGCCGTACAAGAGGGACAGAAGGCCGAGAGAAGGTGAACCCGAGGCCGAGAAGAGGCAGACAGGAGACCGAAATGAGGTGGATAGGAGGCCGAGACATGGTAGGCAAGAAGCCGCGACGAGGACGAGAAGAAACTGACACGTGAGCAACGTAGCGACGACATGGTGGCAATGTGGCAGCGACGATGCAGTGAAGCGAAGGGGCAAAGCACGGTGGGACAGAGGGAGGGCAATCGCCGGAGATGAGTGGTGAGACGCGGAGGGTCGCCGTAGGGCGGTGGGCAGAGGGTGGGGCTGTGCTAAAGCGGGCGACTGGATGGTGCAGAGCAGCGCGAAGGCGCAACAGAACACGGAGCCGGGCGGGGCCAGGGAGCGGCCAGGGAGGGGCAAGGGAGGGGCTAGGGAGGAACCAGGGAGGGGCCAGACAGGGGCCAGAGAGGAGCCAGAGAGGGGCAAGAGAGGGGCCAGGGAGGGGCCAGGGAGGGGCCAGGGAGGGGACAGAGAAGGGACAGAGAGGGGACAGAGAAGGGACAGAGAGGGGCCAGGGAGGAACCAGGGAGGGATCAGGGAGGGGCCAGGGAGGGGACAGAGAGGGGACAGAGAGGGGACAGGGAGGGGACAGGGAGGGGCCAGCGAGGGGCCAGCGAGGGGTCAGCGAGGGGCCAGCGAGGGGCCAGCGAGGGGCCAGGGAGGGGCCAGCGAGGGGCCAGCGAGGGGCCAGGGAGGGGCCAGCGAGGGGCAGGGAGGGGTTGCAAAGGACAAGGAGGGTCGGGGAGTGGCCAGGGAGGGGCAGGGAGGGTCCAGCGAGGGTCCAGCGAGGGGCCAGGGAGGAACCAGGAAGGGGCAGGGAGGGGTTGCAAAGGACAAGGAGGGTCGGGGAGGGGCCAGGGAGGGGCAGGGAGAGTCCAGGGCGGGGACAGGAAGAGGAAGGGTGGGGAGGGCGAGGCAGGGAGGGTCGGTGTGGGTCGCAACAACGCGGGACGGGGCGAGGCGGCCATAATGAGCTTAAGCAGCGGTCGCAGGCGGCGAGCGGAAGCTGTCGCGGGAAACGAGGGCGCGCCGGGAGGGCGCTGGGGTGTGGGGAGGGGGGTAGACGGAGGCGGAAGTGCGCGTTGTCGGCAACGCGAGAGCTGTGGAGAGCGGCGCTCGAAAGAAGAGAAGAGCAGCACGAGACGCTTCACTTGGCCAGCGGCTGCCCGCGTGCCGACGACGAGCAAGAACGACCTGAGGGGACATGCAGATGCCATAGTGCTGGCAGCGAGGGCGCAACAAATCACAGCGAGCACGAGGAGGCTGTGGGTAATCACGGACGGACTCATAGTTGAAAGCAGTGGCGAGATTCAGGGGGTGGGGCAAGAGGGGCAACTGCCCCCCCCCAATCATGGGACAAATTTTAATATATATGACACTAAGAAAACTTAAGCAAAGAATATCAGAACAACAAAGAAACATTAAAAAACCGTTTCAAAACCTAAACTCGGTCTCGAGACATCAAATTGAAACGACATAAAATGGATATTGTACAAGTTAAAATTTTGGGCCATGAACCGTGGAAAGTCGTGAGATTAGTATCAGAGACATTACACATAAAAATGAAAGCAACTTTAAATATTAGGATAGAATTCAGCACCTTCAGAGGAATCTACGACAACCTGATTTTCCAATTTAACAATCAAATCAAAATTAATTCTTTCTTCCTTATTGTCCCCCCTCTGCCCTGGCCGTTGAATATTACCTGTTTCGTCTTGTAATCGTCTCCAGTATTCAAGAAGACGGTAAACAGAAATGAAGGAACAGCGAACGGATGTACGCATGTTTACAATATTAATAATGTAAATAATGTAAAAATGCTGGTGTAGTCATATTCCAACTGTATTTTATAAGGTAAGCTTCTCTCAATAGATTTTTATTTTAAATGTATTAAAAATTGTGTACTAAAATTGTTAAAATGTACAATTAAAAAACAGGTCTGAAGATGGCTATAAGGTGTAGCAAAAACCTCATAAAAGAATACTATATGTAACAAAATACGCTAAATAAATTTACTCTTGAATGTCAAAAATAAAAAGTGGAACTGTTTGTCATAATAATAATTTTATTAATCTGAGATAATAACGTAAATTAATAAATTGGTTCTTTATTGATTAAGCATAATACAAAATAAACTTTAGTTTAGTATTATAAGACGCATGGGATTATGTTTAGCGTTACTGTGAATGTCCCTTATAATTGAAAGAGGATTTATTAATATTTTTATTTTAAACGTTACTTACTTAGAAATAAACAGTTCCGGGTTTAAAATCAAGAATAATAACAGTCAAATTAACTCCAAACAAAGAGTTTTTCCCGTTTATTATAGACTAAAGATGTAAATAAAACTATAAATATTTGTGATACTGCCAAAAACCCAAGAGTGCATTTTAATTTAAATAAAAATCATTAATTTAGATTTTAAAATATGTATCCTAAATTATATATAAACATTTGTGATCATAAATAATAAATACCTTCGATAATTCGATGTAGGGTTCACAGAGAAAAAGGCATCGTTGTATTAACAGTTCGGACCGTCCAAATAACAATGAGGAACGACACCTTTGTGTTCAACTAATCTAATTAATAATATTCAATAAAAATCCATTAAATAATTAATAAAACTGAAAATGTAAATAATTCCAGCACAATTAACTTAAAGTATTCATATAAACTAATATTTTCATGTTTATAATAGCGGCCAAATTTGCCCCCATCCCCATAAACGATCCGAATTCCCGTCTTTGGTTGAATGGCAGTTATGTAAAGTTGGAAACCAGAATACCGTTATAAAAAACAGTGAGAATGATAATTTTTTTAAAAAAAGACGTCATTCTCCTTCGTGTTGTACGTCGTTTAAACCAAGCTCGTCAGTCTCAGCAAGTCATAATTGTGTAACTGAGAAAGGAGGAACTGGAAGCAAGATAAACCCTAAGATAAATAACTAGCTACAAGGAAACGCGTGTCTCTTATCTTCAATTTATGCATTTATTTGAAATAGTTATACATGGATTAAAATATTACTCCATTTCAAACCCAGACTATTTATTCATGACTATTTTTCATTTTCCCCCTTCAGCTTATCATAGTTGTGCAGTTGCTTTAGTGCACGTAAGTTGGCGAGGCTTGGTAGTGCTAATAGTACAAGCCGGTGCATTACGGCTATTTTGAACTTCATAAAACATGGTCTTTATATAAAACAAGCTTAATACTGAAGTACAGTTTGGAACGTTATAACTTAACTGGCAATTTCGTCAAATAGGTCCTGTTGTAAGTATAAGGGGAGAAGGGGGGCAAACATTCTAATATTGCTTACGTTTGTTAACAAATACTTATTTTCCTTCCCATGAATTTTCACAGAATATCAAATAGTCTATTTATTTTTTCTTATATTTCCATATTAAGTGCGTGGAAATAGTCCAATTGTATTCCGCGGTAATACTTTCCCCACACTCACTTCCCGATTCATCCCTCTCCACTTTTAGAGTTGGCAGCAAGCTGAGAAGCGGATGAGGAACTGCGTGAGGAGCACGCTAAGAGCTACGTTAGGAATGGGGATGTGAGCAGTGTCAGGAGCGGGAGGAGATGCGGAATTAGCAGGGTGAGGAACGGGTCAAGTGCTAGAAGTTGGAGCAGGGTTAGGAGCTGTCTCAGGAGCAAGGCAAGGAGTGGAGTTAGGAGAAAGGTTAGGAGCTGTCTCAGGGGCAGGGTAAGGAGCGGTCTCCGGAGCAAGGCAAGCAGTGAAGTTAGGAGGGGTGTTATGAACAGGGTAAGGAGCGGGGAAAGGAGTACAGTTACGAGAAACGTCACGGGCGGGGTAAGGAGAGGAGTTAGGAGCGGGGTAAGAAACACGGTCCGATGGGGTCAGGAGCGGGAAGAGCCGAGTTACGAGCGGCGTTAGAAGCGTTATGAGAAACACGGTTATGAGGGGTTAGGAGCGGGATGAGGAATGGAGTTAGAGGCATGGTTAGGAGCGGGGCGAGGAGCGGGACGAGGAGAGGGACGAGGAGCGGGACGAGGAGCGGGACGAGGAGCGGGACGAGGAGCGGGACGAGGAGCGGGACGAGGAGCGGGACGAGGAGCGGGACGAGGAGCGGGATGAGGAGTGTGGTGAAGAGCGGGGTGAGGAGCGGGGTGAGCAGTGGGGTGAGGAACGGAGAGAGGAGCGGGGTGGGGAGCATGATGAGGAGCGGGGTGAGGAGCGGCGGGAGGAGTGGGGTCGGGAGCGGGGTCGGGGTCGGGGAGGTCGATCCCTCTGCCACCCACGCGAAAGGGGAGACGCAACACGCGCCGCCCGCTGACCGGGCCTATTATTCTCCAAGTGCTCCCATCATATTATCGACGGCGCGATAATCGATTGGGAGGGAGGCGAAGGCCGCATTTTATGGCGGAGGGCTCGTAAATAACAGCGCGGCCAGCGATGTAAAGGGAAGGCGCAGAGTGCCACTGGCGGGCAGCTTGCAGGTGCATTACCTCCTACAAAAAGTACACTTGGTTAAACCTCCTGATGTACTGCTTCCTATGAATTACATTTACTCGGTGTATTTTCTGTCACTTTACATACTCCTTTGCAAGCGATTCATCATTGACACGGTTTTCACATATTAAGAGTAAAAGTTCGATAGAATTAGCGACGTGATATGAACAAAAATTAACATTGACGGGATGAGACATTCAGTAAGTTATCACATACACCTACTGTAAATGTTACAGGAACGTAATCGAGTACATTTTAGACTACCAAATTAATTGAATAATATGAATAACTTTGATACTGAACCACTTTTATTTCCTAGTTCCTAGAGATACAAATACTTGTTTTAAAAATGTGTTCTATAGAAAATATGGATGTTCCTAAATTATTCCCACAAAAATAACTTATTTACTCTGAAAGGTATTTGAGCAATTTTGGTGCAATCGAATTCTCCACGACAATTTTCCTTTTCGAAAAAACTGTTTTGCTGCATCGGGTCGCGTAATTCAAATACTCCCTGCAGCAAAGACACACGCGCTAAAGCAGCAGCCCTCTTGGATCAGTTGTAGCGTTGAGGAAGAGGGGTCCATTTTCTTGCCTCAAGTCGCGGTTGTACCTCGTCCCCAGTGACGCAGGGTATCAACAAATGTCATTGATGGAGGGTCCTAGGCTCGAGATCCGGCGGTGTCAGGATTTTCGACATTAGTTTCATAGCGTCTGGAGGAGAATTTTGGCCACACTAGTTGGTAATTTCCCATGGTTTCTTCGATTTAAGTCATGCGAATTCGGGAGCGGTACCCCAACAAACGGGTCGGGCCATGGACCGCGCGCGCGATCATTTCGTCCTCCTCCGCACTCCATCCTCTCCCATTACTCTTACATACACTTTCACTTGTCCCGGACTGGACGGTGCCTGGCTGCATGGAAAGACCTGAAGAGGGATTTATCCCGCAAGCCGACGTGCAGGTCGGCGCTGGACCTCACCATCTAGCGGAGGAAGAACTCTATCGCCCTTTGTGATAAAAACATACACTACACCTTCGATCTTAATGATATTAGTTGGTCAAAGACCGAAGAGCTGCCAAAACTGGTCACAAGCTTCCTCAAAACGAAAAAATAAAATAATAAAATAAAATAATTAACTGGAATATCCAAGCGCAAAACTTTCACAGGCAAATTCATTCGGAAAAAGGAGGAGAAAAGATGTTTGCAAGATTAAAAGGAGGCAGAGGCAAGCGGGAAAGGTGGCTTAGGGTGTCAACTAATGTCACTATAGTACCTCTGACCAACAAGTTCTAGAGTTTGAATTCCGACGGTGGTAGATTTTACACAATTGATAGACAGCTGGATCGAATTCAGCCGCTGACTGGAGGAGAACGGCTGGCTGCTCTGATCGGCAGTTTTCCATGGTTTCTCCGATCAACACCAGGTGAATGCCGGAGCAGTACCCTAACAAACAGACCACGGACCGCTTGCAATCTTTCCTTCCTGTTCCTCGTACTAGCCACATCCCTTTCTTACACACGCATGTAATCACATGCATTACACTACCACTCTGGCCGGTCGAGAGCATAGAGTTAGTTCCGGTTGGGGCGGTGCCATGCTGGTGGGGAAAATCTCCACCAGCGTGGTTGAGGCAAATCACCTCAAGCCGACGAAGGTCGGCGCTAGATCTCGCCATTAAGCAGGGGAAAATCACTGCCACCTGCTACGATAGAACATGCTCTACGCTGACGGGACTAATGATCTTAGCTGTTAACGCTCCCAATATCAATAAATCATTAAAGGGAGGCAGAATGTGCATTATAAAAAATGGACTCATATCGGTCTGTTAAGTTTAAAATAACATTGAACGACAAATTATCGAAAGGATTACAATTACACACTTGAACAAGTAGTTTATAGCGATATTTCAGCGTGCATGTGACAGCGCTGTCATGTTTAATTTTTTTGAAAGTGAAGAATAGTGCTCCGATTTATGTGACCAGAACTCTCTCGTGATTACTTCGTTAATGTTTCATTTCGATGAATTAAGTTCCATTAATATGGCACAGGTTTACTACAATCGATTTTGTTCGAATACTGTGGTTCAAAATTAATGATTCTATGGTATGTTACAGGCGATTCGTACCACTTACTTCTCACGTTCAATCACTGAGGGACACAATTCTATAGTATGTATTGATGTACTGATTAAGAGGTTGAGATCGTATGCAATGGTGTACTGCGAGTTATAAGCCTCATAATAAAAATTGGACTTCACATCAAGATAATTGAGAAATACAGGTCTCTTGACCAATTTCCTCACCCTTCTGAATTAATTCTGAGATTACCCTTTTTCTTACGTCGACATCTTTTAGAATAATGTTCTGCTTCATCGATCCTCTAGACTTTTTTCTGTAATATACCGCTTGCAACATAATCATAAGTTAAATAATTGCACACAAATAATTTAATAAGAATTAGACAAACAATATGGATTAACTTTTGAAAAAATGGTTTAGTACACTGATGTTTCTTTGAACAATTATAATTTTAATTAGTTACAAATACAAACAAGCATTATTATATTTTAACGCTTTATATAAGAAAACATTTAATTACCAATTTCATTTTTATTTTTGTAATTAATATGATCTTTGTTTTACCGAAGAGTCACCAGTGCAAAATTGGCTTTTGACCTATCGATCTTTTGGACAACATTTTGAAACTTTTGAAATTTCTCGACCCCTCCATGAGGCTGATACCTACCCCGTTGGGATCCTATGATCTAATACCATTCTCGTTTTACATCCGCGAACCCTCTTTCCTGCCGAAGTATTCCTTGGTACGTTGAGTAAATAGCACACATCTTGTCTCTAAAGATAACACTGGGTTCAGGATAAGAAAAGAAGAATTGTCACTATCCAAGGAGAGTTGCTCAAGGTACTGTTCCAGCAACCACTTAGAAGAGCCGCCTCGAATCCTAGGATCTTGCGGTCATCGATGCTGCAGCGTCAGCGGATGTTGTCATTGAGGAATCTCATCCGAGGAATCCGATTGATTTCTCTGAGGATGACCGGCCAGTGCGCGAATCGCCCAATTGCATCTTTTGGTCAGCTATGCCGCTCAACCGTTTACGAGTTATTACTTTCTCGCTATCGTTTACGCTGTAGAGAGAAACTTCCGTAATGCTGGGCAAAAAACGGCGAATTTTTGGCAGAAAACTCTTATTACGGGACTCTGATAAAGAAAAAGTGGATAAATCCAGTTGTTAAATTTAGAAAAAATCTCCTCTCACACGCGGTGTAGCCAGAATCCCTGTTTTGTGAGTCTTTGATACCAAAAAATCGAATGAAGGCAAAACGTGTGTCCGTCCGTCTGTCAGCCAGTCTGTCCATCTGTGAACAACGCAAGTGGCTAAACCATTCAGCCGATTTTCTCCAAAATTGATATTCCCCAATCGATCTGGCTGATGTCGTGACCTTTCAAATTGAAACCGATATTTTAATTTTCGGGAGTACTTTACATTAAGCCCCTAAGACATTTTCAAAATTATCCAAAAATATGGCTCCATCGTTTATGATTAAATTTTGTTGTTAGACAACGTGACGGGCGTTTAACAGAATGGTGCAGATTTCGTGGTCGTTGAAAACCGTGATGTTACAAAAATTGCAAAACGTCAAATTTTTTCGTAGTCTACACAACGATATTAAAGATAGAGATTATTCCCTTAATAAAATCTGTTTTGTAAAGATGGATTTTGAAATAAAGTAATGAACAATTTTTCGAAATTTTGAGTACTTTTCGCGTAATTTTGCGTGAAAATACTGGCGGGAAAGTTCGTGCTGTTTTAGCACCACTAGTTCTGTTTTAACTTTCCGTATTCCCAGAAGACATGGCTGATTGCTTCCTGATTGCTATTACGAGAGTGGGAAGGACAGTTCTTCATGGTTACGAATCTATTCAAGAGTATGGGTTTTGTTGTTTGTAGTACTGCGAAAGGGCATGCAAATACTTTTTGAAAATACATAAAAGTGAATCAATTCTAACCGACTTTAGTGCGCATCATAACCGTTTTCAGGACAGCCGACGTCTACGGCACGACCACATATACGGAATTTCATCGAAAGAAAAACAAAACAACATGGTTGCGCATCACTGAAAATTAATTCTTCGACAATACGTCGAAAGAATGTTGACATCTACAGAAAAATGTTTTCTTGACTTCTTTCCTGTCATACAAAACGGAAAGTGAAAGAACTCTATTTGACGCGTTTCGAGCTCGCCGATAATCATTTCCAATTACCATATGACGAGGAAAACCAAACGGAATGCATTCGGGAGATCCCCTCGGGGAAGCACGATTAGCTGATTGATTGATTGATTGACTGACTGATTAGTGATTCGGGAAGAATCAACTGCTAAGGTCATTAGTAACGTAAGTGTAGTGCACGTTGCTTTTCTCGGGAGGTATCGGCGAGCTTCCCCCGCTAGAGTGCGAGACCTGCGCAGACCTACCGTCAGCTAGCTGCGTTTTCCCCAACCCCGTATTTCCCATCGGCGGGGCACAGATCCAGTCGGGACAAGCTCTAAACTTCCGACTGGTCTGCCGGCATGTGTCGTAGTGTAGTACATGTTATTATAAGTGTGTGTAAGTGGGTGAGGGTAGGACAAGGGAAGGGAAAGGAAAATCGCGCGCGGTCCGTGGCCCTTTTGTTAGGGTGCTGCTCCGGCATACGCTCCTCCGTCCGATGCATTGGGGAAATCACGGAAAACTACCGATCAGATCAGATGGCTGCTAGAATTTTCTTCCAGACAGCGGCTGAATTCGGCCCGGCTGTCTAGTATCTAGTATCTAAAATCCTGCTACTGTCGGGACTCGAACCCAGAATCTTCCAGTCGGAGGCACTGCGGTGACAACTTTCTTTTTGCCTAGATGCCTAGATGCCTTGATGCCATGATTTGCCTAGATGCTACCTTTTTGGAGATGGAAACAAGTGTCTTTTTGTAAAAATCCTTTGAAAATCTCATCCGAAAGAAGCTAGTATAGGTATACTTCCAATCGCAGCAACCATTGATCAAAATTACTGTGCAAGCCGCGACACCGCCTAACTCAGATTCTTAGATTGCAAAAATCAAATACGTTCTGACCCAAACCACGGACCACGGCTTCAATTGCCGAGTCAATATTCCTAATACCTTTTTTTCAAACAAAAATTATTATGTAATTATATCAATGACTTTACACCAAATAATATAGTATTTAGTATCAGTATATCTTTGTTCTTTGACTTCTCTGAACATTAATCATATCTACAATATAATGAAATCTTGGGACTTATATGAAAAGTCTGAATATGAAAACATCCCCGCGCTAGCAGTCTTGAAAAGCATTATCCGACATCTTCGCATGAGAAATGTCTTAACATTCAAGGCAAGAAAGGAGTTTTCGATTGAATATTTATATGGAGTTCTATGCAGATAAAGGAACAATGAGAATAGGTGCCTAGAGATTTCTTTCCTAATATTCACCATCAGATACATGATGCGATATTGGTTTGTACAGAGCAAATGTCATAATCTATAATACGAAGTGAGGTGAAAGACTAGGTTGTCCATTATGTTCAAACGATATTATCACCTACTTTTAATCTGATGGTGAACTTCACTAAAAGCGGAACCTATTATCAAGACATTGTGAGAATATGCAACGAACAGTGACAGGAAAACTAATGTTTTGTTTTCAGAAAGGTACTATGGACAGACGAAAATAATATTGGCTGCTCACGAAAATGAGTCGGGAGATCAAGAAAGAAGAGAAACAATGCCTTTAAAGTACCGGACAGATAGGAACAATGTTTGAAAGGAGAAACAACAAATGTAGGAAAGGAACAATCCCTAGCGACGATGGGTAGAGAAGGCAACTGCAATGGAGGGCGCCGGCGTTTCACGGGAATTGCGGAGGCGAAACCAAACAGTGGAAGAGTGCGGGAGCGAGGGCGGGCTGGGGGTGGGGGTAGGGGTGGGGATGGGGAGCGGGGAATTAGACGCAGCAGTGGAGAAGATGTCGGGCGGAGCTCCGCGGAGCCAAAACAAAACGCAGCGTCTATTTTGGTGCGTTCTGCAAATACATTTAAAAGCGCTTTCGAGCCACTGACTCCGACGACGGAGGCCACATTTTAAGCTCTCGCATAAAGAACGGCGCCAGCGTGGACGGTGGTGGCAGCCGTGGCGGCGGCGGTGGGGGTGGCTGAGGCGCGGGCGAGAGGGTGGCGGTTGCCGGCGCAGCGTTGCGGCAGCGGACAGAAACTGAGGAACAGGGACACGAGTGAAGCGAAAGAGACAGAGTATTGCACAAACAACAGGATCGGATCAAAGCAAATGAGACAGGATCGGATCAAAGCAAATGAGACAGGATCGGATCAAAGCAAATGAGACAGGATCGGATCAAAGCAAATGAGACAGGATCGGATCAAAGCAAATGAGACAGGATCGGATCAAAGCAAATGAGACAGGATCGGATCGAAACAAATGAGACAGGATGGGATCGAAGCAAATGGATTGATTGATGATTCTGGGTGCGTCAACTGCTCAGGTCGTTGGTCCCTTAAGTGTAGTGCATGTTTTTATCAATTGCTGTAGCGGTCTTCCACTGCTGGACGGCGAGATCGAACGCCAACCTACTTCGGCTTGCGGGGAGGCAAATGGAACAGGATCGGGCCGAGACAAAAGAGACACGATCAGATTGAGGTAAACAAGACAAGATCGGAATAAGGCAATGGAGACAAAGACGAAACAAATACAGGATTGCAACGTCACAGAGGTGACAGGATCGGAACGAGGTAAAGGAGACGAGATCGGAACGAGGTAAAGGAGACGGGATCGGAACGAGGTAAAGGAGACGGGATCGGAACGAGGTAAAGGAGACGGGATGGGAACGACGCAAAGAGGACAGGATCGGAACGAGGCAAGGGAGGTGGGAGAAAAAAAGAGCGAAGAAGAAAGTAAAGAGAAGATTGAGAAAGAGTAGAACAAAAGAGCGAGAAGGAAGTGAACAGAACCACGTTCGGGGGCCCGGGACAGGACGGAGGGGCGGCTAGGAGGAGCCAAGGAAACCGAGGTGGGACGGAAGAAATATAAATATGACAAGAGGGAACAGAGATAGGATTGACGAAAGAGATATGACACGGAAGAGTGCAAGGATATCGAAGTATGACGAAAGAGACTAAAGTGGACCGAAGACCGACATTGGTTTAGTTGATTGTTTAATTTATATTTCCGGGCTCGGAAAATGCTTTGGACATTAGTACCGTTTGTGTAGTGAATATTTTTGTTTGGAGGTGACAATATTACTTACCTTAAAACGTGATATCTGGCGCCAAACTACACGTCGGCTTGCGGGGAAATTGTCTCTCCAGGTATCTCCTCCAGCAGTGCACTGCGCCATCCATGCCTAGTCTCCCGACATATATGATAGTGTAGTGCATGTAAGTGTGTGTAAGTAAGGGGTGAAGTTAGAACAAGGAAGAGAAAGAAAAGATTCGTGGCCTGTCGCCGATTTGTTAGCGTACACTTTCGGCATTTGCATGGTCTTGATCAAAGAAACCACGGAAACTAGCGATCACAGCAGCTGGACGCTAGACTTCTCCGCCAGACAGCGGCTGGTTTTGGCCTAGCTATGTAGCTTTTGTCGCAAATCCACCACCGTCGGGGCTTGAACCCTGGGATCTCCCGGTCAGAGTCGTTGCAGAGACAGCGACATCGCCAACCCTCAACTAAACTCAGCCGGTGAAACCGAGGTTGGAGGGAGCGCCCGAGGCGGAACGATTGGACGCCGGGCGGGACTGAGGAAACAGCGTCAGAACGCTGGCCGGAGCGGGAGAGGAGACTGGGATTCGGCAGAGGGGGCGTGTCGGAACGGAATGGACCGGAAAGGGTCGGAAAGAAGACAGGCACGGAGGAGAGAACGCAAGCTGAGCGCTAGGGAACCTCGGGGGTGGAAGATAAATCAGCGAAGCGGAGAAGTGAACGGCGGGAAGGACGGCGGATGCAGAACCGACGCCGACGGTGACGGGCGGCGGGCAGGGCACCAAGCACGGGCGGCAGTCCGCGAATTTCCCTGCGCTTCGCACGTTACGGCGGCATCTGCGTCGGCGTCGTCGCGTCTGCCGCAGAGTGTGGGAGGGGGGGGGCTGAACCCCAAGGCACGGAATGCTCCGTCCAAGCGCGTTGGTTGCCGACTGCGCCGCCTCCTCCATCAGCTCCACCTCCTCCCTCACCACGCCCACCTCCACCTCCTCCCTCACCACACCCACCTCCACCTCCTCCCTCACCATGTTCTCCGCCTATGCCATAAGCTCCACCTCCTCCCTCACCACCTCTTCCTCCTCCTCCTCCTCCTACGCCATCAACTTCACCTTTTCCCTCCTCACCTCTTCCTCCTCCACCTCCTACTATACCAATAGCTCCACCTCCTCCCTCACCACATCTTCCTCCTCCTCCACCTCCTCTTATGCCAACAGCTACACCGCCTCCCTCACCACATCCACTTCTTTCTCCTCCCTCACCACCCCCTCCTACTCCTCTCTTACCACGTCCTTCTACGCCATCAGCTCCACCTCCTCCCTCACCATCTCTTCCTCCTCCTCCTCCTACTCACCACCACTACCTCCTCCTCCTCCTCCTCCTCCCTCACCACCTCCACCTCTTCCCTCACCATGTCCTCCTCTATGCCATTAGCTTCACCTCCTCCCTCACTACCTCTTCCTCCTCCTACGCCAACAGCTCCCCTCCTCCTCCTACGCCATAAGCTCCCCTCCTCCTCCTACGCCATAAGCTCCCCTCCTCCTACGCCATAAGCTCCCCTCCTCCTCCTACGCCAACAGCTCTACCTCCTCCTTCACCACCTCCACCTCCTCCTCCCTCATCACCTCCTCCTCCTCAACCTCCTCCTATGCCAACAGCTCCACCTCCTCCTCCTACGCCATCAGGTCCACCTCCTCCCTCAACACTTTTTTCTCCTTCTCCACCTCTTCCTCCTACATTATCAGTTCCACCTCCTCCCTCAACACTTATTCCTCCACCTCCTCCTCCTACGCAATCAGCTCCACATCTTCCTCCTACGCCATCATCTCCACCTCCTTCTTCACCACCTCCTTCTCCCCTTCCTCCTCCTCTTCCTCCTCCTCGTCCACCACCTCATCTTCCACCACCTCCTTCTCCTACGTCATTAGCTTCACCTCCTCTTCTTACGCAATCAGCTCCATCTCCTTCCTCACCACCTCCCCCTCCTTCACCTCCTCCATCATCAGCTCCACCCCCACTTCTGCCCCGCCCGCTCCCCCTGCCATGGCCTCCGTCCCTGTCGCAGCCAACGAGTTAAAGAAGATGTTGCGAAGCACTGCTGGAGAAGATGCACGGCGCTAATCAACAAGCCAGCGGCGTCTCCTCCCGCGCACCGGTGGATTATGAATCCTTTGAACCATGTGCAAACTCCACACTACGACTTCGGCAGTTAGTTCCCTACTAATTAGTGTTCACTAGCAAACAGTTACCAGCACAAGACCTTGTTACTAGTAGTTATCATTAACAGGATTGTATATAAATGATCTAGTTATAACTCGTGTATGCTTCGTGAGAATAGGGCTACACAAAGCTTTGAGATGAAATGGGTGCACGCGTCACCTGCAGGAAATGTCTATGAGGCTGCCAATTAAACACGTAGAATAAAATGATGCTATTTAACTGCAACTGTTTAGTGAATCAAGAGCCGTGTTAATCTGCAAACTGTAATAGTTGTGTCTTTGAATTAATAATTTGTAATAATAATAATAATAATAATAATAATAATAATAGTATCTCACTTCTCTATTTGTATATAATAATAAGTTAATATTTGCTCTGTCAATTATCAAAGATATTTTTTTTAAATAATTTTTGCCGGCAAAAATGAAAATCACACATATCTTTTCAAATGTTTTAACTCAGTTAAAGTTGTAATAAGAGCAAACTATAATTTGAAAAGGGAGCTCAGTCATGAGGTAGCATTACAAGTACAAAGATTTAGGGCGTAATACAATCAGGTTGTCGCCCTGAACCCACCATTGTGTGACAAAAAAGTTAATGATCAACAAGGTAAGTGAAGAAAACAGAAAAAATCGGCAATGGTCCAGTTCGCTTAAACAATTATTGCACCTGAAACGTGTGTGTTAATAGTAAGAGCCCCATTAATGTATGTTATCGTATGTTACTTTACGCTTTTGAAGTACCTATTTTGGATGAATGTCTTATCTTTTTCTGGTTTACACGTAACACACTCAGCATTTGTGCAATGTAAAATTTCTTTACTTGCCTTCCAATGTTTTCGTTATATTCTTAATTCAACAAAGCGTAGGCTTAAGTAACTAAGAATTTGAACAACTATGCTATAGTGATAAAGTAAATAGTGCTATCATATTTACAACTTTTATTTTATGTATCGTAGTACTTAATACGCATATGACAAGCATACAGTGCATTTAATTACAATAATTTTTATGGCATTTACTTTTTTACTTATCACTTTGAAAAAGATAGCTAAGCAATTTGATGTAGCAAATAACAACAATTCACTGGCTGTCAAAGGCAATTACACATCGCTGTACGCTATCAAGATCGCATACACTTTATTTAAGCAGGAATGCTAATGTTTCTTGACAATGGGATGAAGCCTCACTTACATACGTTCAATAAATTTCGCTTCCCCCATTAGCATCCACCACCGCCCCACAAACATCTCAGGCCGGGACCCAGCCACCTCCACCTTCTATCACCATCACCACCACCACCACTAGCACCACCACCACCACCACCAGCACCACCATCACCACCACCACCACCACCACCACCACCACCACCACCACCACCACCAACAACAACAACAACAACAACAACAATACATCAACAACACCAACAACACCAAGAATACCACCACCACCAACAACAACAACAACAACAACATAACACCAACAACACAATCAACAACGTCTTCGTCGTCTCCACCCCACACCCACCACCGATACCTCCGCCGTCGCCTCCACCCCTACCCCATCCTCACCACACCAGCAATCGCTGCCTCCTCCACGACCGCCGCCGCGACCGTTTTTGAACAACTCCACCTTCGCCATCTCACGTCCCTAGTGTCGCCAGCACCTTCTCCACCGCTGCTTCCGCACCACCTCCGAGCAGGTCGATCCTCACAGAGCACGTGTGTAAATATCGTGGCCCAAGGGCGCTCCCGAGACTAATAGTACTCCCTGTGAACCGCTCCTCAGTTTCAAACACCCCACGTCTCTCGCGAGGCTAGACTAAACCTAGGCAAAATAGTTTTCCAGAACCACGGTCCGACTCTGACACACTATGCGGCAAATAATTTTATTCATTCACCGACAGACAGTTGATTTCTCAACACCAACACGCTAGCACAACTTGCTCAGCGTTAAACTTTAATTTCATCCAAAAGGGGGTTCACGATGATGGGTGAACGGAATGTTGGTTTAGGAACGATGTGGTCGGCTATTGACTTCCAAATAGGACCTGAGGTACGTCTCACTGACACACTGTGAATTATCTTTAACAACTTCTTAGTAATAATGTTTTTTTTTCTTACACTATAACAGGGAAGCCCATTTTTCTCGTATTGTGATATTTTCTGTTTTTTTTTATTATTAACACAATGAAAATTTACAATCTATTTCAATTCGAAATAATAAGTAAATATGAAATTTTCTAGTTTTAAATTATTTTAATACGAGTTGTTCCATAAATAAAAATATAAACATTTTCAAAATTCTACATATTTTTGATGTGAATCTTTATGTTGTCTAAACTAGTTTTGTATACCAATTTGCTACAACATTGCATTCTCATTTTATAGATTTACTTAACCTGAAGCACCTGAAGATGACAATGGAACGATTGTAGAAACGTCGTGATTGCATATGCTTCAAAAAAATATATGTATAACTCTGTTTTTATGTGAAATATCCAATTAACTATCTCTTTAATAACTCTCTTCAATTAACTTCGGATCTCATATTTATTTCGGAAAAACAAAAAAGTTTATATAAATAATATTATTCTAATTTACTTGTAATGACAAATTAATTTAAATTATTATGTTTATTTTAAATTTTAAAATGTTCTTAATGCCTAAAATAGATTTGGAAATACTCACGGAAATAAATTGTTTTAACACGAACGACTATGGGGTTCTCTTTAAAAATGTTCAGGGGGCCACGATCCTCCTGCCCCCCCCCCTCTGTGCACGCCTATGTTCTTCTGCATTAACCTTTTCATTAACACACACACACACACACACACGACGTGGCAGTAGGGAGCCTAGTGGCGTGCAGGAAACAAAAAGGAAACTCCCGTTTCTCATCCCCAATTCTGGTTACAAAATTCCTTCTCGGGCGTAAAAATATCCCTAAGGAAACACTCAATTATTTAATCATATTAGTGCTCTCAGCACGCAGACCTCGTCTCCCGCGGCCCACATCCAGCCAATCGATAAAGCATTAGCCTCTTTAAAGGGGATATACCATATAATGCCCCGTCGAAATAAAAGATTGAAGCTGCACGACGTTCCAGGAAGCTTTTTAATTTGTTTCGTTCCCAGAACTACTTGAAAAACACGAGGAGTCCTCGAGAGGCTTCGAAACACGTACTTTGAGATGACTTTCGAGTAGTGGCCAACCCCACCGAAAGACCACAGCGGGTCGTAAAAGTACGGTACTCTACCTTCACTCATCTATTTTGTAAATGCCTCTGTAGCTAATAAATCTGAATATAAAATTTATTGCCAATGGCATTCATATGTTTGTACAACGTACAAGGCGTTAGTGCCCTTTTTCACTTCGTTTTCAGCACAATAATCCCCTCTTTCATTAGGCTCAATATAAAAGATTGAGAGTTTTCTACAATTTTTAAAACATCACCCCAGCAAAATAACAAATTTATTACTGTTGGGCAGGGAATTTGTACTCAGAGATGTTTTAAAGTGACGTAATACAACAATTTTGAAATTTTTTAGATTATGGTGCAAAAAAGTCTTCATATAATGCTACCAGCCACACATTATATTAATAACCCATATTAAGATTCACTAGAGTGTGTGTTTTCGCCCGTCTGTTATTTATCAGAGTACTAGCCTGCAGCGTTCGACAACAACAAGTTATGGCCGACCACTGAAGACCAGTCAATCAACTGATCAATCAATGACTCAACCTCGATGGTAGTTAAAAACATGAGGTGATTTCTTTTCTCTCGCTTCCTGTGCGACTCCTGGTCGAGCGAGATGTCTTCTAGCAGAGTTTTTCAGCAACATAACAATTCGGCAATAAACGGTAAACACGTTCCACCGGATAGCTCCAACAATGGGTGCACACGACTCGCAACAACGTTGATTCAAGCGCTAATAGACAGAGGCACCCAATGAAAACACACCTGGGGCAGTAGATCCACAGGCGTTCCTTATTTCGAAGAAAACTTCCGCTTCCTCCCAATGCATAAACAGAATTATGTGCTCTCCAACCTCGATCGACGCGATCTTCTTTGACGGGCTTGATGGCCCCAAAAGCTTGGCGAAGCTTTATGACTTTCGTTCATATTTGTTTTCCTATGAGCGGCTACTGAGTTCGATTCACCTAGATGTCGCTGCAATTCACTCCCCCAATTACTGAGGAGTCTATCAATAAATAAACACCAATTTCAACTTAACCCTTCGACTCTGTCCAAGACTTACATGAATTCTGTTTGAGGTCAGGTTTGATTCGAAACGTTTTACACAATAGTTTACAAGTGTTTCATGCACGGATGTTATTTTTAACTATTAACTGGATAAATGATGCAATTTATTTGTTTTCTTTACTTTATAGTACTGAACAAAGAATAATATAATTTTCCAGAAAAAATTAAATATCCTTATACATGGGTGTGTATCTTATCAGCAGAGAATGTTTGAAACAGGTCTACTACTCGTAATACACAAATACGCCGAATTCAGAAACTACAACATAAAATAAAACGGACACGGTTTTAGAATTTTTCTCATAGTTTAGACGTGTAACGTGGAATCTGTTTGGGAGAATATCTGACCACAACAAAAAACCAAATTACTTCCACCCAAAAATAAGTTTTTCTGCCGAAAATTCGCCGTTTTCCGACGCACGATTACAAAACTTTCACTTCTTACGAAGTACTTTGAAAGGCAAGAAAGTAAAAAATTGAAAAGTTTAAAACACATGTAAAACTAAACACAAATAGCACATCTAAAAGTAGAAGTTCATAATGTTCTCAATGTTGCAAAACATTATTTGTGCCTGAAGTCACAAATTACTCCAAACAGAGTCTAAGAGGTATATTTCAGAATCATCAAGAATTCATCAGTTTGACTATCACGAATGTCCGATTGAAAATTATTCGAATATTCAAGTTCTAACAGCTTGATCTAAAGGTAAGCAATATGCTAAACACCTTTCTCCGTGTATTGTTAACCTTCTTAACAATATAGGCTGCTTCAACATGAGTCTTTGAACAACTTTTCATTATTATTCAATACACATACACTTTTATTCACACCGGCGAAGTTTTTCACCATATATTTTCTAACAAACTCTCCGTGATCACAGTAACCTGGTCTAAGACTATCATGTCGTCACATTGTGAACATTTCGCATGTGTTTACTATATTATTTGGGGGGCCGTAACTAAAAAAGAATAATTTCATCATGCAACATAAATATTGATGATAGCCATTCTCATAAGCGAAAAAAATAAAATTGTACAGGAGGAAGGAAAACACTTTTTGGTGTTAACAGTGTATTATTGGCTAAGTGTAGGCATTCTACACTTTCTGTAAAATAATATTAAATATTTATTGTCATATTTTTCTGAAAGCACCTTACGAAAAACTCCATGTGGCTCGTACCACATACAAGATATTCTATCATCAATAAACTGTAAAGGTCACATAGGAGGTTATTATTTTTCATTTTAAGACCACAATTTCTACTCGTATTTGGTACTTTTCTTATCGAACTAAAGAACAAGCAAATTTTGAATCACTGACACCAAAATGTACAAATCGACAATTCCATCACGTAGGAGGTTGTCCATCATCAACGACGGTATTGTTGTTAACTCGAATTAGAAATAAATACGATTTTTTAAAAATTTTTTTAAAGAAAAGAAAGTTTTCAGGGCCCAAATGAAGTCCGGGTCTAGAGTCAGTCGCCTCAGATGCCCATCCTGTGGGCGCCCCTACCAATGGGTTAAGCTCCAACAGAGCGCATACATTCGAGCCACACTCACTCATTTTTTACTCAAAGCAGTGTTCGACAACACCAAAAACGCTGCTGGAAGCTAAAGGCCAATCAATCAATGACTCCACTTCGATGGCGGTAAGAACATCACGTGGTGAATTCTTTTCACTCGCTTCCTTTGCGACCTCCGATCGAACCGAGGAAGTCCTTCGCTTACAAACGACAGCGGAAGGAACCCGTTCGCCACAAGCATGAACGGCGTGAATGGAAAAGAGGCGCGCACTTTCAAGTCAGCGGTCGCGAGAAGCTCCTTTATCATCAGGGAATAAAGAAGTACGGGGCGTGTCTAAGAGGAAGAGGCACAGAAAAATTTAAGGTCAAGACTCAAAGGGTTGATTGGTGATTCCGGGCGCGTCAACTGCTAAGGTCATTAGTCCCCTAAGTGTAGTGTATGTTTTATCCCGGGATGTGGCGGTACCTATCCCGCAGAATGGCAATAAATATCCGGCGCCGACATACACGTCGGCCGGCGGGATTTTCTCTAGCCAGGTATCTCCCTCCTGCGGGGCACCGCCCAAGCTGGGGCAAGCTCTAAGCTCCCGACATGCGCGGTAGTGTAGTACATGTAAGTGCACGAGTGTGTGTGTAAGTGGAGAGGATTGAACAAGGAAGAGGAAGGAAAGATCATGCACGGTGCAGCGCCTCTGACTGGGAGGTCCTAGGTTCGAGTCCTGACGGCGGTAGGATTTTCGACACTAGCTTTTCAGCTAGGTCGAATTCAGTCGCTGTCTGGAGGAGAATTATAGCGGCCGGCTGCTCTGATCGGTAGTTTTCCGTGGTTTCTCCGATAAACACCAGGCGAATGCTGGAGCAGTACCCTACTAAACGGGCCACGGACCGGGCGCGATCTGTCCTTCCCATTCCTTGTCCTATCTTCTCGTCTTACACACACACACACACACACACACACTAACATGCACTACACTACCACATATCCCGGACGACCGGTCGGGAGCTTAAAGCTAGTTTCGGCTGGGGCGGTGTCCCGCTGGTGGGAGAGTCCTGGTTAGGGGGAAACCCCACTAGCCGACGGTAGGTCGGCGCCGGATCTCGCCATCCAGCGGGGGAAGACCACCGCCATCTTCCGAGAAAAAACATGCACTACACTAATGAGACTAATGACCAGAGCAGTTGACGCGTCCGGAAACATGAAAAAATCAATCAATCAATCATGCACGGTGCGTGGCCCGTTTACTAGGCTACTGTTCCAGTATTTGCCTGATGTTTATCCGAGAAAGAATGAAAATCTACTGATCAGTGCAGCCGGCCGCTAGAATTTTCTTCCACGGAGCGTGTGAATTCGACCTGACTATGTAGTTAGAATCGAATATTCTGCCACCTTCGGGATTCGAACCCAGAGCCCTCCCGGTCAGAGATACTGCAGTGACATCAATTGAAGCCCTGAGCCACATAATCCAGTCAAGGTTTAAAAGAGAAATGTTTTCATACAATGATGGATTATTATTTTAAGGATCGCTAGGTACTACGAAACTCTCAATAATAATAATAATAATAAAAACATATTTACCTTCAACCACATGGAATTCGTGAAACAAATGCAATTCCAAAACACAAACAATATTGTAATAACCTATAATGTTTGCAATTTAAAAGCAATTATTTTTCACATCTTTTTCATACAATATACATTATATGTTTTAAAAAAGTTAATTTGAATTCATTTAAAAAGCATCAATCCTGAATCAACTCTGTAAACTTACTCATTTGATTATGTATTAGTCTGATTTTATTCTAGGATCTAAGATGCTTCAGGGCGATTGTATTTTTTTTTTACTCTAGAGGTCCTTCTCGTTTATTCGATCAGAACACTTTTAGGACACTTAATTGAAAAATATCACATTCTGACATCATTTTGCTTACATGCAGAAGAACACAAAGGAAAAACAAGTATTTACATACTACATACAGCCTGCTAAAAAGATTAATCAATTTAGTGACCCACTTTTAACAATAATGTTTAACTTATTTCCAATGCGCGTAGAAACTGAAAGAAATATTGATTCAGTGGTGAGTTGTAGTTGACATTCACATAATTGAAATTATTGAAGGCGTTGTCATTGTCAACATAATTATGTTGACAATGACAACGCCTTCAATAATTTCAACTGAAAGAAAACCATGGAGACTCCGACTTTATGAGAAGTCTCTAGGGTATCGTTAGTTACCCTGCAACGTGGAAAAATCAAAACCACTAAAATTTACATGGATGAAAGAACGTTTTTTCGAATATTAAAGCTCAAGTTTCATAACACATATTTTTAGTAGAAGTATTGGGCATTTCCTTATCAAATTCAAACACACAGTCGTCAATTAACGTCTTTTAGACCACTTGGTCTTTTGTTTTTTAATCCAACAATTATCATATTTGCAATTTCCCTACAAAGCGAATTCTCTCCGTGACACCCGACATAGATGATGCCGAATGACTAGGGGCAGTAGTTCCCAAACTGTGTTCAGAGAAAACCTAACGTCCTGTGAAAACCAATAATGACAAGAATATTTTTCATGAGGTATTAAAATATTAAAACTTAACAAAAAACTGAACAAAAATGTTTCAGAACCTCCGAATAACGCAAAATAATTTTACAAAAAGTAGCACGCAGTGTTTGAGAATAAAAAATAAAATACTCCAGTATAACAGTACAATTAAGTAAATATTTTAACAAAAACAGTCTTCACGAATTCCGCAATAACATGTTTTAGAGTACACACATCACAACTGATCTTAACCTATCAAGAATATAAAAAAGTATGACAAGTTAGATGGTGCGGGCAGTATGAAAATAAGATAGTTAATGCGTTATTTTACGTGTCGAGATCCGGGATCGAGATTCGGGCCACCAGCCCGCTCCTCCGTCTGATGACGCAAATTTCATTTACACTCTTTCACCATCTAGCGGAGAGATAAGGTATTACTCGCGTGACGAAACAGGCGATTTTGAATATAGCTCAGAGAGATATCATTTTTTAGGCTTGAAGATCTTTTACATCAGTAAATCTACAACATGGGACTGACGATTTTACTTCCCCTGCGATGGTAGACGCACGAAGGATTTTTCCGTCCTTAAAAATTCATTGCTTCGATCGGGTTTGAAACCGCAAACTTGGGTGCAAAAACACTACTCACTAATACGTGGAACACGTAAATAAGAGAATAACCCACCAAATATTTGCATCAACGAGGCAGCTGAATATAGCTTGAGTATTTTGGGAGAGCTTTGCAGATGTTCAGTTGACTGGCATTGCTCCTTAATTCTTTACACAAGAGAAATTTCTGAAAACAAGTATTTAAGAACTATTAGTAACAGCAAGACGATTCATAGTATTGAAGTTGTCAGGTATTATCTGTTCTGGGCGAAAGGAAACCATTTACCCTGTTTTTCTCCTCGTGGTCCCAAGTGTGTGTGTGTGTGTGTGAGAGAGAGAGTGTGAGAGAGAGGTGAGAGAGGTGAGAGAGAGTGTGAGAGAGGGGTGAGAGAGTGTGAGAGAGTGTGAGAGAGAGTGAGTGTGTGTGTGAGAGAGAGAGTGAGTGTGTGTGTGTGAGAGAGAGTGTGTGTGAGAGAGAGTGTGTGAGAGAGTGTGTGTGTGTGAGAGAGAGTGTGTGTGTGTGAGAGAGAGTGTGTGTGTGTGAGAGAGAGTGTGTGTGTGTGAGAGAGAGAGAGTGTGTGTGTGTGTGTGAATGTGTGAGTGTGTGTGAATGTGTGTGTGAATGTGTGAGTGAGTGAGTGTGTGAGTGAGTGTGTGTGAGTGAGTGTGTGTGAGTGTGTGTGAGTGAGTGTGTGTGAGTGAGTGTGTGTGTGAGTGAGTGAGGAGTGGAGTGAGTGAGTGAGTGAGTGTGTGAGTGAGTGAGTATGTGAGTGTGGAGTGTGTGCGTGTGCGTGTGCGTGTGCGTGTGCGTGTGCGTGTGTGCGTGTGTGTGTGTGTGTGTGTGTGTGTGTGTGTGTGTGGGCGCGCGCGCACGCTACGTTTATGCGCCAACTATTATGCTGGGATCTCGGTCGCAAACCAACTTTATTGAACCAATTGAATGGACTATCAGAGTACTCGATACATACGCGTGGATTACCAGCTTTTAACACGAGCGAGGCTAGTGGCCACGAAACGTTTCGGCTTCCTGATATTCAAACAATGTGATCCCATCGCTTTTTATTTGGAAAGGCGTCTGATACTCAGAATTTGTCGACACGATACTATTCTGGCTCCGCGGCTTCCTTCCAGCAGCGCGATCTCCCGGGCATCTTTGAAAGCAGATTGAAAGTTCAAAGCAGTTCAGTTCTTCCAGAAAGTTTCATAGGAAAAATGAATTCTCTTTCTCTCTGGTAGTCAGCCCACGGTTTTTAAGAAAAAATAACCTATCTCAAAGGAGCTACGTTCGAACTGGACGTTCGTCGCTGTTAATTAGCGCCAAAGAATTGTTATAAATAATTGAATTCAAAGTACGGTACCTCTAACTGGATAAAGGAGGGTTTCCATCCTCAGTTTGCAATTTGAAAAAGATATTTCCCACATAATTGGATGTGGAAAAAAAAATTTTTTTCTTCAAAATATGAGGCGAAGATATCCACATGGTAAGAGCTTACAGTGAAAAAACAGTTTTTTCGTGTTTAAATGAAGAAAATAATAATTTTATGGCATTTATTTTATTTATTTTTCTTCGGATATAAACATCGCCGTAATAATTGATTAAAAATTGTCTTGGATATGCCTTTCAATTCATAAATAGAGTAATAAATTGATTAAATTAATTTTTGATAAAAATGTTAACCCAAAATTTCTTATTTTAATAAAAATTCACCTAATTCATAAACTTGCAGAAGGAGTTTCTGATAGTGCTACTTATGAAATGTAGACAATTTCGTATACTTTTGAGTGCTCAAACCGGCAAATGTCTAGGATTTGATTTACGATCTAGCGGGCCGACTTCGTAACCATGTTTTTTTACGATTTCCGTGTTTTAAATAATATAATACATTTTAATGTGTTTATAAAATAGGTAATATATTCAAAACTGATAAAAAATAATAGAAAATCTCTGAATGAAAATAATACATTTGTTTCGATCTAACGAAACCATAGCCATCATTCAATTTGCCGGAGGCTGCAAGGTTTTCTTTCCGTTGATGCGCGCAATGGGAATTGGGAGTATACGAGGGCTGTTTTGTTTCAACCTTGATCAAGCATTTAAATTGCTGGACAAGTACAAGGATTTGAGGTGGTACGTTGGTCAATTGCGCATTCGTTTATTACAATATCTGCTAATATTGACACCATATTGCCAATTCGAGCTGCGCTGTAGGCACGTGAAGCATGCTGATACGATTTATGCCCCGCCAAGTACGAGTGACGTAGTGCTACCCGCTTTCGCCATGAAGAAGGGAATAGTGCAGCAGAAATTCACAAAAGCGTATACGCTGTAAACTTCAAACAAAATGAGGAATGCTGGGTTCTGAGTATGTCCTCACAGAGCTGCTGTAACCAAACAACATCTGGCGTAGATGGGTCGTGATGAATATTCGGCGTATAGGCCGGAGGTATTAGCGCCGAGTTATTTTCATCCTTTCCTCGAATTGAAAACATTGGCTAGGAGACTATTATCCAGACCAAAGACGAGCTTCAAAGCAAATTGCAGGCCCAACTCATTTCGGTGGCGGCAATGTTCGACGAAGAGGGAATCGAAAAGCTTGTTCACAGATAAGACAAATGCTTGAATCTTCATGGCTATTTTGTAGAAAAGCAACCATGTTTGTCCTTAACGTTTGGAAACATATTCATTTCATTGTTTACTGATACGTTATAGCTTGTTATTGCCTTCGATACGGAATTCGATGTACACTCTATAACGACTGGATGGAAAGGATAGTGATTACGAGAGAAATATGAAAACAGTTGAATGATGCTACACGTTCTCTTAAGGAGGGAATTATGAGCGAGAATTATGAAAGAATTTTGGGAGAGAAATATGAAAGAGAAGAATTTTGGGAAAGAAATAATAAAGAGAAGACAAACCGAGTCAAGTTAACATCCAGTTAATTTGTAAATAACTAAATCTGAATGAATTAAATTAGGTAAAAAATAAAATAATGCCGCGGGCGTTAACTGGTTCTAATGATCTCGGACGACAAAAAATCTTCGGGCTAAAGGCCGTCCGACATTTTTTAGGCCGACATTATTCGAACCCTTATAACGCCCTTGGTGCATAAATAACCATTTTTTTAAATCCGGTTTTTTGTTATAATCCTTTGGATATTGAATGAAAACGGCCCTCGTAGACTATGGCTTGATTCAACTACAAATAATTGTGGTAGCGCGCTCACGTCTTTTGCGACACATTCTAAAGAGTACAACTCACGACGGAATGAAACGTGAGATAAAAAGCTGCAACCCAAGGCTCCGCGCCACTGCCGCCGGCACGTGTTCGCGGTCTGTCATCGCTCGGAGCGCCCTCAGCGGCCCCCTCTTCCTCCCACGTCTCCGACATCGCCCACTCCGCCTCATTACCCGCCCGAACCTTCTCCTCTCACCGCCTCCGCTGCAGCCTTTCCTGCCTTCTCCACAGTCACCCCGCTAGCCACACTCGCCCCGCTAGCCACACTCGCCCCGCTGACCATCTCGCCCCGCTGGCCACACTCGCCCCGCTAGCCACACTCGCCCCGCTAGCCACACTCGCCCCGCTAGCCACACTCGCCCCGCTAGCCACACTCGCCCCGCTAGCCACACTCGCCCCACTAGCCACACTCGCCCCGCTAGCCACACTCGCTCCGCTAGCCACACGCCCCGCTAGCCACATTCGCCCCGCTAGCCACATTCGCCCCGCTAGCCACATTCGCCCCACACCCTGTCTCGCCCCGCTAGCCACTCGCCCCCTTACACCTTCCCCATCCCTCTCTCGACCCCGACCCATCCCACCCCAGCCACCTCATTTACCGCCGCCATCGCCTCCGATTCCATCCCCGTCTCTCTCACCGGCTATACCATCGCTACAGCCTTTCCCTTCATATTTACCCTCGCCCCTAACCATGCGTTCACCCTCACCTTAGCCCCGCCCCCACCGTCTCCGCCGTCGCTTCCGTCACCCCTACCGCCGCCATCGCCTGTCTCCACCTCTCCCACTGCCACGTCCCTTCCTCCCCGCCCCGCCCCTCCCCGCCCCTCCCCGCCCCGCCCCGCCCCGCCCCGCCCCGCCACGCTCCGCCACGCCCCGCCACGCCCCGCCACGCCCCGCCGGCGGCTGATTTACCCGCGCGCGTAATTATGGCGGGCGGAAACGGAAGCAGCGGGGGCGAAAGGGTGGGCGGGGCGGGGCGGGGCGAGGCGCGGCGCGGGCGGCGTTACAACGCTGGCGACCTGCCGAGCGATGGGAGGACGCGCGGAGTCCGCCCTCCGCCGCCGCTCTGATTGATCGCGAGGATCAATCAGCGACGCTGGCGGCGAGGCGGAGCGGCCGAGAGGAGCGGAGAGGAGAGCGGAGGCACGCGCGCACACGAACCCGACAGAGCGCGCGGCGCGAGGCCTCGGTTCGCCCCGAGGCTGCTCCGCGCACAGCGCCCTCAGCTTTCAAAACGCACGCGCGGTATTCTGTTTATTGTTACGCAGAAAGACCCCGTTTGTTTTAGTATTTTTTGTTGTTGTCTGTTTAAAGGGTGCCAGTTGTTGTGCCTAACTTTTCCAGTTGTCATAACATTAAAGAGTCTATAGGAAAGTAATACGTCGGTTGTGTTTATTTTCGATCTGCAATTTATGTTTTGTATAAAACTCACCATGGTACAACGTAGCATAGCTATTATCTGAAGATGGGGTAAAGGTATCCGAGAAACGTTTTTATAGTATATACTTTTAGATGTATTATTAATATTATTTAATATTTTACATTTGTTGCGTTAGTATCAAAGAATTTGTTATTCAATTTATAGTGTAACTAATTTATATCATCTTGACAGTCAATACTTATTTGACCATAATATTCAGTAGATAGATGAATGATGATAATTATTACAGTCTGAAAAGTAGGCAAAATGTAATCGTATTGTTGTATTATTATTCAATAAAAAATATTAAACAGACTTTCTAGACGTTACGAAGAGATATCTAACATTAGAAAACAGTTCACTTTAAAGTTCCACCAAATAAATAAATCCTCTTTACATAATAGCAAACTTTACGTAAAGACAATGAAACACAAGATGGCAGAATCAGTACAGGGCTTGTAACAAGGTTGTGAACCTACATTATGCTAAGACAGTGTCCACTGTGTTGCGTCAGAATCTGGACACAAAGTGTGGCTTGCAGCCAACTAACTGATCAATGAAGGTAGTACATGCCAGACACAGTGATCAAATAGCCCACAATTATAATGATCCTCATTTTCATTTTCTAGCCCCTACTTCGTAAGAAGAGAAAGTATTGTATTCGTGGGAAAGAAAACTGAATTTTTGACCGAAAACTCTTTATTTAAACTTTTTTAACTCTTTATTTAAACTCCATAATAAAATCTGTTCTTCTAAGACGACAAAATTCCCGTTTTACTGCCCATCTATCAATCAGTCCATCGTGGTCGACGATGGCACCTTAACTGTTCAGATGATTTTCTCCAAAGCTGAAATTCCCCATCCGATCTAAATGAACTCAAGGCACTGGAAGTTTGAAACGGATATTTTGAGTTTTCAAGTACTTTTCATTAAGCCCCAAGAATATTTTCAAAATTTACGCAAAATGGCTCCAAATTCTACCATTAAAATTTGTCCTCAAATAGCGTAAAAAACCCTTAAAACTATGGTACAGGTCACATTTTCGTAAACCATCTATGATTTTTGGAAAATTACAAAAGTTGAAAACCAATTTTGGCGAGTCCTTACAACTACAATAGTGAAGGCTGTCAGAATTTTTACCTAATAATACTTATATTGAAGATAGTGAAATATATTCTTCGAAGACAGATCTAAATAAGGCTATGGAAAATTATTCGAAAATATGAATAGTTTTCACGTAATTGTGTCAAATATAGGCAATTTTAAATTTTTTTTTTCTGAAAATCATTTACAATTTTTTCTTTACAATTGCAAAACGTTAACAACACGATAGTACAATACTCAAGAACGAGATTGTTGTCTTACTTGAAATTTAATATATATATATATATATATATATATATATATATATATATATATATATATATATATATATATATAGATGTTGGTACATGTAAGAGCGGTTAACGCCCACACTGTGTGACCGACCTCCATGAAATTTGGCACATCTACGTGTTTTTCCACCCAGAAAGTTTATGTGCTATTAATTTTGTCGTAACTCCATTAGATGGTGCTGTAGAACAAAATTAAATATTCATGTCAAATGCAACCCGCAACACTACAGCATTCTATACAGTTAAATAACTCCTAAACGAAGCGTTATAGGGCATTAAAAACTAAAATTTTGAGGCCAAAGGACTCAAAGAAACGTTTCTCACACCGAAATGTACAAGATGGGATGTTCTTGATTATTCTATTACATTTTTGCTGGTCCGGCACTTCTCGATATTATCCCACCTGCTCAGAGACGTGCAGAATCTGCAACTAAATGTGAATGAAAGGGACAGAGAGACAGACACGGACATAGAGAGTGACACGGAGACAGACGGATCTCTCGCATGCGAAGAGCAGAGAGAGAGACGGGAGAGAGGGAGAGACGAAGAGAGAGTCGGGGAGAGACGGAGAGACAGAGATAGAGAGACGAGGAGAGACGGAGAGAGGAGTGGAGGGGGAAGGAGAAAGGGAGATGAAGGGCAGAACAACGTCTGCCGAGTTCCGCTACTCTATTCTAAAAATGAGATCTTTAAAAACGTGCTGTACATTTTTTTGAGAAAACTAGTAGTTTACGCGTAATTTCTGCTTAAAGTTAATGCAAAGTAAATTTTAAAAAATACCTCAGAATCATTTACCGCAGAAAAAAGGTTTTTTTACAATTGCAATTTTTTTACAATTGCAATTTTTTTACATTTTTTCAGTTGTAAAAATTACTGCAGAAAAAAGTTTTTTTCTTCAAATTTTCTACAGATAGAACGAGGGAAGAATGACGCAGGTCTAAGTTACGTTAAACACTGAACTTTCGAAAATTATAAATTTAGAAGTAATGCGTGAAAGTATGTGCTGTTGTGGCTAGTTGATATTCAAGATTAATTTTCTTCATATCTAGCAGAATGTCATCTTATTTATTTATGAATATATTCAGTAAGTGCATTGGCTGAAAAGATATGCAAATACAGTACACCCAGAAAGGACATTGGAGACAAAACGCATTGGACATTGGAGACATAAAATTTAATAGTTTTACTAGTGGTCTGTAGTAACAACAAATTGCTCCTGCGTAAAACCGCACAAAATGGTCTCCTAAAAAGTACAACACACAGTGGTCTAAAACAATAATAAAATACTCTTGTACAGCAATAACAGCATAGTAACATATAAGGATATACAGTACAACAATTCATCACTTCCGAAGAATATCAAAAAAATTGTTGTTCCCTCAGGCAACACGTGTGTAGTTAAATGTACTCTTGACGTATTAAATACAATATAATTATTTAATATTGAATGGTGGGCATCTTCCTTGGAGCCTTGCTGTCCCATGACGTCATCTGTGTCGTAAGCAGTGATGCACTGAGTTTTAGAATTCAGTCGATACGCGCAGCAGTCAAGGCGAAATTACACAATCAAATATTTGCATTTTTCAATGAAAATCGAACCTGATTCATGGTAATTGAATTTTCCCGAGTTACTGCGTGTATAACAATATCAAACTCAACTCCCGCATGGCTGTAGACCACATATTTTCTTTCAATTTTTGCCCACAGAAGAAAATTAGTAACATACATTTCAGAATAAGGATTGCATTGTTATTAAGGGACGAGATCAACGCGAAAGAAAGAAAGAAAGAAAGAAAGAAAGAAAGAAAGAAAGAAAGAAAGAAAGAAAGAAAGAAAGAAAGAAAGAAAGAAAGAAAGAAGGAAAGAAAGAAAGAAAGAAGGAAAGAAAGAAAGAAAGAAGGAAAGAAAGAAGGAAGGAAAGAAAGAAAAAGAAAGAAAGAAAGAAGGAAAGAAAGAAAGAAGGAAAGAAAGAAAGAAGGAAAGAAAGAAAGAAGGAAGGAAAGAAAGAAAGAAGGAAAGAAAGAAAGAAAGAAAGAAAGAAAGAAAGAAAGAAAGAAAGAAAGAAAGAAAGAAAGAAAGAAAGAAAGAAAGAAAGAAAGAAAGAAAGAAAGAAAGAAAGAAAGAAAGAAAGAAAGAAAGAATCGCAAGATTCTCTAAGGAGTAACAGTGTAAGACGAGTACGTTTTGGCTGAGCAGAAAGGATAACATTCGAAAGAAATGTGGCAAAGAGGGGGAATACTGGTGTCATCTGTTTGGTACTCGCAGGTAGAAGGGAAAGAATATGTTAAGTAGTTTACAGAACAAAGCGAAAGTTTCTTTCAAAAGAAATAAGATTAAGAATTAGTGAAGTACAGGAAGTACATTTGGTTAGACCAAGACGCGGAAGGGCTCAGGGAATGTTTAGAACTTTGAAATAATAAGCACATGGCAGGGAAATGGTCTGTAAAGAAAGATGTCAGCAGGCTCGAAGAAAGGAAATATAAGAAGGTGCTGAGTTGGGAAGGTAGTGTTTACAATAAATAAATATAAATAAATAATTATATAAATATACAAAATAATACATAAATGAATATCTCAACAATTAACATCTTTAAACGTTTAAACCTCCTGATGACCTAGAGCTCAATGGAAAATTAATTAACACATAGCTTTTCTTCAAATCCTAGTTTCTTACCCTTGGAATTTGTGGCGATACACGCAAACTGGAAAACTATTAAAATCCAATGATCTGTTTCGATGTGTTCGGAAACTGAATGCAAATAGAATAGCAACGCTTATCTGTAATGTAATCAAGTAGGTACATGGCTCCCAACTCTTAATACAAACGAATATCAGTAATGACTACTCCATTATGAATAATTAATTTTAATGTAAAATATCTCAAGATCAAGATACATCGTTCAAGTATCAATTGGCTGTAATTGTACTGGCATATGAGCTGCTGAGTAGAAAAGTCATTTACCCTTAATTCTACAGGACAGCATTTTTTTTCTATCTGTTGCGTCGTTTGATTCTTTTTCGACTCTCTAGACAGTGCTTCTGTTACGCGTTCCCTACGAAACCTAGACGTAAGCCACTTTGCCTGAGCATGTAGGTCACCTAGTACCAGGGCTTCATTATTTATTATTTATTTATTTATTTAATCAAAAACAGTCAAAAACTGTATGTGACGTATGGGGGAGAAAATCATCTGCGCACGCTTCCTTGAGTTTCAGAATCCCTTCCCAACAATTTCACTGTTAATAGTTGAAAGATTAATAATAATAATAATAATAATAATAATAATAATAATAATAATAATAACAAATTTAAAAAAAGCGAGAGATTAACATTACTACCGGAACGCGATGGAATGACATTCCGGTAACTCGCGAATAATCATTAAATTATATTATAAATATTTCACCATTTCTATTAAATTATTAATTAATTTGGGGCGCGTTCCCGACTTTAAAGCTCTTACATCAAACACTACCTAGTACTATCGAAATATGGAATAAGTGAAAATCGGGATTTTTAGTGATTTATAACTAGGGTGCCAATTTTGATGACCTAAAACATCGCCAAAAATGATCTATATAATGCTCTTAAAATGCTTTTAAAATGCTCTAAAACCAAAGAAAAATGACGTAAAAATCTTATCATGTCGGATGAACCAGTTTGGATGAATGACCAGTTCGGATGAACAACTCAACCTGTTAGATACGTTACTGATGTAATTGAGTCTTCTTCCATTCGTTCGAGTGAAACTCCCTTAAAAACGTTTGGTTTGGATTGTTCTTTACCAGAAAATCCCAGTCTTTAGAGTTATCACGAAATCAGCTGAACCGATAATGGCGCTGTTATACGTCACAAGAATTACTTCACAACGGCTGGCAAAACAATTTCTTAACACACAAATCGAAGAGGCTACTGACTAAATCTGTGAAGAACATTTGTTGCATCTCGTAAATATTATTTGAAGCAAGTACCATGAAAAATGACGTTTCAATCGATGAAATCAGCAAAAAATGCATAAAAATGACATTAAAAGGTTAAAAAAAACAAGTCGAAATCTACAAAAAATGCAAAATAACGACCTACAAAAATGGGTCAATTCCTTTTGTCTTAACATAAAATGAATTTCTGTACTAAACAGCTTTGTTCTAAAGTGAAAAGAAAAAAATGACATTTCATTAAAATCCACCCCCTATAACACATCTAAGCAGCTCATATTATATTCAGGTCTGGCCAAATCGCAATCGCGACATTTCGTTTGGTTGATTGATTTGTTGATTGATTAGTGATTCCGGACCCGTGAACTGCTAAGGTCATTGGTCCCGTAAAGAAAGTGCATATTCTTTTCTCGCGAGGTGGCAGAGAACTGCTGATAGATTTCGAGATTTCCAACGCTGACCTTTCCAGTCGGCTAGCGGGGTTTTCCCTAACCACGTATCTCCCACCAGCCGGAAAAATCTCTATGCTCCCGACCGGTCTCCCGCCATGTGCATGTAAGTGTAAGTGGGTGTGTAAGTAAGGGTGAAGAAAGGACAAGGAAGAGAGAGGAAAAATCTCTTTAATTTGAATATGGCCTTGTTCATTAAATTTTAATTGAGGTTCATTGCGTTTTTATGACAAAACAAAGTTGTAAATCGTCAGGACGATTACGAAAACTTGGATTATCTCCTCCGATAATAAAAATAGTCTTCTTTATTGACAAAAACTGGATTTTATTTATTTTTCATCCTCCGTCACTTTGGTCTAAAGAATATTCAATTAAAGGGTATCAGGAAATTGTTACAGAATATTCTTAACAATTTCAATTGAAAAAAGTAGTCCAAGTAAAAACATCGAACACAAAGCATTTCTATTAAAAAACCATTGGCTTCAAAACATCAATGTTAAATATATCGATGAATTTATGAAAACATCAATGTTTTCTAAACATGGACATCGATGTCGCATTCCTGCTAGTAACCCGTAAACTCTCTGTAACGCACTGTGGTTTGGTTCTACTCACATTTGTGAGAATTTGTCTTCCGTAATGAACTGAACTGAATTTTTCTTCCGTAATGAACTGAACTGTGGCGTTTCAATGACGTTCCGCTACCCGGTGAACACCAATGGGGAAGAGGGACAATGTCGGATTTGGGAATAAATTGTAATAAAAGTGATGGAACATTTTATATACCGAGTATTCAGGGAAGAAAAGTCTAAAATTGGAAAATAAGCTCTTAAGAAAATTTTAAGCATATTTTGTTTAATAAACTACTTGGATAATCTAAATGGCTGAGCCGCAATAAGGACTCAAACGCTGGTTTAAAAAAATGATTTCTAGGCAAAAATTTGCATTGCGGAAGTATAGAAACACTCTAGAAACATGTAGATTGTTTATTATTTAGAAAATAAAGGAATATACTTGTTCACAAAGGAAAATTAACCCACAAATAAAAAAAAAAGAACCCAATTTACAGAACTTGACTGCTTTTTTATTTCTACGTTAAATTTTCTTTCTTACGTTCTCACGCTTTTTTATTTCTATGTTAAAAAATTTATATATTTTATTATTCATTTCTTTTGTAAATAATAAACAATTTAAATTTTTCTAGAGTGTTTCTGCGCTTCTGCAATGCAAGTTTTTGCTTAAAAATACATTTTTCAAGCCAAATGTCGAGTGCTTATTGCGATTCAGTAATTCAGAATATCCAAGTAGTTTATAGTTTATTTAGACAAAATGTGCTTAAAATTGTCTTAAGAGCTTATTTTCGAATTTTCGACGTTTTCTCCCCAGACACTGAATAAAAAAAACAAATAATACATGTATTTATCAATATCTACCTATTCTATTTTGAGATATAGCTAAGAGAATGTTTAAAAAAATTCTCTTAAAACCGACGTTTCGACAAAACTTGTCATCTTAAGGTATTATTGAAGTACAAATATGTTATCTCATACAATTATATACACGACTTAGACGTCTCATATATAATTGCACGTCTCCAAGTCTCATGTATAATTGCATGAGATAACAGATTTTTACTTCCTAAAATAGCTTAAGATGACAAACAACTTTTGTTGAAACATAGTTTTAAAGAATTTGTTTTTACAAATGTAATTGTTTTTCATGTAATCCGTCTAAATCAAACTGTCTTTAATCGATTGGGACTCTTTCTTAAATATAAATGACAACAGGCAGTATATACAAATAAAATCAAGACTCTACCTCTCCTTTTTTGCATTTATGTGTTAAAATATTTTCAGTTTTTCAGGAATACTTGAACATCTTGTGACTTCTTATTCTTTCTGCAGGGACTTAAATGGACAAGTATTTTTCTAAATAAGTAGTTGAACATTCACTATTTCTCCGATTGCACAAGTGTTTTCTACTTCGACAGATAACTAAATAAGATTTCAAAGTGATTATGAGCTAGCCTGGCTGCAAAATTGATTGATTAGTGATTCTGGGCGCGTCACTTGCTAAGGTCATTAGTCCCGTAAGTGTGGTGCAAGTTTTATCGCGTTTTGTAGCGTTGATCTTTCCAATGGCGAAATCCAGCGCCAAACTACTTGTCGCCTTAAGGTTTCCCCAACCAGGTATGTGCAACCAGTGGGGACCCCCTCCCCCAGCCATGACAAGCTCTAAGCTCCCGAATGGTCTACCAGCATGTGAGGTATACACCAGAGATTTGTATACTGGTTAACCACATTGCGTATTACACATTAACGTGTTAATCTATTAAAATATTGTAAAATTGAGTTCGCTGGTAAACTTTGTGAACTTTTATTTCGTCCTCAATACATGTCAGGTGTCCACGTTTTTGTCTCTAGAAAAGGTAATGCAGAGCGAGAAGAGTTAATGCTTCTGTAAGAAACTTCTATCTCCTTAAACTCCTTCTTCAAGAAAATTCTTCTATAAGAAACTTTTACGACTGTTGAAATTCGTCGCCCACATATTCGTGAACGAACTCGTCTGCTTTGGAACAGTAGAGGACAAGAAGAGCTGAACCAATGTGGTCACTATTTTTATATTTATCTTCATCTGTTCATTAGTGTTTTGCGTAAAAAAATACACTAGAAATTATCTTTACATGTTCCTTCCAGAAGAGTCGTTTAAAACTTCTCGAGAATTACTTTGAATTCTTGGTTCTTTTTAGCTCGTTTTGTTTATTTTTCTGAGAAATGCACGTTTGAATATTATATTTATTTCAATTTCATACACATCGCTGTACAATACAAACACAAGCAGTGACACAGGGAAATTGTTTGCACGAAAAGATATAGCTTCCTATCGCAAAGAATCACAGAGAGGAGTAATAGACCTTTTCCAGAAATAACAACCCTTGTTTTCGAAGCTCCCGCCTCCACATAAAACCCCAATCGCCTCGCTGCGATAAACCCACTACGGAGAACATAATACACAGATTCAACATTCATCCGGTGGAGGGTGGGCGAGGAAAATGTCGCGCTTCTGGAAACGGCCGTTCCATCTCGACATCCCCGCCCCGCCCCGCCCCGCCCCGCCACGCCCCCACACCGCCACACACATACAATTCTCCTCGGGCGCCTCGCCTCGCCTGGGTGCATTCGTTGCTATCGCGGCGATAGATTGAGAACGCGACAGTCGATATCCTCGAAATATCGCCTCGGAAGTGAGTCCGGTCCTGGTGATTCTGTGGCGCAGGATGTGGGTTTCGGAGAATGAGAAGAGGGAGGGGAAGAGAGAGCGTGTGAGAGGGACTGGAAGTCCAAGTACGTGTGAGAGGGGGGATGGAGAGGGCGGGAAGGAAGAGAGAAAAAGAAGAAAAAGGGAGGGGAAAATGAGTTATAGGAAAGATGAGATGGGAAGAAACGGGAAGGAAGAGAAGAGGGGAAGGGAGAGGAATGGAGATGGAGGGTATAGGAAGGGAGAGGGAGGGGAAGAGAGAGGGAGAGGAAGGGGAAGGGAGGGGAAGGGGAAGGAGAGAGACTGAAGAGAGTGGTGAAGAGAAGGGAGGAGAGAGAGAAGAAAAGGAGAGGGAAGAGAAGGAGAGATATAGAAGGGAGAGGGAGAGGTAAAGGTAAACGGCATGAAAGATGGCGTGGGAAAAAGAGAGTGGCCGGGAGAGGAAAGGGACGAGGAGATACAGAAGGAAGATTGTGAGGATTAGGAAAAGAAGGCATGGAAGGGGGAGATGGAAATAATACGAGAGAGAGAGAGAGAGAGAGAGAGAGAGAGAGAGAGAGAGAGAGAGAGAGAGAGAGAGAAAATCATTCGAAATGTAGAAATTCTAGAAAGATGGGATTTGAAATAGAAAGGATGGGGCGGAGATGGGGAATCCGGATGGAGAGGGGGCGAGCGGGTGAAGCTGGAGGCTCACACGGGAGGGGGCGACAGTCGGATGGGTGATGGAGAGGCGGAAAGCAGGAAAGAGGAGGGGGAGCGGCGACCGGCCGCACAGCGCCTCGTCCTCGGCGTCGTATCGACGCAACGTGAGCCGGCGCAGATTTCGGGGCATTACGGTAGTATCGGTTTCAGCTTCAATGCGGCGCTGAAAGCACAGATAGGATCCGCTCAGGCGACGCCGACGTCGCCGCCCCCACACCCCGCCCCCACCCCCACCCCCGCACCCGCGCGCGCACGGGCAAACAACATGATATATGAACATTATCGCGCCCACCGCAGCGGTTATTACCCGCGTATAGGCGACGGGCTGTTTAGTCAGACAGACGCTGCCCCGCACAAAGGAGAAGCCACATTGTCTGCTCAACAAGCGACGCCGGCGCGGAGGCGAGGCTCCGTTCGGCGACGCTTAAAAGCCTTCATCTGTCTTGGCTTTTAGCACCGGAGCCTCGCGCCCCGCCCCCGCCGCCGCGACACACGACACCGCGACACGGAGAGAGGGCTCCGTAAGAACGCGACCGTCCCACGTGGTTTAACAGCGAAGATATCGTCTCGTAGCGTTCCCACCAGAGATATCGTCCAACTCAGCCACCACAGGAGGGGTGTTCGCTAGTACTGGGTAGTACAGTACAGCTCAGCACAGTCTCTGCAATTACGTAAGGGCTTGTAGACGTAGACGAATTCTCTCACTAGGTAGCCGGCTCATGCCATCACCATCGCAGATAGCTACGATCTACGATTTTGTCCCATAACGTATTTTACGAGCCTTTTCCATCTCACGGACTGAAGATATTGTGTCGCGGAGAGAGGGCGCTGTAAGAACGTGACCGTCTCATGTGGTTTAACAGCAAAGATATTGTCTCTGAGCGTTCCCAACAGAGATGTTGATCAATTCCACCAACATAGGAGCGGTGATCATTAGTTCAGTAATAACTGGGCCTACGTAAGTGCTTGAATACGTAGACAAGTTCTCTTCCGAGATAGGGGTCATGAGAGTAACAATCGAAGATAGGTACGTCCTACGAAGATTTTGTCCGATAACGAACTTTATGAGCCTTTTCCATCTCACGGACTTATGCTCAGCACCAACTCCTGACAGTAGTACGTGTCGGAAGAACCTTTGTTGTGGGGGAGGGGGAGAGATCGCGTCACGGAGAGACGGAGCTGTAAGAATCCAAATGTCCCCCGTGGTTTAACAGCGAAGATATCGTCTCGTAGTGTTCCTACCAGAGATATTGTCCAATAACGCCGACACAGGAGGGGTGTTCACGAATACAGCACAGTATATGCACGTTAGTAAGTCCCTGTAGAAGTAGATTCTCTCCAAGAGAGGGGGTCATGATAGCCACAGCCGCAGGTAGCTACGGTAGATGAATATTTTGTCCGATAACTTACTATACGAACCTTTTCCATCTCCCGGGCTTATGATCAGTATCGACTCCCGACAGTAGTACGTCGCCGTATAATCTTCCGTATGGGGTGGAGATTTCTCTCCTGTAACATTTCGATAAATAACAATGCAGTCTACAGCTATTTTCTGTTGTTGTTTTTTCTAAAATATTCCAATGTGCTTACGAACGTTCTTGCGTATAAGGCGTTTGTTTTATATGCTCTGTTTTTTATTGTTTTTGTAACAAAATAAGGAGCCAATGTAAGACTTAAATTAGTAATTAAATACATTTTTATTTTGTTTGCATTTCTGAATATTGGAAATATTTCAACAATATTAGGTGAATCAGAACCATTACTTTTCCTTATCCCTTGTTGCAGATTAAAATTGTAGTCTCTTCCAACTCAAGATATTTTGTTTCATCTCTTTATCTGCCTGTATACTTTTCTTCGCGTTGCTACCAAAACCAGTTACACGATAATTGTTCTTTCACCTAAGAGTTTCCTCCCCTTAAGAGTTGCATCTACTTTCTTGTACAATAATCAAAACCTTGTTGATAGAGTGGAAAGAGTTTGTGGTGAACTAGTTTGCTGCCTGGTCTGCTTATCGACATAAAAATGTTTTTGAGTTAATTGAGAACATAGGCCTTACTACCAAAAAACAAGCTGAAGTTTTTGATTCTAGAAGTCTTTCGAAGAACAACTGTGATTCAATACCACCATCATAATATTTGTGATTTGCTAGTCGTTTATAATATTAAGATTAAAAGAGGTTTTAGAAATAAATTAATTTCACAGATTGCAATATAAAAGTATCCAAAACAAATTAATTAGAGATTCTGCAATATTTTTCACGTCGTTCACGATTTGTCAAAAGTAGATCATCTGTCCAACATAGTTGCTACATTAAAGCTGTGTCACTGCACAAAACAATTAAGAAAGAACAGTAATAACTGGGGAATATTTGCCGGAAAATTAATATGATTCCAGTCTCTGAGCTCTAATTAATCTGATTCCAGTCTGAGTTATATCGGGAATATTGTAAAAGACTGGTGAATAGGTAATAATGACGTCGTTTATCCTCTACGCTGAAACGTATTTTCCAATGACAAAGGAACAACGAAGAAATGCTAGAGGCGTAAACTCATCATAACCTACGGAGAATCGGCAACCTCTTTGTCCATCTCAAAGCCACAATGATTGACGAGGCTTTGAACCCTGGCACCCGGAAGTAGAAAGCTTGTGAGCTGATCACGATACAGCGGGTTATCTTAGAGAAGTAGCTCATGAATAGGAAGCTTTTTTACATGGTAAGGCACTATCGATCTTCTGCGCTTGTGCAGCTCAAGTTTCGCATCATTTCTATGCATCTGCGTATGCACATAAAATCGAGATTGCAGTCGAATGCCGTCCGCTACACCGCGCAAAAACTCCCTAATGTACAGTATCTCGTTTTTGCATGACACTCAAATTTTTATGCATCCCGGAAAGATCAAAGTACACGGAGTTTATTGATATTAACGTCGCGATCTGCGAAAAAATACATTAATGAAGTGCAGGTTTCATTGTCACAACTAAGTATTTCGGTCAGCACCCAGAAATACTCGTGTGTATATGCTTGAAGAAAAAATCATTGGGCGGTGGCGGCGACAGTAGAGCGAGGCAGTCAATGGAAAATGTCTAAATAGCATAACTTTTCCTCTCTTGACTTCATGTAGAGGACTTATTGAAAGACGTTACATGATCTTAATGGTTTTAATTGCCATAAAACCTCATCAGAGTCGGAAGATCTGCTGCTGATGCTTCACCATTTACGCGTGTGATTGAAATTCGAAACACTAATATTTTCCCTTGTTCTTTCTAGCCCTTTTAGCGACAGAAAATTCAACAGTACAGCAGGTTGTCATATACGCATGCACACGCCCAGGCCCAGGTAATTGTTGGATCGGCAGCGGCGCGAGTATTTCTATGGAATATATCTTATTAAATCAGGTAAATGTTCTTTCTCTTTATATCTCTCTGACATTATTTCTCTGTATATATCTGTACCTCTTTATCTATTTCACTAGCTGTCTCCCTATTTATGTAAGCATCTCTCTCTTTCTATTTATTTCTTCTCCTACTCTCTCCATCCCCATATCTCTCTCTCTCTCTCTCTCTCTCTCTCTCTCTCTCTTAGTGAAATACGTCTTATAAACGTCTCACCTGTTAGTACGAAACAAAAAAACAGCCCGTGCGAAATCTCTGAAACGTATTGCTAAACCTTCTTTGAAACACACGTACGAGGCGCTAATCAACCAATTGCAAGCGAACGCACAAGAACAGCAGGTCGGTCCTCACACACACGTGCGTGTACACGCACTCGCAAGGGCCCTGGGCGGTGTGTGCGCACGCGCTACAGCTTGCGTTCCACCGCAGGCTGCGAGTCGTCTGGTGTCGGAAGAGGAGGGAGGGGCGACGGTAGCGCGCGGCACCCACAATTAGCAGTCGCAAATGGCGCCGTGAATCAGCGGCTTAAGTGGCGCCTCGGCGCGGCCGGGTAGACGCGCTCGCCTCGCACCTCGCGATGGCTGGCGGCGCGGTGCAGCAGTAAGGTAGACGCGCGTTTCGGACGTAGACCGCGAAATAAGCATCTTCTTAAAGAAAGTTCTAAGGTTCAGCAAATTAGAGAAACGACAAAAAAATCCTGGATTTGAAAGCGTGCGAGGAATTAATCGATGATCATTAACTGTGCACAAATTGTGCGTGTTTACGAGCGTGGTGAATGTGTGCAGGGTACATGTAGTATGTGTGGTTTCATGGTGTATGTACGTAAGTGTGGATACATGGTGTACGTATGTGTGGGTGCATGGTGCATGTATGTGTGGTAGCATGGTGTACGTATGGTGGGTTAATGGGGTATGTGTGTGGGGGTGCATTTTTCCTTCCCCTTCCTTGTCGTATTTCCTTCCCTTACACACACACACACACACACACACACACACACACACACACACACACACACACACACACTTACAAGCACTGCACTACAGCACATGCCGTTAGACCAGTTGGGAGCTAGGAGCTTGTGACGCCGGCTAAATACCTGGAAAAGGATATCCTCTGCTAACGAACGTGAAGGTCGGCGCCGGATTTCGCCACCACCTCTTTGGCTAAAACATTCACTACACTTTATGTATTAATGCCCATAGCAATTGGTGTGACCGCAAGCAACAATTAATCATTCAATCGAACACGTGCGGATATACAGTCGACTTCGGTTATAGTGAACTCGAATATAGTGAACCCTCGGTTGTCGTGAAGTTAAGTCACTGGTTCCGTTTCACTTTCATAATTACACTAATTAATACAAATAGGCATAAGAAGATTCGGTTATAGAGAACCTGATCCTCGACAATAGTGAACGTAGGAAATACAATATCCAGGAAATGAATTCCCTCGTGGAAAAGAATACATCGCTTCAGTGGCACAAATTCCAACACTGGGCAGCTTCAAAATAATATCGACTGCCAAAAATCATAATTGAAGTCTCCCCAGAGATGAAGGTAGCGGACTCAGAATGGGCAACTTACTAATAACGCTGTGTCACTGAGTTTCACTATGGAAACAAAGGTGTCGTGTCCTGCGTGGGCTACATCTGGCGGGGGCGGCGATACGCGATTGCTTGCTTCAATTTCTATTCTGGTGTATTTTTAAGTACAAATAAAGATATTTAATTTTTCAGTTCGCACTGATTTTGTATGTCTCTCTATCTCTACGTTAATGAAACTAATCATTACGGAGAAATTCTATTTAATTTTGCCATCATCGGATATTGTGAATCTTGTATATAGTGAACCTCGGATATAGTGAACCTCGGATATAGTGAACCTCGGATATAGTGAACCTCGGATATAGTGAACCTCGGATATAGTGAACCTCGGATATAGTGAACCTCGGATATAGTGAACCTCGGATATAGTGAACTCGGATATAGTGAACCTCGGATATAGTGAACCTCGGATATAGTGAACCTCGGATATAGTGAACCTCGGATATAGTGAAACCTCGGATATAGTGAACCTCGGATATAGTGAACATCGGATATAGTGAACCTCGGATATAGTGAACCTCGGATATAGTGAACCTCGGATATAGTGAACCTCGGATACAGTGAACCTCGGATATAGTGAACCTCGGATATAGTGAACCAGAAATGTCAGTCCCCAGAAGTTCACTACAACCGGAGTCAACTATACAGCCCTATTGGAGCAGTGGGAGCGGCGAAGTGATCACCAGAGCAGTTCCTCGCTCCGCGGTAACGCCCGGTGCGTTGCGGCGGCAGCGAAAGCTTTTCGATCACGACACGTCATACTTTCCCCGAGGCCATTACACACTTTTTTTCTCCTCTCTTCCACTTTCATACCTGATTTGCCATCGCGCCTGAGTGGATATTTTCGCCGCATATTCGCGGGACCACCGGAGATGGAAGCCTGCGGGAAGGAGACGCGCAGAGAAGGTGCACGAACTTCGTGTTACTTCGGGCTTCCGGACCTGTCTGAAACACCACGTCGGCCCCCCGGAGGCCCTTTTTTATTCGGTATTATTACACCAGTGCCTTTGCCTTATGATCCTTCCTGGACCGGATGAATGGTTTTGATGTTCTTATAGCCTGCAGCAGCGAAAAACGCTGCTGAACAAAACCACACGAAATGGTTTTCCAAACAACAGCACGCACACGGATCAAGAACAACAAATAAAATGCTCGCGTTGGACACTGCGATGAATTAAATATGTTAAGAAAAATATCTTCACAAATCCTGCAATAACATAGTATTGTGTTTACATAGTGCAAACGTTATTTGCTTACCAAAAATTTAAAAACAGCGGCAGTTCTATAAAAGTAAATTCTTAATAAGCATTTGCTATTGACACCCAACATGTGAATAGCAACTATTTAATAGAGACCGGCTATTCTTCGGAGCCCTGCTGTGTCGTAAGCGTCGAAAGCGTGCGCAGATGATTTTCTCCCCCCATACGTCACATACAGTTTTTGACTGTTTTTGATTAAATAAATAAATAAAGCAGTGACGCAACAGTATGAGAATCCAGCTAGTACACACAGTATGAGAATAGGTAGAATAATATAATTAAATACTTACATTTTAATGAAATTCCAATCTGCCTCATTGTTTTCAGTTTCTTCCGAGTTCCTGAGTATGTAACGAAAACACTGAAACCTCGCCAAAAGGTACACATACCAAAAGGCTGCTTGGTTTTCTGTGTGCATACGAAATTCGAAATATAAATGATTTCGTTGACTGATTGATTGAAAGTGATTCCGGGCGGGTCAACTCAGGAGGGCTCAGGATATGGTGGTCTTCCCCCGCGGAATAGCGATATCCAGCGCCGACCTACCGTCGGCTAGCGGGGTTTTCCCCAACCAGGTGTCTCCCACTAGCGGGGCGCCGACCCAGACGGGACAAGCTCTGAGCTCCAGACCGTTTTCCCTACACGTGTGGTAGTGTAGTGCACGTGAGAGTAATTGTGTTTAAGGGGCGAGGATAGGACGAGGAAGAGGTAGGAAAGATCGCGGGCGGTCCGTGGCCCGTTTGTTAGGGTACAGCTCCAGCATTCGCCTAGTGTTGATCGGAGAAACTACGGAAAACTACCTATTAGAGCAGACGGCATCTGGAATCCTATCCCGGACAGCGACTGAATTCGACCTAGCTGACAAACTAGTGTTGAAAATTCTGCCACCAACGATACTCGAAACTAGGACCTCCCGGTTAGAGAAACTGCAGTGAAATCAGTTTATACCTTGAGCCATCTCTCTCGCTAATGTGTTCGTAATTTTCCCGAGTTCCTAGGTGTGTAACGAAGCCATTCTCACAAGCCCATAGTCTGCTTATGTGTGATCTCAATATTATAGTGTGATTTCAATATCGGCGCGTGCCAAATTTAGTAAAAAAGATGATACGAATAATGTTGCGCAGTGGTGGAATGAGAAGCGGGGGAAACGGGAGAACCCTGAAAAAGTTTTACCAGGATTCTCCCGTATTTTGTTTGTTGTTATTTTTTAAAGCTGTCGCGAACCCGCTCTTCCATCTTATATTCCAGGTGAATCGACTGAAAATGGAATTTCGCTTCCCAAATGTCGAAGGGTGAACAATAGATCTCTAAACCAGGCATAGTTCCCAACCCTGCTGGGGTACACTTTCTTTATCATGATTTCAGTTTCAAAGTCTTACGATCCTATCTGTAATGGTTGAAGATTTTGTAGATAGAGTATTACGTGAATGTGAAGAGAATAATGAAGCCGCGGTGGAATAATAGGCAAAGCAAACTGAAAAACCCAGAGAAAATCTCTGAAGAATGTTAGTTAATTCTTTAAACAATTGTTAACTCCAAATAATTGAAAATTAATAGTAATTTTAAATTGCGAATGCCCTGACTACCTACCTTCCATAACCAACTTTTGCTGATGAAATTCAAAGCAATTTTGATTCCCACTCTACAAACAGAATTGAATACTCACTATTAAAACTAAAACGCTTGCTCTGTGTTAAAGAGATTTGCCGTGCGGTCTCAATGTCACCTGCATCTGGACTTTGTGCCGCCCACTTTGTGTAATGTCGAACACTGCGTGGTGGCCGCCACTCGATCGCGGGCTGACGCTCAGGCTGCAGCTCGCGTAATCGGAGCAGGGCGAAGTGCAAGCGGCGCGACGGCGCACGCGGACGCGCGGCGGTTGCAGGGGGCGGGGCGGGGCGGGGCGAGAGGGGAGCGGAGCGCGTGGCAGCGCACTTAAACAGGTCGCCATGTGGGAGAGCGGGGTGGAACGATGGTGACGCGCGGGCTGAATGAGTGGGGGGAATGGTTAGGGTGAGGGGCAGGGCGAGAGGCAGAGCGAAACGCGTGGCGAAGGTGTGGGGTGAAGGAGCGGGATGAAGAGACAGGGCGAAGGGGTGGGATGGTGCAGCGAGAAGGGGTGGGGTGAAGGGGCAGGTCGAAGGGGCAGGCCGAAGGGGCTGGCCGAAGGGGCTGGCCGAAGGGGCAGGCCAAAGGGGTGGGATGAAGGAGTAACGTAAAGTAGTGCAGTAAAGGGTGAGTGAAGCACCGCGGTGATGGGGCGGGGTGAAGGGGAAGGCTGAAGGGGTGGGATAAAGAAGCAGCGTAAAGGGATAGGGTGAAGGGGTGGGGTGCAAGGGCGGGATGACCCAACAGGAGTGAAGGAACTATGTGAACAGCGGCTGTGTAGAGGGTCGGATATTAGGATATAAGGTGCCGGAACAGGAGTAAGAAAGGAAGGAGCACATGACAAGACTGTGGCGCAAAGAGAGGGGGATCAAAGGAGGGGAGTGGTAAGAAAGCGAAGTGGAGTAAAGTACGGGTGGAGCCAAGGGGCGGGGCGTAGTGAATACGCGGAGATAAGGGGTGAATCAGTGTGAAGTGAAGAAGTGGGACCGTGTGAAGTGGTGGAGCAGTGTGAAGGGGCGGGACAGAGTGAATGGGCGGGATGGAGTCAGGGTTCAGGGAGGAGTGAAGGGGTGGGATGAGAGCCGGGCAGAGCGCAGAGCGAAACGGGCATTGGGACCGGCTGATAAGAGGTGTGGAGAAGTAGTGAAAAGATTTGTGAAGGGACTTCGTAAACCATACGAGAAGGCAAGGAGAGATTTGGGGAGCTGCAAAAAGCGAAGGTGCATGGGGTGAAGGGATACAGGGGCTGAAAAAAACATTCCTGTGTTACGAAACTAAAACTAAGCAACCCAGCATCGAGTAGTGAACTTCGGGTAAATCACGCAATGACGCAGGAAGTGACAGCGGCAACAGCGCTTCTAACAGTCTCATTGCTTCTTCAGGACGGTCGTTCGGGAAGCCATGTTACAAAGGCTCTTGCATAATACTGTTGTATTCTAGTTAATCGGTGCGCTCCTGGCTGTGTCATACGAGTTTTATCAAGTTCATTTTGTGTGTAATTTAATGCAAAGTTTACATAGTTTACAAACGTATTCGGTGTGGGAAAGTTTTCGGCAAGAAAGCACGTGAACATATATCTATGAGTATCATCACCATTGTTCCGTCTTCAAATAAGAAATGTATTGTGCTAATTTGGAACAAAGAACATACTAAAACAAGGTACTGTACATTTCTCATTAAATTTACCAAGCGTGAAGCAAAGCTACGAGCAAGTCACAAATTCTCAAACGAGCAGCGGTAACCAATAGCAAAATTCATCTACAGTGAATACGAATATTTATTCATTCAAAACTAAAGTAAATTATGTTAAATTCATAACCTTCATATTAGTTATAAGTTAAAATTTTAAAAGCACATGCAAGTTAGGTAACACCCACAATTGTAAATTTAGTCAAGTTAAGGTTTTCCTAAGTGCCTAACTTTAGTCATTAACCACTCATTTTACCCTGCTTTTCACAATAATCATATTCCAATTAGATTTTGAGTTGGATTTATTTTATATCACAAGGAGCTACCAGAGACTCAAAAGTGAACAGAACAAACTTTAGTAATACAGGCAATATCCAGCCAAAACTACCTGGATAAGACATGGCGGTGCGGCAAGTGTAGAAATGGCAAATTCTACCAAAACATCGATGTTTCGATACATGCATGTAAGTGTAAACGGATCACAGTAAGGAGAGAGGATAAGACAAGGAAGTGAAAGGAAAGATCATGCGCGGTCTGTGGCCCATTTGTTAAGGTACTGCTCTGGCATTCGCCGGGTGTTGAACGAAGACATCACAGAAAACTACCGATCAGAGCAGCCGGCCGCTAGAACTCTCCTCCAGACATCGGCTGAGTTCGACCTAGCTATGTAGATATATTTGGGTTTTTCTAACGTGGCGGCTGAGGGTAGTATCTCCAAGATGGAATTTCGCACGATTTTGTTTGTCATTCTCAGTTCTGCCGCTAGAGTAGCTTGATCTGCAGTACTGCTTGAAGCTGTCGCGATTATGCGACATCTTGCGTCAGGACTGAGAATGACTCCAAAAGTGCCGAATTCCGTCTTGGAGATACTACCCTCAGCCGCATTAGAAAACCCCAAGAACAGTGTCAAAAATCCTGCCACGGCCGGGATTCGAACCCTAGGACCTCCCGGTCAGAGACACAGCAGTGACATCCATTGATGCCCTGAGCCATCCCAGCCGGTTAGGGTAAGTGAGCACCTGGCAGGTGGGTGGGGGGAGAGGGGGGCCGGTGGCTGGAAAGGGCGCCGTTTGCGGGCGTGGGTGGGCGCTCAGCGAGAGAGTTGCGGTCAGCGCACGCCGAAAGGGCGCGCGGCAGTCGAGCCGCCGCTGCAACTACTCCAGGGCACACACTAAGCGTCCGCTATACTTGCCGCTGTTTAGAATAGCATTACGAATTCGACATGTGGGTGCGTAACTTCTCCATGAATACTATACTTTATTTGTTCTCCATTACAAGTTCAATCATTTCACAATTTCTTTCAAAGACTCAAATGTTAAGGGCATTCACTGAACAACATATTGTGAATTATATGATGATTTTGACTGAAAAAAGTTCAATTAGCGAGATCAAATAAATGTAGTAAAATTACAACCAAACCCAAAGCTATGTTATTTCGTTAACCAATTTCTTCCACTATATTCTTGGAGAAGTTACACACTCACTCGAATTCGTATTGCTATTCAAAACACCAGCAAAATAAGTGCCATATACCAAGCGATGCTTCTTTTTTTTAATTTATTCTTGCTCGTATCTTTCGTATACGATTGGTGCAGTGGTTAATTTTCATAGGCCAGGTTTACATGATTATTATTTTGGTTATTTCATTTCAGGAGTATATTACATTATACCAAAAGGCCAAACGTGTCCAGTCAAAAAAATTCCTGAGCAGTTTTCAAACGTTTCAGATGAGGGTTCTGTTTTCCGAATTTGAAATGGGTCGCTAACGTAGAAATGGGTATACGAGAAATTTCGTTATCGAACTTTCCGGATACAAGTGAAAATGTACATTGATCAGGGTGACACCGAGTTCTTGATGGAGCTGGGAATTTCGGATATAGCAGGATGCTTTTGTCATTATTCTTAGGTATTAATTTTGGAAGATTTGGATTTTGGAATTATTGGTTTTTGACGCACCTTCTGATGGGGAGCAGTGACTCAGTGCATCAACTGATTTCACAGCAGCACCTCTGACCGGGAGGTCCTAGGATCGAATCCTGACGGCGGCAGGATTTTCGAAAATCTTTTCACCTATGTCGAATTCATTCGCGGTCTGGAGGAGAATTCTAGTGACCGGCTGCTCTGATCGGTTTTCCGTGGTTTCTCCGATAAACACCTGGCGAATGCCGGAGTTGTACCCTAACAAACGGGCCACGGACCGCGTGCGATCTTTCCTTCCTGTTCCTTGTCCTATCCTCACCCCTTACACACACATCTACACTAACATTCACTACATGCCGGGAGACTGGTCGAGGACTTACAGCTAGTTATGGCAGGGGCGGTGCCCCTCATGTGGGAGATACCTGGTTGGGGAAAACCTGTAAGTCGACGGTAGGTCAGCGCCACATTTGGCCATTCAGCGGGGAAAGACCATCGCCACCACCCGAGCAAAACACGCACTACACTTACGGGACTAATGACCATAGTAGTCGACGCGCCCGGAATCACTACCAATCAATCATAGACGCACCTTGTTCTAGTATAGTTTGCGGGCACCCCGCGGGGCCGGGGTGTGTGAACAAGCGACCACCGCTGCTCGCGGCGCCCGCCCACGCCAAGCGCTGCGCCCGCGCGCTGCGAGAGTCAGTTGCCCCTCGGCCGCCGCAAGAAGCGCCCGCCGCGAGCGCCATTTGTAAAACGCCCCCTGCAGCAGTGAAGCTCGCGCCGCACGGCGCCCCACCCACGCCCTCGCCGTTGCGCTGCCCCCTCGACCCTTGACCTCTGGCCTCGCGCGCTGCCCGCGGCGGCCACCGCCTCCTCATCCGCCAGCGCCACCATCACCACCGCCAGCCGCCTCCATCGCCTAAACTGACGCCATTGCCAACGCCGCCCAACGCGCTGACAAAGCCACTATCCGAACTGCCTCCACCTCCGAAACTTACACCATCGCCATCACAAAAACGTTCACAATTACCACCATCGAAACTTACACCATGGCCCCCTCCGAAACTTACACCATGGCCCCCTCCAAAACTTACACCATGGCCCCCTCCAAAACTTACACCATGGCCCCCTCCGAAACTTACTCCATCACCCCCTCCTAAACTTACACCATTACCTCAACTACCACCATCACAACTACTTTCAAAACTTCGACCACCACCACCACCACCACCACCACCATCACTACCGTCAAAACTTCCTTCACCATTACCACTACCTCCGTCAGCAACCATTGCTATCGCCACCGCCACTTCCTCCGCCGAGCCGCGCCGCCACAGATCTACACATATCTACCTCCGTGCCGGCAACGCTGCCCTCTGCGCCAGACAGCCCCTGGATCTCGCAATGGACGGCTGAGAATATACATGCCGCGCACCTGCTGCGTTCCGGTTACAGACCGAAAGTGCGTGGGCGGCTCCCAGCAAAGCAGTCAGCGCAACTGCCTCCCAACTCTACGTACTGAGATTTCAAATCCCTCTACGTGTAATTTCTGGTGAACGTCGTACTTTGATAGACAGAAATTTATTCTACAATCGGGCAGATGATGCCGGTGGCAGAATGCAGAAATACGAATGTACAGTTACAATTATTGGACCCTTTCTTCTAATTTCGTCTGTTTTGGCAGCCTGTCACCAACGTGCCATCATCTACTCATTGGTTTATGAATCATCTCCAAAAAACGTTTACGAAGTCAAATAAACAAAATAACGTCTTCGAAAAGCCTATCACCATCGGACTTGAACCCTAGGACCACTCTGATAGAGGAACTGCAGTGACATCAGTTGAGGCCCTAAGCACCATAGGCTGTTATTCAATTGAAATTACGATAAAAACTATCTTGAAAAGGATTTAAACAAACTTCAGTGTATATTCTTTAATTACTTTTATTGCATTTGCAACATTTGCAACATTAGAGGTTCGGTTAGTATATAATTTACTAGTAATGTTATTTCTTTTGTATAACAAAGTAAATGCAATTATAACATAGTAATGGACGTCGTGAGGTATTGAAAATGTCAATTGAATATGGACGTGCAAGTTTTAGTCTTGACGTTGTAGGAGGATAGGGTAATAGTCACGGAAATTACGGGTGGTTCCGTGATGGAGTATGTCTGTTTCGTAGGAAGAAAAGTTCAAGTGCCAAGAATAGTTTGTACTGTGACGCGAAAAAGAATAATGGCTACATTTTTTCTTGTAATGCTGTAACACAAAATAGTAGAGAAAGGAATCGATTGAATAGGACTGTCAACACTTTGTCATTTCAAAGAATTTATATCCTGGCAACAGTACAATATTTCGAAGATCACTGACAAAATTTATGAACACTATCCTAAATTAAAATATCTATATGTTAATTTTCTTTAGAACATTGATAAAATATTAAGCATTAAAATAATTACAGCGAAGAGAGAAAAAAAATGTTTTTACAGTTGTTTGCTACGGGCAGCCTCGTAGCAAGGACTGAAAATATCACCAAGCCTATTCTTCTACTATTCTCGTCTGTAGAATAAAAGGATTTTCCTCATGACCCGAGTGCAATATTTTGATATGTGAATCTAAAGAAGCGGCTTAAATTGCAGTGTGTATATATTGCATCGTGCAAGTATAATTTCAGCGTCACATGCAATTGACATTGTTAACGTGAGTTATATTAGACGTAATGCATTCTGCTCTTGTCCTTGGCGTTGCAGAAATACGAAGAACATTGCAGGTTTAATTTATAATCACTTTCAATAAGTGACTGTAATACATCCGTGTCTGAAGATTCTCTATTGATTTGTCTAACCATCAGATGCTGCTTTTGTTGCTACAATCGTTAGGCGAAATTGTACATATGACACGATAAATGCCGCTATGCCCACGAGAACAACAATCTTGATATGTGGTCAATCTTTTCCGCCATTTCACAAATCACTCATTTCAAACGTAAGAACCCTCTATCAATAATAAGACAACCTAGAATTTTATCTGCTAAATGACGAAATGTGCTCCCAAAATTGTTCATTTATTCACTGATTTACTTTAGACTTAATGACCTCCGGTCTTGTTGCCTTCAAAATAAATAATAAAAATTATACACGAGAGTAATTTGATACGTTAATTTATACTACGTATAAACAATACATACATATATAAAGTTTCTAATAACTCCAGCAATAATATTTTTTCTTTGGGAAAATAAAGAATCTGAGCAATTTCTTTCTCTCTTTTCATCGGCAATTTTCGTAGTTCCGTCTATTCCTGTTGTAGTGTACATCTGGGAAATAACATTTTTGGCCCAATATATGAGAGGTTCTCTATATAAGAAAATCACAAAATAAATTACTGTTTTTCAACTATTACTGGCTTCATTATTTCTGCGGTTCAGTAAATAATTAAATTAACGCGAATTTAAAATTTCAATATCTTTGTGCATTCCTCATACACTATTCTGCATTGCCAACACAAAGTTTCCTAGTACAACCTGAAGGTTCTTAAAGTCGCTTACACTAGAGCGCTTCCTTCATCATTGTATCTTATTCACTACCACACTTATTGTCTTCAGTTAGAACCAATTTCTCTATTTTTCAAATTCTGTCTCGAGTCCAAGAAGTCGTCGGCTTCGACAGAACTGACACCCATGCGCTGAAGGAATTCTCTCACAGATACTATTCCATCAGTCCCTTCCATTTACCATAAACGATACAGAAATAACTGACGAGAACCTCTACCTGCAAATCATTAGTATTATAAATTCGCGGGAATGAGACAATTCCGATCCCCAGGGACTTTTTAAATATATATTCAATATAAGCGATATTGAAAGTTCACTGTAACCTAATCACCTAGTGTTTATTTGTAATGCATGTGGATCGGGACCAGTGACTTCATTTTGCAAAAACCAAAAGTTCACTCCTACCAGAGTCGACAGTAGATTTATCTCTGAATAGAATTCTCAGTCATGTTCGTTCTGTTCCGTTCAGAAATAACAGTACAATTGGTTTCCAAATCCTACTCCCAATGTTGCTTTGTCTGGTGTACGCTCTAAAAAGTGTCCTTAATCCACACATACCAGTTATTCTCAAAATTGCTCCTTGAGCGAGATGTTATCAGAAAACGTTTGCTTTGTTAACCGATCATACACTATACTACGAATGCAATAGCAGTTACGTGTTCCCAAAGCTATCGTCCGTGAGCCGTAAGTTCTCACCGTATTGATTCCCACGAGAAGTCAATTCCACAAAGACAGCAGAGATGGAATATTGCTGCCCCTAGTGTGCAGAAATTAGATGTAATGGCGGTTTACGAGGTACAAATACATCTCAACGACGCACATAAAAATCTCCCAAAGTTTTTCTTTGATAAAATTGTCCCCTATCAACGTTGATTTGTTACCTGATCACTAGGGGGCGGCTTCTGATGATGTAAAACATCGCCAAAAATGATCAATAAAATTTCTTCAAATGTTTTAAAAATGACCTAAAAGCAAAGAACAATGAAGTAGAAACTGTGATCAAAACCATTTCGGATAAAAAAAACTATCTGTTGGACACGTTACTGATGTAATCGAGGCTGCTTCTACTCGTTCAACTGAACTCAGCTTTCAAACTTTTAGTTCGGAATGTTCTTTACCAGGAAATCTCTGTATTTAGCTACCTCTGAACCGACGCTGAGGCGCGTTACAGAAGCCATAGATTACTTACTCATAACGGCTGACATACAATTTCTGTGCGAAGAAATCGAATAGGCTACTCAGAAATTCTGTGGAGAACATCTTTTGCATCTCGTATATATTATTTCAAGCAAGTACCATTAAAATGGTATTAAAGACGATGTTTCAATAATCACGGAAAAAGGAAAAAAAAATGACTTACTGGTCGAAATCGAGGAAAAATGCAAAAAAATGACAAAAATGGGTCATTTTTGTCATAACAAAATTAATTTTTTTACTAAACGGCATTGTTCTAAAGTGAAAAGAAAGAAAAGACATTTCATTAAAGTTCGTCCTCTACTGATCACACACAAAATCTGGCAAATCATGACGAAGTTGAACGATCCCAAAAGGTATCATCGTTGAGACCCAAGTTAGTGTCGTATTCATCCCATGGAAAAGCCAATTCCACGAAGACATCAACAACGGAGCATCGCCGCTCCTGGTGTGCAGAGATTAGAAGCGATTGCGGTTTTCGAAGTACAATATTTCTCTGGAGGTGGCGGGGCAGGGAACCGCGGCGGTGGGGGCGGTGGGGGCTGCGGGGGCGGCAGCGGCGGCTGCGGAGGCACCGTGCACCGACTACGCCAATCTCGCACGATGCAGAGGTCTGCCCTCTGATCAATATTCAATCTGGGAACCGCCGCCGCCGCCGCCTCTGCCGCCTCCTGCGCGACCTCCTCCGTGGTCACCCCCCTCCCCCCGCCCACGTCTCGCTCCCTCCCCCTCCCGCACCCCCCGCCCTGCCCGGCAGAGCGCGCGATCTGCCTTCCAGGCGGAGCCGCGCCAGGAAGTCCTCCTGTGCGCACTGGGTCCTGGGGGGATTATCATTCAACAAATACGTAGTACACTTAATGATGAAGTTGTCGAATGTACGAGTACATGAAAGAGTGAATATTTTATTTCTCTTGAAATTGTACGTGTTTCTAGATGTCGAACTGATATCACCATTGTGCGTCGGGAGATCCTACAGTTCGAGCCCCGACGGTGGCAGGATATTCGACATTAGCTAGACAGCTAGGTCGAATTCAGTCGCTGTCGAGAGAAGAATTCTAGTGGTCGGCTGCTCTGATCGGTAGTTTTCCGTGGTTTCTAAGATCAACACTAGGCGAATGCCGGGGCAATACCCTCACAAACGGACCATGGACCGCGCGGGATCTTTCCTTCCTCTTCCTTGCTCTAACCTCACTCCTCACTTTCACACACGTACTCGCGTGCACTGCACTATCACACATGCCAGGAGAGCGATCGGGAGCTTAGAGCTTGTCCTGGCTGGGGCGATGCTCGGTTGGCAGCGCACTGGTGGGAGGTATCTGGGATCTGGTAAATCCCCGCCGTATCTGGTCAGCCAGCGGGGAAAAATTACCGCCACCTCCCACGCGATAAAACATGCACTACATTTACGGGAATCATGACCTTAGCCATTGACGCGACCGGAATCACTAATTATTCTATCACTACAGATGTCTAAAATGTTTATTTTGTAAATTTAAATTGGATCATGTAGCCATATACTAAAAAAAAGAAATCCTTTATTAAAGAAGCTTAAATTCATTGCACCTTTCTGCCATATTAGTAGTTAGATAGGATGGGTAATTCTGAATATGATTATTGTTCAGGAGGAAGATTTTGATATCATTCTAGGAATCTGTTCAGATTTATAGAAAATAATAATTTTCGTTGTGAAATTATTTCACTTATAATAAAGATTAATATGATAATTCCAATTGAAGATATAGTTGAACCTAGTGATGATAAAATATTTCATGAAGTGTAAGTATCCGGATATCAGAGTATCGTCGTATTCCAGCTAATTCTAAAAGAATGTTGAGGAAAGAATGTTAAGTTTACTCCAACAAATATTACCGTAAATTGTATTTTTAATCATTTTGGATTTCGTGTTAGTCCCGTGAATATAGGATATCAATGGATAAATCTTGCTATAATAGCAAATACTGCTATGGAAAGTACGTAATGGAAGTGGTATGAATTAATGCATTTGGAATGCGGAAAGCATGGGTATGAATTAATGCATTTGGTTTCTCTTTTGAAATTGAACGTGTTTATAGACGTAGTTTTGAAACCACTGAGGATGGGAAAGTTGTCCTTGAAACTTTTTTTACAAGATTTTATACGTATTAGTAAATAAAATCTTATCTATGCTGTGGTTGTGATTATCTTAAAAAAAGCATCTTTAATATGAAGTACCACAAGACTTCGGCAGAAACTTCTTAGTTACAAGTAATGCAAATGATGTAGAGAGAGCGCTGGTCACTTCGCAACTAAATAATACGATAGAGAATGAGAGGAATAACTGAAAAGTGTACATACACTAACAATAGCGTCTCATTTGCAGATATTTTTGACAAGAAAAATGTTTTAAAAACAGATTCTCCTAAAAAATACAAACAATACATTATTTTTATTTCCATCATTCACCGTTGAAATGAATATTTTCTACAGATATTACTTACTTTTTTGTAACTCTTGTAACTTAGTGCAAAAAAATATTTAACTGTTTTTTGACCCCTTTTTTTAACGCGAATTGGTCCAAATATTGTTAGCATAATTATTGTATATTTATAGCAAAGTTAAATTTTGAGAATGGGTAAATTGATGTCAATATAGAATTACGTAGTTGTTGCGTTTCACCTACGCACATAGGGAAAGCAAAAAATAAAAAAAATAATTCTGAAAAAGGCAATCAGTATGAAAAATTTTCCAACAAACTTAAAAGGTAAAAATAGCGTGCTAATGCAATGTAATTTTAATAATAATGTAAAATAAAGAATAACACATACTAAAAATAAAATGATTAATGTATACAATCTTAGGAGTCATGCTTATTACCAGTCATCAAAGTCCTCAGAAAATTAAAAGTTGACAGGCCATCACTTTCAGGTCCTACATGCGAACGGAACGTGTATGTCAGGCGCTGGCCATCACACAATTTCACGGTCGAATTCGCGCGTTACTTTAAGAATAGCTGGCACGTTTGTTTTCAAATACAAAAGTAAACAGGGTTTGTTTTCGAGTTCAATTGTGGTGGCATCCGCACCTGCCGAGCCCTCGCGTCGGCTCCGCACCTGCTCGCAATCACTGCGGCTGCCCACTGCCCGTAAACACGCACGCAACATTCATCACCTTCACCTACCGCGTGGGGTGGGGTGGGGTGGGCGGGGGGAGTGTCGAGAAGGGGGAATGGGGATTGGAGAGGGAAAGTGTGATTGGAGGCAGGGCGGGCGGGGTGAACAGTGTGGAGTCTTGGCGACGTATACTTGGGTTTTCGTAACGTGGCCGATGACATTAGGTCATTTTTACACCTCCGGCCTTATAAAATGCATCTTTAAAACAGTGATAAGCACATGTTTGAGGCCACGTGCCCCGTTGAGAAGGACGTTCAGGAATTAATTAAAAAGATTCATTTTATAAAGCGGGAGGTGTAAAAATGACCTAATGTCATCCGTCACGTTATGAAAATCCAAGTATAGTAAGGGCCTGCGCGCCACAGGTAAGGTGAGACGTGGTGAAGCGAGGCGGAGCAGGACGGAGCGTGCAACACAGTATGGAACGGGTCAAGACGTATCTGGGCGAACCGGAATGAGACGAGACAAGTGAGGAGTGAGTGAGTGAGACAATGAGGGACTGGTGAAGTGGGAAGTGGGAAAGGAAAGGGTGCGGAGAGCGGACTGATGAAAGATGAAACGAGGCGACCCGAGGCGAGGCGATGCGAGGCGGGGAGGAGAGGGAAAGGCGGGGAGGCACGAGGTGGTGAGTGATAAGGAGGGGAGAGACGAGACACGGCGGGGAGGGTCGGCGAATGAGGCGGGGAGAGGCAGGAAGTAACAGTGAAGGCGGGGCGACGCGTGGCTGGCCAGGGGGTGAGGTGGGGTGGCCCGGAGCGAGGCGATGCGAGGCAGGCGGGCGAGGCGGGCGAGGCGAGCCAAGGCGGAGCGGCGGAGGAGGCGGAGCAGGCAGGCGAGGCGAGGCGTGAGGCGGGGCGCGGGGGGCGAACCGGGGAGACGGGGCGAGGCGGGCCAGGCGGGGTGAGGCGGGGCGAGGCGAGGCGGGGCGAGGCGAGCGAGGCGGGGCGAGGCGGGGCGAGGCGAGGCGAGGCGGGGCGAGGCGGGCGTGGCGAGGCGAGGCGAGGCGGGGAGAGGCGGGGCGAGGCGGGGCGAGGGCGAGGCGGGGCGAGGCGGGGCGAGGCGGGGCGAGGCGGGGCGAGGCGGGGCGAGGGCGAGGCGGGGCGAGGCGGGGCGAGGCGGGGCGAAGCGGGGCGGAGCGGGGCGGAGCGAGGCGGGGGGAGGCGGGGCGAGGCGAGGCGGGGCGGGGCGAGGCGGGACGAAACGGGGTGAGGCGGGGAGAAACGGAGGAAGGAGGGGCGGGGCGAAACGGGCCGAAGCGACGAAAGGCTTGACGTGACGGGGGTGCTTGAAGAGTTCAATCTGTGGTGGAGCGGGGCGGGGCGGGCAGTGGACGGGCGAGCGCGGCGTGTGGCTTCGTTTCGCCTTGGAGCCGCTTTGTTTATCGGGCGCGGCGCCGCTGGCACGGGGCAATCCGCGCGTCGCCCACCTGGCGTCGCCCCGCGCGCATGACGCCAGCGCTCGAACAGACCTCCTGGCGCGGCGCGAGCCAACACGCCGCGGGGCCGCCAGACGCGATGACGCGACGCGGGGGAGAAGGCGATCGTTTTCATTGGGTAACATTCGATTGATGGTGGATGGCAAATCAGAAGTAACAGACTGCAACCGTTAGGTATTACATTTTAAGGCATTACGACGATGTATAAGTATTACACACCTTAAGGTTTTCGACAATAGGTGAAACTAGCGTACTCGTGCGAAAACTCTTACGTGTTTAAACCCTCTGTCTTCCCTATCGTTCTATTCCTATACCAAGCTCATAATATATATTTTTCTTCAAGACCGTCTTCTCCTCCGTCACTTGTTCTATATGACTCCTTGTAGTTATTTTAACGAACGTATTTCAACGTAGTACAATACGCACATGTCAAAATAAACTACTCTTACTTAGCATTATTACCCAACAGAGAGGTGCACCCGTACTATTGAATCTCATAGAATGTAAAGTAATTAGTTTACTTCCATAAAGAGTTGCAGATTCTGCACTTCTCTGAACAGGTGGGGTAGAATCGAGAAGCGCCGAACCACCGGGTAACTAACGTAAGATCTCATCCTGTAGATTAAGGCGTGAGGAATGTTTCTATGAGGCCTCTGAACTCAAATTCCACTTTTAAGACCACAGAACGCTTTGTTTTCAAGTTACATAACCACAGATTTCAACATCGCTTCCCGAGTGTTGCGTTTGAGATTAATAATTAGATGCTTTTTTTTCAACAATTCCCTCATATTTTATAGTTGAAGTGCAATTCTTCGTATTTCCGTGATATTTCTGTAGAGTCCTTATTTATAAAGATTGGTAGCGTGTGTGAGTCACAAAACTCACCAATATTTCTTCTTGGCACATAGGTGGCCAAAATTAATTCAAATTTGGCGCCGAACTTGAAATTCAATCATTTATTGCAATTCTTTCGCGCTAATTAACTGCAAAGGAAATACATTTCAAATGTCCCGCGTTGGGCTTTTTCTGTAAAAACAGCGGGAGGGCTTCCAGAGAGAGACTAAATATATGTTTCGAATGAAACTCATTGGAACGGCTGAACTGCTTTGAAATTTTTTTACTACTGTCTAAGAAGGGCGTCAGAGCGCGCCGCGGGACGAACACCAAGAAACGAGCAGAGAGATATTGCAATTTGTCGCAATTTCGCGGAATCCTTGCCTCCTACTTAAGACGCGGCGCGATCGCATAGGATCGAGTATTTGCAAGTGAATGCGCCACGCTCGTGTAAAGAGGGAGGGAATTGAAAGTTTTACGTTCGTAGGGCGTCTAGTTTCACAGCATTGCGGGCTTCGTGAACAGCGTTTTGGCGCGCAGCCTCTGCATAACCCTTGTCACGCCAAAATTACGACAGAAAACTATTCTTTTCGCCCAGGCAAAATAATAGTGACAACTTCTTCAATACTCAATCATACTTACGCTGAGGTAAACTAATAGTTCTTAAATAATTGGCTTTCAGAATTTTCCCGTGTCACGGGAGTAAACAGGCAGCAGGAGTCTTGTTTTTAACACGAAACATCTTCAGAAGCTCTCCCAAAGAACTCAAGCTATTTTGCAGCTACCGAAATAATAACGGAATACTACCGAAGTAATAACGAAATACTACTCAACTAATAACGGAGAGGATAGACAGGTCATGTGGATAGGCGACAGTCAATTCGCAGGTGCCAGACGACTGGGTAATTGACGGTAACGTAGGTAATAGGTAATAAATGGTAATCGGTAGCAAAGGGAATGGAAATGAATATACAAAACCAACAGTTTCAACGGGTAGGTGAAACGAATAAATGGCATGGATAGACGACAGACCATCTGAAAGGACGTCAGACGACAGAGCAAAATCTGTGTCATGCGATTGGGTGCATGGGTAGCTGCGGCGAAAACGGCAGTTTGAACCATCGGAGGACCAAGCGGGTGCGGTGACACGATCGGGCGACCGGGCAGTTTGGAGGGAGGTGACTGAGCGAATTGACGTGTGTTTGGAACGGTCAAGTGGGCGGGCGGGCGGCGCAAGGTGTTGTGGCCCTCCGCCCCCTTCCGTCGCGTGCCAAGCTCCGAAATACATCGCAGCCGACATCGCCGCCCCGAGCCTTCGCTCCGTTGCGAACGCCCTAATACGTGCTATCAGATCCAGAGACCGCGGTCAGGCATAGTACCGAAAAACGAGATCCAACGAAGTCCTTGTCACAAACGAAAATATTTGACATAGAAATTATTATATATGCAAATCATCAATTTGACAATACAGTGCAGCTAATTATATATGTAACAGTTGAGTTTACAAGGTGTTCAGGAAACAGTAACACTGTCGATTCGTGAGTAAGACACGAATTACTAAAGTACACATTTAACCCACCAAAAGATATTATCTGTTTTCCGTGAACATGAATGACAGTCGGGATTCCATTAAATTGTACTTATTACGTTTTGAATTACTTTCGCTCTCGCAGATGCAACTCTGATTTATATGGATGCTCGGAACGCCGGGCGGAATAACAGCAAGTGAAACCTCATAAGAACAGGCTACTAGCAGCACTCTCGTTCCGCACAGCCTCCCCGCTCCCACCATCATCCTCCTCCGGTCCCTCTCTGCCCGTCCTCATTCCCGCTCCCCGTCCGCTGCTAACGCTCTCCATCACCCAGTGCGCGTCGCTGTCCGCCGCCGCCATCGCCACCATTGCCACCGTCGCCGCCGGCGCCATCGCCATCGCCGTCGCCATCACCGCCGCCGCCGCCGCCGCCGCCGCCGCCACCGCCGCCGCCAACGCCGCCGCCGCCAACGCCGCCACCACCGCCGCCGCCACCGCCACCGCCGCCGGCGGCGCTGGCAGCGGCCCGGCCGGCTCGGCGCGGCGCGAGGCGGGGCGGCAGTCGCTTGGCAGCCGGGCCCAAGTATGCGCAAATCATCAATCTGGCTGTCGGAAGCGGCAACGGCGGCCGGCGGACGTTAATGGCGCGCCATTCGCACGCTTTGGCGCCCGCGCCGCCGCCGCCGCCGGCTCTGCGTGCACACGCGCCCGCCCGCCCTGCACGCGCAGTCCACAATTCGCGGAATGAGCTCACTGCATCAAATCACTGCAGCCCTCTCATTTACGGCCGTAAGCGCATATGAGACGGCGCGGGATCGTTTACGGGCAGGGGTTCCCAAAATGGTCCTTGTGGAACCCCGCGAGATAATGAACAAGGGATTCTCTACGGTCGTCGAGGATCACTACCACTCTGGGTGTCGGTTTGCATCCTAATAAAGGCGTTGGATGTTAGGGCTATGAAAATATTCATTATGTGCAAGAGATGTAAATACAATCCCAGTTAACGACTGGAATACAGTTGAGGAAAATATCTTAAGTTAAATTGTTTAGGAATATTAATGTTAACTGTCAATTGAAAGAAAATCTCATGCCTTGAATATCGTCACCTACAATTAACATGAATTCAACTAGTTGGCAATAGACCAGTAGGTAATGAGACTTGTACGGTTAGAAGTATTTATTTTGTCCGAGTTCAATAATTTTAGGTATATCTTTCACACACTACATTCCTTGAACTGAAGTGCTTTCCATGTAATATGTATTGAGACAAAATCCTTATTCTCAAAATATGAAAGACTTTCCAGTAATTACTACTTTCAGAAATTTATGAAGTCATTTAAGATAATTTCTAAGATAATTTTCATTTTCGTAAGTTTCTGATTTTCATCCTTATTTACCTCCCAATCTTTTAGTCTTTATGTTCTAAACAAAGTGAATAGTATAAACTATTGGTAATTTAGTTTAAGTTCAAGAAGAACTCTACTACATATATTTTTAAATATTTCTTAAATGATCAGAAATTAAGAGTGTTCACAGATTTGTGGAAAAAATGTCATATATCATTTATTAATTTTCTGTGTAGAATTTCAATTCTATAATAGTGCTCTGGAATAATAGACAGGTATTTTCGTACTGTAACATGGTAAACAGCAATAGCTTTTCCATTAATTTTAGCACATCCGTCTTGCTTCACGCGAGCTATTTGAGGATTTTCTTTGGCGCTGATCAGCTCTCCACAGAGCGTTGGAGGCGCGCGCAGGATGTGCGAAGTAGGTTTTCGAAATTTTACGACGACACGCCCTTTTCCCAGCCACGTGCGTGAGGTGTGAGGCGCTTGTGGGGAAGCTCTTGCCAAGGACTGCCTCGCCGGGTCCGCTTGGCTCCTCCCCTCTCCTCCATTCCGACCCGTCCCGTTCCGTCCCGTCCTGCCCCGACCAGTCCCGACCCGCCTCGTCCCTCTCCGTCGCGTCGCGTCCCGTCGCGTCCCGTCGCGTCCCGTCGCGTCCCGTCCCGCCCCGTCCCGCCACGTCCCGTCCCGCCCCGTCCCGCCCCGTCCCGCCCCGTCCCGCCCCGTCCCGCCCCGTCCCGTCCGTCCCGCCCCGTCCCGCCCCGTCCCTCCCATCCCGACCCCCCCGCCTCCCGTGCCGCCCCCCCCCCGCCCGCCCGTCCCGTCCCGTCCGCCCCGACCGTCCCCGTCCCCCCCGTCGTCCCCCCCCCATGCCCGTCCGTCCGCCCCGCCCCCCGTCCGCCCGCCCCCCGCCGTCCGCCCGTCGACCCGTCCGCCCGCGCGTCCCGTGCCCGGCCGCCCCTGCCCTCCCCGCCTCAACGCACCCGACCCGTCCCGTCTGCCCCGACCGTCCGACCCACCTCGTTCCATACCGTCCGTCGTCCACCCCATTCGTCCCGCCCCGCCCCGTCCCCGTCCCGTCCCGCCCTGCCCCCACCGCCTTTCATCCACTTTCCGACCGTCCCGTTCCGTTTCGTCTTGTCCCGCCCCCTTGCGCCTTGTCCCGTCTTCCCTCCCCCGACCCGTCCCTTCCCTCCCCGCACCGCTCTGTACCGACTCGATCCGTCCCGTCCGCCCTGACCCACCCCGTTCCGCTCCGGTTCGTTCCGGTCCGTACCGCTCCTATTCCCTCCGTCTCAGCCCACTGACCGCCCCGCCCCAATCCTCTCCGCCCCGTCTCATCCACAGCGCCCGCAAGTCGGCGCCACGTCGATCGCGTGGCGCAATCCGCTCTCTGCCCTGGCGGAGTGCCACCGCGCGGCACAGTGCCCTCTGGTTCACATCCACAAGGCAAAACAAAATTAACAACTCCTGCCAGAAAAAATAAATATTATACTATTTTTCTTTTATTCTTTCTGTCAATCGCATAGTCATCCCTTCGGTGTAGTGATGCGACATCAATAACAAAGCATCGATGTTTCCAAACATCGTGTTCAACATTAAAACATCGCCCGAACACCACCGATGTTTAAAAACTGCTTCAGTAAGTTCTAACATTAAATGCTCTCGCGAGACAATTATTTTTGCGAATGTCTGTTTAATAATTTATAATTAAGATTACACCGGATAAGTAAAGGTGAAAAAATAAGTATTTACAAAGCTGCATACACTTAATTGGCAGTCACATTGGAGGAGATTTTGGCCAAAATTTAGGTCGGCCGAACAAATTCCAATGAAACAGATCTTTGTCCAGCAGCCAATGTTTTCGAACGCCGTAGAATAGGTCGCTTCAGTTCAATATGACCATTACTATTCACCATCACGTGTTTGAACGAATCCGGAATATCAAGATCGAGAGACCGATATTTCTGCGAAAATCGATTTTATTGTGACTGCCGCCTTAGAGTAACAATTAGCGGACAAATTTTATTTATTTATTTTATTTTCAGTTTAGAACAATGCCTTTTAGTATTGACAATTTTATGTTAAGACAAAAGAAAATGACTTTTTTTCATTTTTCGTTGAATTCGACTAATATGTCAGTTTTTTTTAAATTTCCGTCATTTTTAAAGCATTTTTCACTGATTTATTCGATTTTCAAATCATTTCCATGATACTTGCTTCAAATAATATTTACCCTATGCAACAATTGTTAACCACAGAATTCTTGAGTAGCCTATTCGATTTTTTCACTTAGAAATTGTAATGTCAGCCGTTGTGAGAATGAAATATAAGGCTCGAGTGACACCTACAGAGCGATTGTCCGTTAGACCGATTTCCCAATAATTCACGACCGATTTCCTGGTAAAGAACAGTCCAAACCAAAATTTTACAAACTGGATTCACTTCAACGACAGGAGGAAACCTAGGTTACATCAGTATCTTATCCAATAGATCGGGTTGTTCATCTGTTTTTAGGGCATTTTAAAAATATTTTATTGATCATTTTGGCGATGTTTTTGGTGATCAAAATCCACCCCCTAGTAATGATTACTTTTGAAATCAATGATCGGCCAATTTGGAGAGGGATCATATCGTCTCTACAATGGCGACAGGATAGGAAGGGAAAGATAGCCCAGGCTACGTAACCATTTATTTAAAGGAAAGCATAGGCTACAGAGGCCAGAGTCAGTATGTACTTGGTAGGGATGCCAAATCGATATCAATGTTTTTATCGAAACATTCATTTTTTTTAACATCGGTATATTTAACACATTTCTTTAACGGCGATGTTTATGTATGATGCTTTTATGTTTTCAATATTTTGTTTCTCAATGAAAAAGTCCCATAATTACAGTTTGGTTAAAATTAAAATATGTCAAAATAATTGCTTGTACCAATGTCGTGTTTTTGTGTTCGAATTATTCGAATTTAGGTTCCAATAACTTAATCTAATGGTAATGAACATACTAAAACCTTCATCGTATCGCAATTCTACTTAACAATAGAGGCTGTTTCAACACGAAACTTCTGAATACTTTTTCATTATTATTCAACAGACCCAATATTAATTTGTATCTACAATGTCGAAGTTTTTTGCCGTGCCTCTTCTAACAAACTTTCCATGACAACAGTGAACTATTAGCCCAGTCAAATTTCACAAAACGAGCGAAAAAATACATGAGTTTTGAAACTTGGTATGAATGTTTGTTGGTACTTACCGCATACTATACTAAAAATCCTGAAATTTGGGGGGTGAGCCGGAGGGGGGGGGGCGTTTAAAGTTGGTTTTTCCACGCATTTTGCATATATCTCCATAACTATCAATCCTATCGAAACTTATGTTATAGTATTCCTTTAACGTTATTTGTAATAGTATATTGTTTTATGTAATTTATATGTTGACTGTCTACATAATCTTTTCCCAAATATTTGTCCTAGATCCCTATCAAATACACTATGGATTATCAGTTTTGATGCTTGCGGTAATATCGGATCCAACAGCCTCGGATACTCAAATAATTTACAAAATTAAATTAGATAAGATAAAAAATGTTCATGTTTTGCCCAAAAATGCAAATAAAAATTGTTCATAAATATTGAAAACAGTGCATTCCGTGCACTGAACATCTCATAACATCATTTTTACGTACAAGCGAAATTTCTATGGAAGGCGCTTGCCCTAAATAAAAGCATGAAGTTTTTGAGCCTATAACTTTAGAAGGATTAATTTGAGGACAAAACCTCAAACCTCTTTTTCTGGAAAGTGTGTATATGTTAATTTTGTATAGAACATACGTTTTGCTAGGAACATGGTTAATGCGATACATGCAAAAAAACGTAGAAAAACCTCCTTTAAACGCCTCCTGCCCCACCTCCGGCTCACCTCCCTTCCCTTCAGGATTTTTGTTTAATATGCGGTAGGTTCCAACGAACAATCATGTCAAATTTCAAAACTCGGGAAGTTTTGCCTTCGATCACCAGTTTTTGGTCTAATTTGACTGGGCTATATTCTATGGCAATCTCTTAAGAACTGGTTCAACTCAAAGAGTTAAGCAGAACCACCCCTGTTATCTGAGAAGAGGCCCTTGCTCTTTTAGGGATTCAACGGGCTTACATCATCATCATCATCATCATCATCATCATCATCACGATCATCATCATATTCTATGGCTATCATGACACTTTGTGGACAGTTTATATGTTGTAGTGTTACATAGGGGTCGTAACGAAACAATTGATATGACTTGAAATGTGCATGAATCAATTATTAAAGTTCATCTTTTTCCTCTGAATGTCGAAGCACAGGAGAAGAATGGATGAACATTATTCTTTCCGTAATCGTGAGTACCAATTGAAATTTCTTCGTGTATAAACGGTCGGTTTAAGGCATTCTTTCTGTTCGTTTTGTTTTTTGGGAAGGTGTGCTACATGGTGTTGGGTCCTTCCGCGTCCTTTGCATCGCATTACCTCTCCTCACGGCATCACTTCGTCAAAGACCACCCAGGGGAGCGCGAAATATACGCGAGGTTTGACACGCTGCCAACAGGAAGGGCACCGTTTGTCTAAACCTCTTCTGCGCAGCAGCTAAGGCGTAATGTTTGCCTCCTAGAGCTTTACGAGGACGTTAAAAAATTGTTCCGTGCAGCATCGCTGGATTTTCTTTCGTTATGAGCTCGACAAGTGCACTAATGAAAAGGTTTTTCCACTTCAAAGCTACACCGTATTTTTAAGAATCCATGAAACCGAAGTTGTAATATTTAACACAGATATTTGCAACGGGACTTGAAACCAATTTTTTTTTGGTCGCGTATTGGCTACCCAATATCGCGAATGCGCCACTTGTACCCACAGAGGCCGAGTCATATTCACCCATGAGCAAGAGCACGTGACCTTTTTGGTGGGGATTAGCACTTTTTAAGCCGAATCCATTTGTATACCACAGGGTTGTTAGCCCTGGAGGAAGAAGTGTTAGGTGATGATGATGATGATGATGGTGAGTGGACAATTACAAACATACAAACACAAACAACGATGTCCGAGGCAGGACATTTTGCAACGAAACGTAGTTAACTCGCTGATGAAAAATACACATTCAAATCGGCTGAAATTATTTTAAAACGTACTTTAATTATTGTGAAAGAACTTGAAATAACCCATTAATCCTAATTTTCATTATCTTGCACAATTTCTGTATTGAAGTATTTCCAAAACCCATCTCGTGCAGGATCATGGAAAATCAAAACGCTGAAAACCGTAACAACTGGTTCTCAGAAAAGGGAAAAGCATTTCATTTGTCCACGAATGGATGAAAGAGGCAAGTGAATCTTTCGCGCGCTTGAACATTCGAAACTGACTCAATTCGCTGCCTCCCTCGACAAAATACAGTAAAATCTGCCTAAGCCGGAATCGATCGGGACAAAAAAATCCGGTTTAGGGAGGAATCTGTTTTAATAATAATAATAATAATAATAATAATAATAATAATAATAATAATAATAATAATAATAATAATAATAATGTCTTTATTAATGGCGGGGCTCAGGCCATAGGGCCTGCTCTTCCGCCTAACCACTGAGTCTACATTGATACAGATTAGTAACATATAAGAGGGGAGGGAAATCTGTACATTTACGTCTGGGAGTGCAAACCTAGGGACCATCCCGGCATAAGCCTTAAGCGATTGAGTAATTGTTTTATGCAAGTTTGTCCATTTTACACTTGATATTGATATTGATATTTCCGTTCTGAAACTAGTAAATTCATATAAGTAAAGAAGTAATTGAAGTAAAATAAAAATTACATTATGTTATCATAATTATTAAAATAGATTTACATACAACGTATTTACGGAAGAAATCACCAATAAATGAATACTACACATTCTTCATTGACAGCTTCTGAGTTTCTCTAGCTTCTACAAGTATGACCTTATCAAATGTTAGAATTTTATGGTTTTCGCATTGTTAAACTAGCTGTGAAACTCATAAAAATACGCGTCTCTGGCCGCGGGGCTACAATTTTCAAGGTGGGGAAGGGAGGAGCGAATAGAAACCATGCCCCCTCCTTTCCACGTCCAGAGAGGTGGGGGAATCCCCTATGGCCTACGCCTTGAGATATAAGCGACCCCAATGTCTAATTCAACGCTGACAGCTGACGCTCCTCTCCTTCACTGTGCGGCTGCCAAGACTTATTATAAAACGCGTGTCACAGGGATAGAGAATTTAAAACAGACCTACAGGTGCATTCATTACATTAAGAATATCTCGCGTCTCTGCCAATTGTATTAAATTCACATGAATTCCGTTTTATAAAGATTTTTCCACTTATAGGATACAAAAAACCGTTACGTTTTAAACTGTGTATAATACCATTTAACTTCACGGGCCAGAAAAATTTTCGGATTAAGGCCAGTTTCCGACTAGTACAGCTTCCGGTTAAGACAGATATTATTGTAAAACAATATCTATAAATCATCCATCTAGTCAATATAGATACATCATGGAATATTATTTTCTGGAACGTCACGGAACTCACACAGATAGATTCTGCTAAGATTCCAATCAGTGTACTTCTGAGCGACCACAAAAATACCTTGGTATATCAAAAATTCAACACTTCCCTAAAACCTGACAAATCCAACCATTGAAGAATCAATGACAGACCTCGTCAGCAGATTTACGCCGGCTTGAAAACACTTATAATTACCTTGCAATAAATATGCTTGACGCAAGTCAAACCTTAAGAAATTAGAAACGACTAAAACCTGTAGTAAACCAAACCATATTTTAGTAAATTCCCTTTCTCTGTTCCACACCTATTGATGTTTTTAATTGATCAAGGACTCCCTTTAAAGAATTTCCCCACTTCTGAATTTGATAACTAATTTGCCTATTGTTTTGAAAAACCGAACAAACTGCGAATAAACAGTACGTATACAAAAAAAAAGTATCAACCCATCAGTTTATCGCATTACGAATGCCGCTTCGAGCAGTGCACCACCCGGCGCCACCCAGTTAGTCCAGCTGAACATTTTCCGTTCGGAGAACAGGCCATCCCAACCCGCTATGAGCGAAGCAACCGTCTGGTCGATCCCCTCTCCCCCCCCCCAACTCACACCACGCGCCATGGCGGCGGCGGCGGCGCCCTGCCACGCAACTATTCCTAGCCGAACAATGGAGCACAGCCTGTCACATGCCACCGGATGCCCCGCGCGAATTGTGTAATATAGAGCAAAAGCCAGACGGCGCCGAATTATTTTTACAGGGCCTCGCGAAGGAAATATTTGCCATCCAGCGTTGCCAGATTGGTAGAGTTTCTCCTAGATTTGGTGGAATTTTTTTTTCAAGATTAGTGGGCTGTTTGGGGAGTATAATTAATTGGGGGAATGTTTAGGGGATTCCCATGTATGTAAAAAAGGTGTGTTTGACTTCAAAAATGTACGTATATCCTGTATTGATACGATCTTAAGCACGCGACTCATTTACTATCTTGAACACACTTTTCATGAACGTGATATACATTAAAAAGTAAAATCAAGTAATTTATAAAATTGGTTGTCAAATTTACTAACTTCAAAAAATACATAGGAAGAACTTTGGGGAATTATTTCATTTTCTAGGAGGGGAATGACATCTTATTGTTTGAATACCAACATTAAAGACTGGCAACACTGTTTCCCTCAGGAGCTCCGTATCTTCCTGCCCTCATTATGTTTGAACGAATAACAAGAACAATCAGATCAGGAGTGAATTTAATGTGCAGTTAAATGTTTGAATAGTGGAGATATGTCTTTAAAAGTGGTTTTCACCAGAAAATATAATATATTTTTAATTAGAACCGTAAATATAACAGGGTTTATTTCGTGAAAATATAAAAAGCATGATATTCTAATGTTCTTTGTCGTTTTGGCCACTTTTATACAAGTTTCTCTCTACGAACTCATTTCAATGATTTTACGGTGCTTTCTGAAAACTTCCAGAAAAATATTCATAGTTATTTCTATGCTTTCAAGGGACACACACTAGAACGAGTTTTGTCAAAATTGAGGCTATTTTCCAGCTGCATAAATTCTGTTATTATCAATCATGAAAATGGGACTCACTTGAACATTAAATTATATTTATTTTTATTATTATAATTTTTTAAAATAATAATTAGTTGTTATTATAACAATAATTAGTATTATTAAAATATTAATAATAATATTTTGCAGAATAGAAACAAAAGTTTTTTAAGTTTGCCTACACGTTAATTACACTCACGCAGGTTAGTATTAAAATCTTGCTCATGGATGTGTTGGCAGATCTCTACGTATGTTGGATTCCCTCCAAAAGCTTCGCTGGAAAAATACAATTGCCGAATGAATAAGACAAGTTCTGACAAATATTTTTCCCAACTAAATCACAGATAATGATCGAGATAAACTTCTTTGTTCCTAGAATAGGACTGTCAGTTTTTACAAATCGTTTTATAAATGCAAGGGTCCCTTCCAGGACAAAACTGCCATCTAGCAATTTGGACCTGAGCCAGGGAAGCCGGTACTCTCCGAAATGGCCTGCCCTTGCGTAATGTTACTCTTATTATTAGAAAAAAATAATTTTAAAGATTTGCAAACTTTCCTCACTTACTCAAACTCAAATATTAAACAAAAAAATGATTCTGAATTCGCAATGCTTTATGTGAAACTGAATTAAATCGCTTATGGTAACGAGTTCGAAGAGATTGACAATATCCTCGAAAAGTCAGAGGTAGAACTTCTTGTTCAACGCATAAACATTTTTAACACTTACGTCATTGATATTATTTACCTGCTTGTTAACAGATGGAAAAGAACATGAGACAAGACTATTAGTTTTCATTTCTACTTTCTCTTATCTTACGTATGGTATAAGGAATTTACATAATCGACGGAATGTTTTACGATTTTCACGAAAGTACAAATTAAAGTTTCGGATTCCGAATAGATGTTTCTACAATCTGGCTGTTTTAAATGATACCTAAAAACTACTTCCAGGCTCACTTTCAAGCCACTCAAATGTCAAAGGAATCTTTAATTTTAAAAGGAACTTTATTCGAAGTCCATGCTACATTTTCAAAAGTTTCAGATAAACAGCTATACTAAAACAAACAAAATTATCATTGAAGGGCAAATTGTGAATTCTTAATCATCGAAGAAAAAGTGGCGGAACCTGGCAACACTGGTCTACAGGTAGAGTAGTTGTCAGATATTCAAAATAGTGTACCTAGATCATATAATTATGGAACAGAACCATCATTTAAACCTTTATGTAGCATAATACCACAGATGTATCATAATTTCAACAATTATTTTAAAATATTATTCATTAGTAAGATATTTTTGATTTTTTACTTAATACGAAATTAGGCATTAGTTTTCGATCCCTCGAACATTAACTAGTAGACAATTTATTACTCATCACACACGCACAAGTGTTTCTAGATAAAGAAACAAAGAACCTCCAAATATATTTGAAATCTAGTGGATGAAATATGAAAATAGGTACACATACTTCAATAATTTATATAAAATCACTTTGAAGAACATCCAACAACCGATTACGTTTCAAATAAAATACTGACACTACGGAATATTTTTCACATAATCACATCATACTTTATCTATTTCCTGTAGTATAGAAACATAAGCCAAAAGTACCAGAATTATACCATAATTTAGTAGATTACAACTGTATGGTAATTTCATCCCCTTCACTCCATAATTCTAACCACCGCATCCACAACAACTCCATGATGCAAAGAGATGGGTTCGCTCCTCCCGTGCACCGATTTTTGATGTTTCTGCGCAGCACCACTTTAGGCCACGACCACGTGACGTTAAAAAGTTTTTAAAGCCAGACCAGACGCGAGAAGTGTCGAGAAACATTTTGAAAGTGGCACAAAGCGACAATTTTTAACGGTGACTAACCTAACATAACACTACGAATGTGTAATTAAAATAAAAGATGCAATATTTTTTTAAAAAATTGCTTCATGCCCGTATATCTGACCGGAAGTGATGGCTCAGGGTATCAACTGATGTCACTGCAATTCCTCTGATCGGGAGGTTCTAGGTTCGAGTTCCGACGGTGGCAAGATTTTCGACACTAGCTTGTTAGTTAGGTCGAATTCTGTTGCTGTCTGGAGGAGAATTCTAGAGGCCGTCAGCTCTGATGGGTAGTTTTCCGTGGTTTCTCCAATCAACACCAGGCGAATGCCGGAGCTGTGCCCTAACAAACGGGCCATGAACCGCGCACGATCTTTAGTACCTCATCCTTGTTCTATCCTCTCTTCTTACAGATACTTACACTAACATTCACTACACTACCATAAATGCCGGGAGACCGGTCGGGAGCTTAGAGCTTGTCCCGGCTGGAGCACTGCCCTGTTGGTGGGAGAAACATGTTTGAGGAAAACCCCGCTAGCCGACGTTAGGTCGTCGCCGATCTCGCCATCAGCGGGGAAGACCACCGCCACCACCCGAGAAAAAACATGCTCTACACTAACGGAACTAATGACCCTAGTACTTGACGTGCCCAGAATCAGTAACAATCAATCAATCTTACATTTGTTTCAATAGTATCACCAACATATAATTATTGGATATCATTGGATACCACTTAATATTAGTGATTGTATGATTATTATTATTATTATTATTATTTATTTTTATATTATTATTATTATTATTATTATTATTATTAAACTGCCACCGAGCCATACCCAATTACAGTTCAAATAAATGTAAATAACTTGTAACAAGGTGATAATTTTGACATTGAAAATTCCCGCTAATATTGTGACGTAAACTGGTGCCTGAAGCTAATTGGCTGAAGTCCGATACGATGCGCAAGAGCCGACCCAACTCTTTCCACCACGGGTAACCCAGATCCAAAAGATGTTCCTGGACTCCTCCAGTTGGCTGCTTCCAGGAGGCGAGCTGCTCTCTGACCGGCTGGGAGCCCTGCGCTTCGGCCTGCCCGCACAGCCCTCCCGCTGCGCCCCGCACGCGCTGTCAGGTTTAATTAATTGTTTAGTTTGTTAACGTTCCGTGAAAATTATTACTTCATAAAAGTTGTTTATTAAAGCTCCCGCGTACTACATTTTAGTATGCGAGTTATTTGTAAATCATGAAACTTATTAGGCCAGATAATGTATCGTGACATGGTAATTCATCATTGCCTGGATACATTTTTCCATTGGTGGTTGGGATGTCTAGCTAATGTACTGACCTGCTGTTGTTCTATAGCAGTATAAATATAAATTCGTCCTGCATTCACAAATTGTGAAATTCATCATTACATACCGAAATTACAATCATGTCAACAATTATTTGCGTTGCAAGATCCGATAATTGACAGAGCTTACTAATCAACAAAATATTTAATTACGGTAATTTTTATAGTTTCTTTAGAGTTCGCGATTTTTCAGATAGATTCACTAGATTGATTCATTGTTTATTTCGCATTTTCTGTCCTGTCGACTGCTTTGGTCGTTAGCCCCGTATGTTTAGAGCACCTTTATCGCGAGAGATGGCGGTGTTCTCGCCCAGTTGGATGGTGAGATCTTGGGCCGTCTTACATGTCGAGAAAAGTGATTTTCCTAAACAAGTATCTACCACTAGCTAGCACCGCCCCAGCCGCTCTAAGGTGCAGACTGGTCTCCGAAATTGTAATGTAGTGCATGGATGTTTGTAAAAATGGGGTAAGGATAGGACAAGGAACGTGAAGGAAAAATCGCGTGGGACGAAGCCTGTTTGTTAGAGTACTGCTTTATCATTTGGCTGTTATCGATCTTTAATGTTGTAATAGTTCTTTTTTATATTATGTAAATGAAGGATCTTTTCTTTCCCGGCATTTCCTCCACGTTATTTTAGCAGAGTAAATGTAGTCTATTATAGACGCGTCGGAACATTGATTCCTGGAATAAGCGGCATCTGCCAGATCTCTCTTGCAGGGTAATCTCGAATCTATTCCTGGAAGACATCGCCGTCTCGCAGGCAGGGCTTCAATTGAGTGTCCTGAGTGTCCCACTGATCCGTTCCAACACCTGTTTCCTTGCACTCCCTAAGCCCTGTAGGGATTTTATTCATGAGTGGATGGATACCAGTTTGGATTTCACAGAATTTGATACGAACTATGGTTATTACTGGAACAATGTTTATTATTTAACGATTCTAATTTTATTTCAAAACAAATTTTCGGTTGCAGGCGCAAATAGCTTTAATGTGATTGCGCCTATCCAATTACCTAGATATTTTCTCATCATTCGCACCTGTGAACAATGGGTGGTTTTGTCACAAATAAGTTGGTCCAACACAGACACAATTACGCGAATGTTGATTTTTTATAATTTTTGGAAATTATTGTGAATATTTACTATCTGAAATATATATACTAAAAATATACTATCTAAATAAATGATGGAATGGTGAAAAAAAGTAAGCGATGAAAAAAGCGGACTCTGACTCAAGGGGTTGGTAATTTCAAAACAGCTGCACAAGATGTTTACAACCAAGTTATATTAAGCATAAAGCCTACTTATCAGAAGACTTCAATATTTGTACGACGTTTAGAAAAAGACGGGCACAATTAAATTAAAAGGCGGAATCTGACATATTTTCGTAATAGCTGCACATGTGCTAGATGTTTAAAACTAAAACTCGTGAGCTTGAGACAAATGTTTCAGAAGCCATTATTATTTGTACAATGTTTAGGAAATGGTGACTACTATTGATGATTTAAGCACAAAAGGCAAAGCATCGATCAAATTCATCCCAGGAAGCAACGACTCCTGCCAATGGGCGAAATCTCGAAAAATGCATTTCCTTCGCGCTAACGCCGTTTTTCCGCCCAACTGGAAGAATTTCGCCAGAAAAGGTATCCATAACAACAAATACACATCACAAAACTTCCCGCGTGTTTTACTTATCAATGTCACTACGCAGGTACAGAGAAACCAAATAATGGTCGCTGCTGATTGATTGAATGATTAAAGATTTCAGGTGCGTCAGCTTCTAACGTCATTATTCACTTACGTGGAGTGCATGATTTTAACGCGGGAGGTGGGGGTAATCTTCCCCAGCTGGCTGACGAGATCCGGCGCCGACCTACGTCGGCTTGCTCTACTCTTTAGGGAGAAAGTAAAGGTTGGTTGGTTGGTTGGTAGTGATTCGAACTACAGTGATTCGAACTACTACACGTCAACTACAGAGGTCATTAGACTCGTAAGTATAGTGCATGTTTCCCCTCGGGAGATGGCGGTCATCTTGCCCCGCTGGATGGCGAAATCCGGCACCTACCTCCCGTCGGCTAGCGGTGGTTAGCCCAACCAGGTATCCCACCAGTCCCCACAACCCCACCTGGGACACGTTCAAAGCTCCCGACCGGTCTCCCGGCATGTGTGGTAGTGTCGTGCATGTTAGTGTAACTGTGTGTAAGGGGATGAAAATAGGACAAGGAAGGGAGAGGAAAGATTTGCGGGCGATCCGTTGCCCGTTTCTCAGGGCACTGCTCCGGCATTCACCTGGTGTTGATTGGAGAAACCACGGAAAATTACCCATCAGAGAAGCCGGCTTCCAGAATTCTCCTCCAGAGAGCGACTGAATTCGACCTACTTGACAAGCCAGTGTCGAAAATCTTGCCACTGTCGGGACTGGTAATCTAGGATCTCCCGGTCAGAGGCATTGCAGTGACATCAGTTGACGCACTGAGCCACCTATCCCGGTGAGAAAGTAAAACTAGAGCAAGATGTAAAGGGGTTTCTTTAATTTGAAAAATATTGTACGTGTGGTTTAGGCGCTACGTGTGTTCACAGACGGACGGACAGTTAAACGGACGGACAGGCAGACGGACGGACGGACGGACGGACGGACGGACGGACGGTTTGATAACAAAACACTTTTTGGGTATCAGAAGATTCGAGATTTGTTCGTTGAAATCTCGAAATCGATTTTATGCAACATTACGTAACTTTCTCTATTCTATGCATATTACTCCGTATGTACGAGAAAATAAAAAAAGGCGAAGCGTTTGACGCGGCGAGTAGCCGCGCAGATTCGCTGGCGCGGCCCGCGTCCGCGGGGAGGCGGGGCGGCGCCGGGGGGCACCGGGGAGGGGGCGGGGCGGGGCGGGGGCGGGGCGGGGGCGGGGCGGGGCGGGGCGGGGGCGGGGGCGGGGCGGGCGACGCACCTGCGTGCCGTAAATAACCGGGCGCGTGTTTTGCTAACCCCGATCCCCCCCCTCCCGCCCCGCGGAATCACGCGCCGCTGAGGACAATGGGTGCCACTGCGCAGACGGGCGCGATCAACGACCCTGTGAAGCTTTCCAAAATACTTCTCGCCGTGTTTCAAAGATTGATTGATTCCGGGCGCGTCAACTACTGAGGTCATTATTCCCGTCAGAGTAGTGCATATTTTTTATCGGAAGGTGGCGGTGATCTTCCCTCACTAGATGGCAAGATCCGGTGCCGACCTACCGTCGACTAGCGGGGTTTACCCCAACCAGCTCCCACCAGCGAGGCATCGCCATATCCGGGACAAGTTCGAAGCCCCTACCTGTCTCCCAACATTTGTGGTAGTGTAGTGCATTTTAGTGTGTTTGTGTAAAGGGTGAGGATAGGACATGGAGGAGGAAGGGAAGATTGCGCGCGGTCCGTGGCCCGCTAGTCAGGGTACTGCTTCGGCATTCGCCTGGTGTTGATAGGAAAAACTACGGAAAACTACCGATCAGAGCAGCCAGCCGCTAGAATTCTCCGCCAGACAGCGACTGAATTCGACCTAGCTGAAACGCTAGTGTCGAAAATCCTGCCGACATCAGGATTCGAACCTAAGACCTCCCAGTTAGAGGCACTGAGCCACCGCTCTCGGTGTTTGAAAGATCTCAACTCATACAAGACGAGCAGGATTAAACCGGTGTCATAATACTGTACTGTTCTTCCGATATGACGCTACTAAACAGGGTGTCCACAACATCAGTCTTAACGGTAGACTTCCCTTAAGGAATTAAACAGTCGAAGAACAATATAAACGAATTAGTTGTAGCTCAAAATAAAGAACTCTTTTAATACAAGTAAATAAATATCTTGTTAATTTGGTTTTTCCTTGTAAGTGGATAGCATTACAAAAATTCAAGAACAACACATGGCCGCTATCACAAATAATAGAATTGGTTGATTATAAATGCCAACTATCCCCTCGATTTACTAATTTATATCGAGTTTGTTATTTGCTCTATATAGAACTCTGACGTTAAAAACTATAACACACAGCACTCTGATTTTGGCAATATTTTTGGAGCAACACCCAGTTTGTTACATTTAAATGTTTGTATTGAAATACAAGTTATCTTATGTATCACTGAAAGAATCAAATTTTTGGGTTCGGCCTGATAAAAAAATGACATAACAGAAATTTCTTTGTTAGTAGTAATAACGCACCGGCCTTGGTATAGCAGAAGTTTGAAACTTCGAAGAAATACAAGAAGTCAAAAGTTACGGGTTAAAGGCAAAGGCACGTGTGGTTTCTTTAAGTAGGTAGTTGAGTTGTTGTAGTGTATGCGCTGGCTTTCTTATTCCACACCATGAGAACATCTTGTTCATAATCATTCTTCATTCCCACTAGATCACCCTAAAAACAACCTGCATAAAGTGGAAGATAAAGGCAAACCACCACTACGTTCTCCTATTCAGTAAGGGAGGGCGGTATCAAGGCACATGGCTCTTTCCAATCCTATGCTGAAAAATGAAGTTGGTACTCAACAATATCAGAAATATCACAAAAGACAACAAACGGGATGAGTTCCAAGTGTCAGATTTGCTTTGACGCTTAGTTTCTTCACCCAGAATTATATTGTTCATATTTTTGAATTTGATGTGGTGTGATTCATTTATGTTTCAATAGTGTAGTGAGAATAATGTTGACAAACCCATGACAAAATTCCATTCATTAAATGCTTCAGTTCTGTGGAATAAAAATTGACATTTCTAAATATGGAAATAATATTTACAACTGCGAAGCAAGTGTGCATTATTATCTACTTACAAGTACGAACTTACAATTATTCATGCAACTGATCACCACCTGTTATTCGGCTAAGTTAAGCTGACTTAATTAAGTGTAGGCTTGTTTGAGCCATACGCGGTACACATGGCATTGCAGGAACTGACCAGTTGATACTGTTGTGGTATCGATTGAAAATCCGCAGTATCTCGAACATAAAATAACTACTATATTGAAAATACCATTACAAATATTTATATCTAATTAATAGATGTTGAACAGCAACACCGTATGTCAAAGCAAACAATTTCACAGAAGAGCAACGACGGATTCTATATTCGTTCAAATTCTTTTCACTGATAAATATGATATATTGGAGATAATCTGTGCCAAATTTGTTTAAACGTTTATTGTATTGATGCATCAAATAAAACACTCAGACACAATATCAACCAATTACCAAAATGTTGACGTACGAAATTGCTGTTCAACACTACCTACATGTTGGTCACGATAACTGTATTGAACATTCATTAAAATGTTCTGTAAAATCTTCCCAATTTCTTTAATTCACAGACATCTTGCTAAATTTCAAATCGTGAATTGCTACTGATAGTATAGATACTCTGGGATCAATAACAACGACAGGAACTATTCGAGCATCAGACAGTATCTCATAAAACAATAACTCTCATAAACAAAACAAGAATTTTACAGGAGATCTTTCCCCCCCTCATAATGTTCTTCTTTCACGTAATTTAAATACATACTAACACCGTCTTATATTTACTCTTTTCAATTAAACAAAAAAAAAACAATTTTGTCAAAATAAAATTATTTATATATTTTACTTTTGGAGCGTGACAATCAATTTCAAAAAGTAAACACATTTCCGATAGAAATATGGCTTAGATGGCTCAGGGTTTCAACTGATATCACTGCAGTGCCTCTGACAGGGAGGTCCTAGAGTTTGAGTCCTGATGGTAGCAGGATTTAGAACACTCGCTACATAGCTAGGTCGAATTCAGCCGCTGTATGGACGAGTATTCTAGCGGCCGTCTGATCAGATCGTTAGTTTCCAGTGGTTTCTTCGATCAACATCTGGTGAATGACGGAGAAGTACCCTGACAAACGGACTACGGACCGCGCGCGATCTTTCCTTCCACTCTCTTGTTCAATCCTCAACCCTTACTTACATATACACACTTACATGCACTTCATTTCCATACATGTCGGGAACTAAGTCGGGAGCTTTGAGCTTGCCCGGATCGAGCGGCGTCCCTATGATGAGAGGTTTCGTGTTGGGGAAAACCCAATTAGCCGACGTGTAGGTCGGCGACCGGATTTCATCATTCAGCGGAGGAAGAGCACCACCACCGCCCGCAATAAAATCGGTTCTACACTTAAGGACTAATGACCTTAGCAGTTGACTTACTCGGAATCACCATTCAATCAAGCAATCAACCAATCAATTGTATAACAATTCAAATATACAAAATACACATATATACAAAAAATATTTTTACAGGATATCCTCTTTCCCTAGATGCTCTATTCTTCTATGTATTTTAAATATAAATTTACATCGTTCTGTATTTACCATTTTGAATGCAAAAATAGCATTCCAACAAAATAAAACTATTTATATATAACACTTGTTTGAGAGTGTTAATCAGTGTCAAGACAGAAATACATTTTCGATAGAAACGGAAAAACGAAGTTTTGATTCTTAAGTTTCGCAAATGGTATTTTTGAACTCTACAGTTGCAACACCCGTACCTCAGTATGGCGGGGCGACGGGCGCGCTGCCTGGCGGCGGCGCAGTGGCGCGGGCGTGGGCGGTCGACGGATCGCGACTGGCAGGCGGCCGCTACATTATTTATGACGCCGCGCAAGAACACAAAGCGTTTTTGACGATTTTCACAGCGTTGCCAATCACACACACACAAAAAAAATATCTCCCCCGAGGCCTCAAAGCGCCGGAAGTTGAAGCCCCAACTTTAGCAAAGTGGAAAACTCGCGAGCGCTGTTTCCCCTCGAAGTGGAATTTCTGTTTACTCGACCGGTCGCTGCTGCTGCCGCTGTTGCTGTTGACGAGAACGTTTGACATTTTTCATGCGCCACACCCACACCAACAGAAAAGCTACACTGGAGTTGCTTAACCGTCGGTTCATTGCTGAAATTACTGCACAAGACATATTACGTCAAATTTGTCTCGTATAAACGTTACAATCTACAATGCAGACTACAAAGTTTATTACGTTCAGTAGAGATCTGTGTATATATTATCAGCTCACAATCATTATATGGGGAACGTTTAGAAAATGTTTGTCGGAATAAAATGAGAGAATAGATATGAATACGTAGCTCTTTAGTAAGCTTATTGTAATGGAAGAATTCTGTGGGAATGAAGTGATTTAACTAATTTTCCTTTTAACATGGTGGTTGTGACTTGTACTTAATTCGCTCTGTAAATGTATGTTTCAAGTCGTAATTTTGTCATCTTTTGATAATCTGATGTGTCATTCTAATTGCTAAATCTATTCAATTCAAAGCAACATTGTCAAAAGATAAAACTAGTGGTGCTAAAACAAGACACATTTTCTCGCCTATAATAATGCTTAGGTAATACTCTTTATACCACAATTTTTCTCCGAATTAGCTTATGTCAGTCATTTTTTGTAAAACACAAATGATAGAAAAATTGCAAATTACCTTATTTCAAAACCTAAGGAACAGATTTCGTTGAGGAAAAAAGTCTATCTTTAATATTTTAGTTGTAGGAAGACGCCGAAAAATTGTTCAACTTTTGCAATTTTTGAAAAATCAGGGTTTTTATCGAACATGAGATTTGCACTATTCTTTTAAACGTCATTCATTCTAGTATTCTTGGCTGTTCGGGATGATCCGCGTCTTGGTTGATGGAGCTGACGTTTCGGCCATCTTGTTGTGGCCTTCTTCAGAGCTATACTGCTCAGCTGTACTGCAACAGTATAGCTCTGAAGAAGGCCACAACAAGATGGCCGAAACGTCAACTCTATCGACCAAGTCGCGGCTTATCCCGAACAGCCAAGAATACAATGACTCCGGCCGCGGAAGCCTACGAATCCATGTCCTTCATACTATCCAACAACAAAGTTTAATCAAAATCGTTGGAGCCATTTTTTTGAGAATTTGGAAAATTGGGACTTAATGTAAAGTACCCCCCAAATTAAAATTTCGGTTTGAAATTCACGGGATGCATTTCGGTTTGAAATTCATCAGCTAGATCAATTGCGGAATGTCAATTTTGGAGAAAATACGTTGAGTGGTTGAACCGCTAGCGTTGTTCACAGACGGAGGAACAGACGTTTTGTCGTCATTCGATTTCTCGGATTCAGGAACCCACAAAACATGGATTCTAGCTACGTCACATGTTAGAGGATTTTTTTCTTTAATTAGCAACTGGATTTGTCCACATTTTCGTTTCCAGCCCCACGTAATAAGTTTTCCTGCTTAAAATATACTGTTTTTTCGTGCAGCACTACGTAACTTTCTCTCTACTGCGTAAGTGGTAGCGAGAAGGTAAAAATAATTTCCCCGTATGTTGATAGAGTAAATTCATGATGAATCAGATTGTGCCACCAGACAGTACGACATAAAAAGAATTCTTTGAAAGGAAATGCTCTCATTTGAAATTTAAAGTTTGGATTTTCATGATATTCATTCATTCGATTCTTGAATTCTATTTTCCTTAATGAAATGGTGTTGTAAATGTGTTAGCGAAATATCTTCTATTCTCTCTTTGTTTACAAGTGTTTCATTTGCGATTATTTGATATGGGGCAATCCTATTTAGAAAACAATTGCCCTCTAACTGGGAATGCACTCACACAACGATGCTTTTACTGGTTACACTTAACAAACCTTACAATACATCTCAAAGTTATGAAATTGAAATTTGGAAAGAAATTTGACATGTTTTGTAACAATATAAGAGCGAGGGAGTGTGCGAATAGAGGATGAGTACTGTTTTAGGGACTTTAACTACTTAGGTTGATTGATGTTTTGATGGAATAATTTCGTGTTTCCAGGCGCGTTCACTGCCATGGTCATTAGCTCCGTAAGTGTAGTGAATGTTTTTTATCACGGGAGATGGTGGAGACCCCACACTAGATGGCAAACTCCCCACGGCAGGCGCCGACCTACGTCGGCTTGCGGAGATTTTCCCCAACCAGGTATCTCCCCGAGCGTGGCACCGCCCCAGCCAGGACAAGCTCTAAACTCCCGACCCGTCTCCCGGCAAGCGTGGTAATGAAGTAGATGCAAATATCTCTGAGTATGTAAGGGGTGATGATAGGACAAGGAAGAGGAAGGAAAGATCGCGCGCGGTCCGTGGCCCATTTGTTAGGGCACTGACCCAGCATATGCCAAGTGTTGATCGGAGAAACCACGGAAAACTACCGATCAGAGCAGCCGGCTCCTAGAATTCTCCTCCCGACAGGGGTTGAATTCGATCTAGCTATGTAACTAGTGTCGCAAATACTGCCACCGTCAGGACTCGAACCCTTGTCCCGGTTAGAGGGACACTGCGACATCAGTTGATGCTCTGAGCCATCTAAGCCGGCAGTTGTTTAGGTGCCTGTAAGAGTAGTGAATATTGGATTCTGGAAGGTGGCGGTGTTTCTCGCCGGCTAGTGCGTGAGATACGGCGCCGGCCTAAACCTTGACTTGCGGTGTTGTTCACCCCCCAGTTGAGCACCACGATTAGTGCATATAAGAGTGTGTGCTGTTGTAAGGTGACATACGGGGCAAACATGAGAAAGAGAGGATCGCCCGCGGTCTGTGGCTCGTTTGTTAGCGTTCTACTCCGATATTCGCATAATACTAGTCGGGGAAATCGCAAAAAACTGAGGAGCCGTCCTCTTGAATTCTCCTCCAGGCATGGGTTAAATTCGTCCCAGATGTGTCAGTAGTTAGTAATAAAAATGTACTACCATCGGGACGCGAAACCCTCGGACTTCCAGTACAACGATGCAGCAGAAGCCACCGACCGCTGAGTTATCGGAACCGTTACATTAACAAAAGGTGTGCAGAACATTAGACTTCCACTAAATACTAATTTCAAATCGCATATTTGCTTTTCATTCATGTCACAGAAGAAATCATGATTTCATTTTTGAAGTTTTAAACAATTTTGAAATTTTGAATAATTTCGTAAAAGCTGTTTCACAATATGGAGAACTAATTTTCATTTAGATTTTTAATAAACGTATGTACGCAGTTACAATTACCCAATTAAGGGAAAACATTAATGACATAAACCCACAATACTCATCCTGGAATACTTTCCCAAATCCCAGCAGAACCACATGCCCCCCCCAAAAAAAAAAGTTTGCGGAAATCACAGCCTACGGGTCATAAAATATCCATAGAATCCACAAAAGAGATCCGTAACTCTTTTGCCGTGTAATTGCATGCAGCACGTAACATAAGCTTTATTAGGGACAGCATCATCCCGGAAACGAGGACAAGGCGAAATTTTACAGTTGATCCGGGGCCCGTGCAGTGCGGAGCCCGTCATTGCGGATAAAACATTTTTAACGAGCTTGGACACGTGGCCATTTTGCGCTCGGAACGGCGCAACGTCCAATCAAATCGAGAGGCTGCGCACCATGGCGCGTTATGATGACAACGGCCATTCCCATCGCTTCGGTCGCGCGCCCAACGGCCGGCCGCTGAACCAAACCCTTAACTACCTCCAGGACAAACGGACCAGCGCCCTCGGGTTTACGGGACTCCTATGCGGAGAAAAGATATTATTTTTTTAATGCTGCAGGTTATACTTTTTAAAATATTGAAAAATGTAAACTTCTCCTTTGATATTTGTAAGTTCACAATTTAATTCGTATATTTTTACGCCTTAAGCGAATTCACTTGGAGTAAAATTTATATATATATATATATATATATATATATATAAATTTATTGAACGGGTTGTGTATGAAACACTTATAATTGTATACAATAAATTATGCGAATTGCACGTTTGGAGACATTTGTTGAAAAAGAAGTTCTATTCGATTCAAGTATATTTTACTACTTTATAAAGGCACTAAGAAAGTGATAACAAGAAACATAAAAAGTGTTTTGGAAAAAATGATAAAGAGGTGGCGCTGTACCATGGATTCCCCTCCCTCAAGTATAAGTGAAGACCTTGCGGCGAACATTTTGATCGTAGGATCACACAGTCCGCAAAACTTACAAATCAAATTTAATCGTCATCACGACATATTACTTTATACTTACGAGAATAATTTTATCAAAAATGAAATAAAGAAGTAGAATGCCTCTCATTCAATTAACATTAACAAACATTAGGATTTCTCAATACCAAAATTGTCTAAATAAAAAACTTAGTTTTATAACAGACTTAGATCTTTGAATGCATTACAAAGTGTCTGGCTTATTGATTTTTTAGTATCTACCCTTACATATCTATACAATGTTTGCCACTTCCATGATAAAAGTATAATGTTTGTTTCTTTGATCATCACACTCGGTTGATAGATTTAAAAGTTATGAGAAGAATTTCACAAAGTTCATGGTGGAACTCGCTTTCCTCCGCGCTTTTGATATTTTTGTAATAATGAAGTCCTCGAACAAGCAATATTATAAATGCATTATTGAACACAATAAAAAAGTTTCTTGAATACGAAAGAAATAGATTTTGGAAATATTCTGCATATATTTAATGCTATTGCTCTACTTTTTTTTCCACCCAGCAACGAAATGGAAATTTCATGTTCTTATAGTGGGAATTACAATGATGAGTCCTTGCATCACTACTAATTGAATAATTTAATTTTTATTATTTTTACAAAATATATTGAAACAAAGATATACAATAAAGGAAAATTAAACATAAATGACTCTTGCTGTAATTTTACCAGTAAGTAAACACAGTTCAATACGATTCATTTTTGAAGATGGAAATCCCACTAGTTTGTCCTTACCTTGTTTTATACTTTCACACTTATCCAAAATACAGCATGTTCACTGAGTGAGTTGTAATTGTGTAACGAAACATACTTGCAGATCCCCATCAGGTACTTCCATTACATGAATTAGTGTTCTGACTGAAAAAGTGACATTGCGAATATTACCAAATGTAATGGAAAATAATATCCTTCAATAACAATTCAGTTAGAGGTTAAAGCTATTGAACCCCAATCCATACGACCATTCATTAATTCCTTGTGATATTGAATATGCATTACCTCGGGGGACAAATGTATGAGAGAGAATGGCATACATACAAATTAATAATGCACGTAAGTGAACGTGAGTCAACAGAAGCTTAGTCGACAGAACTGAGTCGATGCCTTCCCATTTGTGGTGAGTCGATAACATGTGTAAGCCGTGAATGAAGTTTTTTTTCTGAAACAGACAAACTTCCACAGCAAGAAGAGTCTCCGCAAAGGAATAATTCTTTCACGGCCATGCAAGCATGAAAGCGTAGGCTTCCACGGCCGAAGTCAATAGGAACTCGGCTGCCCGGGGAAGGTCGCGGCTTAGGTATCTCCTAGGCGTCCTTACCAATGTCTCCACTGTCATATTGCGACCTTCCTTCTGGACGAAAGGCTTTTCGACCTGAGGAAGGTCGCAGAATGACAGCCGAAACGTTGGCAACTAGGACGCGGCATCTCCTGGACAAGTAAGTTTCTATAACTCCACCTTCTTCCGCGGTCTTCCACACACAGCAAATGCCTCACGTGTTCCATTACGAACAAACTCATCGGTCCCAAGAATACAGCCTTCCTCAGCCACCATGTGACCTGACAATTTCTCCTCAGACCTTTATTTTGCCCAACAACCCCCTCTTTCTTCGGTTCACCGTTCTTCGGTTCACCATTATTCATAACTTCCTAAACAATTGTATCTCACCTATTCAACCTTCACTCTCCCATGCCAGTAAAAGGATTCACTCGCAATATTATGTTGTAAATCTCACTCTAACAAAACAAAAAAGCATTGTCTTAAAAACGAGATACATATTTCCTGCGACCATTCCTTCCTCATTCTTCCCCTCACACACACACACACACACACACACACACACACACACACACACAAATACACACAAGTACATGTGCACATTTTACTTAAAGAATTATACTACCACACATGTCGAAAGGTTAGTCGGGAGCTCAAAAAATGTCCTGACTAGGGCAATGCCCCAATGGCGGAGATACTTGGAGAAGGAAAACTTCTCCAAGCCAATACTATACTTTGGTTTCTATAACATGGCGCGTGAGGGCCTTATCTTCACGATGGAATTTGGCACGGCTTTTCGCGTCTTTCTGGGACGTGCCACTAGATGTCGCTTGATCTGCAGCACTGCTTGATATGATCGCGACATCTAGCGGTACTATCGAGAAAGACGCAAAAAGCCGTGCCATATTCCATGATGAAGACAAGGTCCTCACGCCCCATGTTATAAAAACCGAATAGTAATAATAATAATAATAATAATAATAATAATAATAATAATAATAATAATAATAATAATAATAATAATGCCTTTATTAATGTCGAGACTCAGGTCATAGGGCTGCCCTTCCGTCTAACCACTGAATCTACATTAAAACAGAGTAGAAGCATTGAAGAGGGAGAGGGCAAGCTCTATATTTACGTCCGGGATAGCAAAGCCGATGTGTATATCGCGTCCGTACGTTCCAGCGGGAGAGGCACCCCCCCCTTCAGGTTTATTATAACCTGCACTGTTCTTATGGGATAACTGAACAAAGCAATTGACGCATACGGCAAAATTGGGGGAAAATGCTTCGAGATGTGAAAAATTCATGTTGTTAACGCTCAAGTTACCGAGATTTCACTACAATGTTTATTACAGGGGAGCGAAAAAAATACTGTTAATAAATATTTTCAACAACAGTCGCAGTGTCGTATTAACATTTCAACTTTGTATTATGTTAAAAGGGAGCTTGTAGGGATACCGGATCTACAGGAAACGTGTGAGTATAACATTTCTCGCATAAACAAAAAATACCCCCAGTGTTATGTTACCGTTTTCACTTCCACAATACAAAAACTTGTGCTACATTTTCTAACTCAAGCTGTACATTTATTTGCGCGGGCAGACAATCAATGACAGCAAGAAAGATACCAACAGAGAAGGAATAAATGGCTGACGTCATTTCGAGTGAAGGGAGATATTAGTGCCTATACAGTATTGATTCGTAATATCATTCAAGCCTTAAGAAACAAATAAGTCAGACCTCAGAATAAATACGTTCGAATCATTTAACATTCAGGACAAACATCAGGGTGCAGGGGACATTCCCGGAAGTCAGATACTTCTCTATTATTTTCTTATTTTCATTAATAATAAAATAAGATGAAATATTTTTGTATACGGTCTTGTTGTATGCTCTTATGTATATGGTGAAATATTTTGTAATGGTCTCTTCTGTTCCACGACATTAAGACTTTAGATTATATACTCTTTCAAGGACTATTGAATAAATTTGACAGGTTCTAAAATAGATCATATTACCAAAACAACATGGTTCCGCAACAGCAAATACATCCTAAACAGCATGTAAACTTTAGTCAGCCAGAGGTCAGCGGCGGCCCATAATGCCCCATTGTTTCAGTGAGGGTAATTGGAGGTTAATTCAAATTCAATCATGCCTTATTTTACCAGTTGAAATTCAGGTCATCAGTCCTGACCACACAAAGTTTGCTACGCTCCTTTCACTATCTAGAAACAAAGAAGGTATCACTCAGGCGACTAAAGATGCGATTTAAATTTAGCTCAGAGACGTCTTTTAGATCTTTCGCACGCAGTAAATCTATCACATGGGACAACTGGCTTTACCTCCCTCCCAAGGAAGGCGTATGCAATTTTGTTTTTGCCCTTACAAAATCACTGCTTGGTTGAGGTTTGAACTAGTGGGGTTTTCTTTGGGTGAGCAAGTCGTGTGTCAACGCCCTAGGAAATAAAAATATTTTTTTCCTTTAAATTTATTAATATTTCTTTCATTTGTTCGGTCTTCCGTGCGATCGGCGTCATAGATCGGCATCAGCGCGTCTATGCTACGCAGGCAGTGCGCGAGTAATGCTCAGGCCGTTGGCGATTGCCTCCAACGTCTTCAGGTCGAATCGCGAGGCAGCAGCGCATGCGCGCGACGTCCCCCCACTCGCGGACCAAAGCGTGCCAAGGCGGGGGATATCTTTTAACGAGAACTGAAGAATGAGAAAAGCGTCAAGCATGTCTTTTTAAATACTATAAAAAGAAATAGAGGCAGATCAAACGAAATAACAGGAAGTCGAAAACATAAACCGATCTAAGTGGCAGGGTTGCCAGAAAACGTATTCCCGGAGGAGAACATTTTACCAAAAAAAGGACATTTCAATGAAAAGGAGGACATTTTGCATTTTTTACAGTCCACGATATATAGACAATGTACTCAACAATTCCAAACCATAATAGTCTTTGAAAATCACATTAAACTTTGCGTCATTAGAAATGAATGCTTCCGACGGGAAAACTTCGCCCCCGCACTCACCTTCGTTATCCACCAAACAATAAGCATAAATAAGATTTATATCACAATAAGCCTAATGATCTATTATGGAGGCCATTTGTTGCAGTAAAAACGTAGATATTCACGATATTGTTAAGTCTTTTTAATTAATTTAATTACTTTAAAATTATGCCAGTATTATTTTCAATTCAACAGAACAAAAAAAAGGGCATTTCATGTAAATTTAAAAAAGGAGTGAGGACAGGAAGAGAATGTTAAAAAAGGTGGACATGACCTCCAAAATGAGAACAGATGGCAACTCTGCATAAGTGGGTTACAGCATGAAATAATGTCACTGCAGTGCCTATGATCGCGAGGTCCTTGGGATTCGAATACCGACAGTGGAAGATTTTCGATCCTACACGAGTTCAGTCGTTGTCTGGAGGAGAATTCTAGCGGCCGCCTGCCCTGATCGGAAGTTATCCGTGGTTTCTTCAATCAACACCAGGCAAATGCGGGAGCAGTACACTATCAAACGGGCCACGTACCGCGCGCTTCATCTTTCTTGCGCTATCCTCACCCCTCACTTACACATACACACACTTACATACGCAACACTACCCACATGCTGGGACATCAGTCGCAATATTGTCCCGGCTGGGTCGACGACCCGCTGGTGGAAGATATCTCTTGGGGAAAAATTCGCAAGCGGAAATTTAGGTCGGTGCTGAATCTCGTATTCCACCTTTATCATTCCCTCTTCCTGGAAACAAAGGTATTACCCTTAATGACCAAAGCACTTTGACGCGCCTGGAAACAATCAATGAATCGAAAGCGTTAATTTTGACATCCAGCTTAAGTCCATTGGAGACCTTAGGAATTAAGAATGTGAATTCTGGAAAATAGGTTTTCAATATGAATCCCCGAGTCACAATACCTTTTGGTGTTCTCTAATTCCGTTGTTTGATCGATTGAGTCCAGAGGTGGTAGGCAAGCGTGCCCGCCACCGGGCCAGGAGGAGGGAAGTAGATAAATGAACAATATCGCTAAATGCATCGAGCTGCCACCGAGGCGTATTAGCGCCTCACTCCACTCCATCCATCACCATTCTCAGCCTTTGTGCATCACTGCTCCTCTTCCATTTCCCTCCCCAGTTTCTTGTTTTTGCGTTTCTCCCCGCTCCTCCATTCCCGTCTTGACGCTTTTCACTCCGCAGTTCCACCCCATTCCAAGCCTCAAACTATCCCGTCCACTGTCTCCCCGTCCCGTTTGTTTCTGTCACGCCACACAGAAACAATCCCAGAGCTACGTGACCTGGCTCGTCCAATTCCGCCTCGCTCATGCCAGCCCTACATCCGATCCACACAATTCGCAAGCCCCATTCCATCCCGTCCTCTTCATCCCCACACCGCCGCCCACGTCCCGACCCACTGAGTCTCGTCCCTCGAAATGTACCGCCGCCCCGCTCCCCACATAGCCTCGCTACTCCCCGCCAACTCTCTCAACTCCTCGTCCACCTTCGCCGTTCATCACCCAGATTGACCGTCTCCCGCTCATCTTTCAAGCACAGTGCTCCATGTACGTGCTCCTCCGCGTTTTTCCCATCCCTGCTTCACACACTCAGCCACCGCTCCTCCCACTCCGCTTGCGATTGCCATTCTTTCCCAATCGCTCCCTCCCTGCACTGTCGCTCCGTGTCCCACCGCCCGCAACCCGCCCTGTCCTGCGCTGCCCCGCCCCCACCCCATCCTTCGAAGTCAGCCATCGCGCCACTCGATATCCACCTGCAACCTTCCGCACTCACTTTCTCCGCTCCCCGCCCACCCTCCCTAATACCCACCCACCATCCCCCTCACTCACCCTCACCGCTCCCCCCCACACTCACACTCCCCTCATCCCACCAACACTCACCACCCCCACTTCCACTCACACTCACCACTCACCACTCTCCACCCACACTCACCACTCTCCACCAACACTCACCACTCTCCACCAACACTCACCACTCTCCACCAACACTCACTCACTCCCCGACTCCCCCCTCACACATCCCACCCACACACCACTCACCACCCCCACCCACATTCACCATCCACACTCCACACTCACCACCCACCGTCAGCACTTCTCGCTTGTCCTCTTCGTTCCTTCCCTAACCCACTTTCTTTCGTTCACACCCACCTCAGTGCTTCCTATTTCGCCTTGCTTCGCTGTACCCAGCTCTGCTTCTCACCTCACCACTTCCTCTGTTCGAAAGTCGCGTACAATCCCACACGCTCCCACCGCTTGCTGTCTTACGTCCAGTCCACATGCTGCCCCGCGCTACCCCGCCCCTCCCCACCCTGCCCCGCTCCGCCCTGTCCCATCCCACGAAGTGTGCCTCCGCACAGCTCCACGCCACGCCCCACCCATCCCCGCCCCATCCTACGAAGAGCGCCGCCACACAGTCGCATCCCGCGCCCCGCTCCACTCCGCTCCGCTCCGTCCCGTCCCACGAAGTGCACCGCCGCACCGCTCCACGCCACGCCCCACCCCTCCCCGCTCCGCCTCGCCCCATCCTACGAAGAGCGCCGCCACACAGTCCCATCCCGCGCCCCACCCCGCCCCGCTCCGCTCCGCTCCGCTCCGTCCCGTCCCTCGAAGTGCGCCGCCGCACCGCTCCACGCCACGCCCCACCCCTCCCCGCCTCACCCCATCCTACGAAGAGCGCCGCCACACAGTCCCATCCCGCGCCCCGCCCCGCCCCGCCCTGCCCCGCCCCGCTCCGCTCCGTCCCGTCCCGTCCCACGAAGTGCGCCGCCGCACCGCTCCACGCCACGCCGCGCGCCTGCGACCCGCCGCGGCCGGACAATTCGCCTCTCCTATCCACCAGGCGGACGCCGGCGCGGGGCGGGCGCGGTCGGCCGAGGAAATGGGATGGAAGTAATTCGCAGGAGTACTATTTAATTAACGTGATTGTTGAATCCGCGGGCGCAGCGGTCGCTCTGCGCGGGTCGCCCACCCCCCTGCGACCCCCGTCACTGGGGGCGGTAAGGAGGAGGGCGAGGGAATCTCATCCCCCACCACGGCCGCCCTCACGCGCGCACAGGAGAACTATAGTGACGCGGCGTGAATTTCCATACGTTCTGCATGTTAAGAGTTCTTAGAAGTTTCATTTGTATAACATTATTAGTATAATAGAGATGGTTACCATAGTTATCAATAGAGAAAGAAAGAGAAGTATTATGTTATACACAGAGAAGGCTTCTACGAAATCGTGTAATTTGAAGTTGAAGTGAATAAGTTAATTTAGCTTGAATTCTCAGAGTCATTTTAGTGGTGCACTCAATCTACGCTCAAAATTTAATGAACAGGTACTCCCAAAAAATAAAAATTATATCAAATCATGTAGAATGTATGTATCAAATCATGTAGAATTCGTAGATGAATTCGAGGAATGGACGAATATTAGATCCGACTTCATTTACGTTTGCAACGCGTGAAACACACATTTCATGTAATTTGAAGGGTCGTCGCTCGACTTCGAATATTTCTAAATCTACTGGCTCTCTCCTCTTTCTGAGAAAAAAGCCTCAATGCAGTCTGAAAGAAAGAATAAAAAATGCAGTATGTGCGATACCATCTGCATTATTTTGTTTTATCTATGGATCTACAAACATTCTACGTCGAGGCGTAAATTTCCACGATATGCTAGAAGCTCTCAGAAGTCAAGACGAAACAACACAATTAGTCTAATTATTCACAGAAATCGAAGCGTTCGACGAAGACGAGATCCGTATCGATTCCGGCTATGAAAACGTTACATGCACGCTCTCGTGTTTTGAAAAGATATCATTCCAGATCAAAACACACTTCGGCCGTTGCAAAAACCGTTCGTGCCCGTGAGAATCTAATTTCAATAAACTACGTATGTAGTCAACAAACAAGACTGTGACCCCAATCCTAATGAAGAGAAATTTTTTACCCTATTATCCGTCTTCAATTTATACTTTTCGGGCCGGCTTAAGTGGCGCAGGCCACTAATTGATGTCACAATAGTGCCTCTAACTGGGAGGAAGGTCCTACAGTTCGAGTACCGACGGTGGCAGGATTTCCGACACTGGCTAGATAGCTGAGTCAAGTTCAGCCGCTGTCTGGGAGAGAATTCTAGCGGCCGGCTGCTTTGATCGGTGGTTTTCCATGGTTTCTCTACGCGCATTGCGGAGCAGTGCCCTACGGGCTACGAACCGCGTGCGATCTTTCCTTCCTCTTCCTTTTCCTATTGTTACCTCCTCCTTATAAAGAAGGATTTTCCTACAGATAAGCGAAAACGTGACAGTTCGCTAAACAAGTGAACATCACAAGTAATTCAGAGAAGTATCCCTCCGCCGTGACAGCTGATCAGCCACGCCCCTTCGTAAAGTGCTAAAGGCTCCTGTGAAAACATCCCTATGTAGAAGTCTAGGAGTTTTGCTAAGGTATACGCACGTACGCGAGTCCGGGAAATATTTAAATTTAACTACGTATGTGGAAAATCTCTTAACATGCTCTCACAATCAGTAAAAGAAAACTGCCACGAATGTAAATAGAAAGAAAAATTATTTTAAGCCGGAAACACGTGCACACGTTCGCATCTCGCAATGCAGTCTCGGTTTTAAAATAAACATAATAGTTAGCACACCAAAAATAAATTTAATGTAATGTTTATAGAAAAAAATATTATTTACAGAAAACATAACACTGCACTTCCTAATTTCAATTATTTTTCGCGGAGCACTATATTTTGTCGGACGAGGACATCACAAAAGGAAGCGTCGAAGCCATTTACAAGTTAGCCAACTACAAACGAACGAATGCAGGAAGACGAACGAATGGGCTCGAGGGCACAATGACCAGAGAACCTTCAGTAATGTTGCCAGCACTATCACTTTGGCTCATCCTTAGAAAAATCTTTCTCTACACACACTTACATGCACTTCACCACCACACGTCAGGAGCTAAGAGATTGTCCCAGCTGAGGCGGTGCCCTGCTGGTGGGAAATACCTGTTTGGGGAAACACCGAGCCGACATGTAGGTCGACGCCGTATCTCGACATCCAGTGGAGAAAGAATACCACAACTTTCAGCGTTAAATCATGCACTACACTTACGAGACTAATAATCGTAGCAATTGACGGCCCGAAATCACTAATAAAATCAATCAAACTACATTTAGGACTTCAAGAAAAATATGAAGAAGCCGCCTTGCTTAATGTGGATTGTAATTTAAATTTTACTTTTATTCTCTAAATAATTAAAAAGATTAGATTGAATGCTTTGGAAATTACTAATATTTCCACGCGGAGCGGTAAGAAGATCCGTTTGGGAATTAACAAAGAATTCGTGATATTTTTTATTAAGACCGTTTCACAAGTGAAAATAATAAATAACTTAAAAATATTGGAATCAGGAATGCAGATGCATTCTCCAATACACGAAATTAACTATCAAAGTTAGTAGACAATTCCAATAAGAAACATGCTAGTATCTGTTTCGATGACAAAAAACGAAATAGCCAAATTTGTAGCATAACTCCATGCTATTGTCTTGACACAATACTAATTGTCCTTATAACGGTGCTACTACGAAATACCCTTTTCCTAAGAATCCTTACATCACAATATCAACAGCTATGCTCTTGAAACCACCCTCTTCCGGATATCACGATTATCTCAGAATTGCCAGAGTGTTTCTAGATCACCGACAATCAACCCAACACCTACGGATGGGAGTGGGTTGAAAATGAGAAGGAAAGGATCGCGCACGACCCTATACTTGTTTTTTTTAAATGTGGCATCTGTGGTTAGTATCTCCAAGATGGAATGCGGTACGACGTTTTTGGTCATTCTTGGTGCTGTCGCAAGATGTCGCATGATCGCGACCGTATCAAGCAGCGCTACAGATCAAGCGACTCTAGCGACAGTACTGAAAATGACGCAAAAAGTCGTTCCAAATTCCATCTTGGAGATACTATCCACAGGTGTGACGTTAGAAAAAAACAAGTTTTGGTATGATTTTAAAGGTAATACTTTGGGCCATCTCTCATAGATAGACAAATTCTCCAAAGAAATCCAAATATCTATGATTTAACGACCAGCCCACATCTCGTAACGGATTAATTGAAGCAATAAAGAATACATCAAAAAGATCTACGCTCAAACAGCAAATTGTCGTAAGTTTTTTATCAATTTCCTGCTCATTCTCTTCCCAAGCGAGGGACTGAAAAAAGAAGAGTCTTGATGTGAACAACTACAACCAACTCGATGCTGCGAAAGCTCGTTCGGAGTCTCCCAGGAAAGCAGAAACGTCTCATAACCGGGTGCCAAGCACAGCTCACGCCCCAGGCAGGATGCAGCTCGGGCGAACTTTTAAAGTGAGGCGGGGAATACGAGACGGCTGCGATGCGAGCGTGGGAGACGGGGGCGGGAGCCGGGTGACGCTAACACCCCTTGGACAGTGCACGTCAAAAGCAAAGGGTTCTCTTCTACTCTCCGATATGAAGCAGCGCGCGCCACGCGAAGAACACTTGGGCAGAATGAAAAATAGTTTACGTCTGCACATCACAGGGGATAATATTTGTGGGTGGTTTATATATCTCGTGTGTTACTTCTACTGAGAAATGATTCTGCCCCTACGTTTTAATTATTTGTTGTCTACAGCCGTAGGTTCTTTCGCAATACTACTACAAATGCATTTATCGAGTATTACATGTAAACATAAAATTTTCTCTGAAGTTACAAATATAGTGCGAAAAACTGAATTAATCTGCTTTTGAAAATAGTATATTGTTTGAAAATATATACACTTCGTTTTACAAAGCAAATGTGTAAAAGTCAAGTCAATAAAATTATTCCAACTATTTTTCAGGCTTTTTTTTAGGCTTACTTGGACCCGACATTGTTCATATTTATTTCAAGCTTTGTCCAACACTGACATTGGTTTATCGCTTTAGTCACAATTGATAATCATAACAACGTGTTCTATTTCTAAGCTATTCTGACACTTTACAGAATGATGATGTATGTGTATGACCTACCACAAACCTACTACGTGTACGACCTTAAGTAAACAATCACTCATGAAAATCAGACATGATATAGCACATATGGAATTTATAGTGATTCATTCGGCAAACTTCACGATATTCTAAATTGATTGTCGAATTAACCAAACAATGAAAATAATTAATTTTTCATTATCGATGATATATTCAAATCTTCAAATTTTGAATTACATTGAATTCAAAACCTCGGAATAACAAGGTTTCGTTCGTCGTAATAATATATAGTGTCGTGCCTCTTCGAAAGTGAACATCGCATTCAGGTTTTCCTATATTGTCTTATTTTTACATAAAGCAATTAAAGGAATTATTTCTTCTCTACATACAGTGCGTGAGATTCCGGAATTAGTTGGCTCGTAATCAAATATTAGAGAGAGCTTTTTAAGACGTGAATTTGAAAGAGTAACCTGACAATTCCGGAGAGTGTTCTACTGCGTGTGCGTATGCACTGGCATCCAATTTTGATTGACAGTGTTGGCACATAGGCGGCCAAAATTAATTCAAATTTGGCGCTGTACTTGGAATTCAATGACGCTAATTATCAGCAAAGGGTGTACATTTCAAACATTCCGCCTTGGACAGAGAGAAAGGCAAAACATGATATTCTTTGCAAGGACTGAGCTGCTTTGAAGTTTGGAACTGTTACTTCCGAGGATGGGCGTGAGAGCGCGCCACGGGCCAGACGCGAAGCGCGATCAGAATGACAACATTGCATATTGTCAACATATTCCGAGAATCACACGCCTTTCCAGATAGAGACGGGGTGGGATCGCATTGTTAGAAAAGCAGGTCGCCGAACGTTTTCGTGGCGACTTCCCTCGCTCGAGGAAAAGCTGTTAATGCGCACGTATCTAATTTATTGCTTATTTATCCTTGAAAATAGATTTTATTACATGGGAGTTTTTTTGTCTTTTTTCTCCCTTTCAAAATTTAAGTAGTATATGATTTAGTGTAGAGATCACAGAATTTTGAAAATGTGCACACAATTCACTTTTCCCCATAGCACGTCATACGCAGTTTTTAACTGTTTTTTTTTACGTTAAATAAATTTTAAAAAAAATCTATCCTACCGAGGGCACTGACAATCAATTCTATTGTGTAGGGTTGGTGCTGCGCACCCAGCAGGATTATTGGCGCGCAAGTTTAGCTCTCACGTACGAATTACAAGAGAAAACTATTTTCTTTTTGTCCAGACAAGATAATACTGACAACTTATTCAATATTCAATAATTCTTGCGCTGAGGTATACTAATAGTTCTTAAATACTTGCTTTTAGAACGTACCCTTGCGTAAAATGATTAAAAGACGTTAACAGTCCTATTTCGACCCGAACATATGCAGCTCTCCCAAAATATTCATGCTATATTCGCAGCCACAACAGAAGGATACCATCATTCGGACGGTTTTTTCCCTTACGCTAAATATGTTCGTTGCTGACACTTCACCTCGATTTCGCCACAACCTCTTTTTACTAATTCGACACTAATAGACAATAATCATGCAAATAACGGAAAATGCAATAGGTATAGTAGCAGTATAACACGGCAGGAAGAGGGGTCCATTTTAACTCGAATTAATCAAAAATATCAGAAATAAACGAAGGTGTTTTTTTTAAGATTTGGAGGTTATTTGTACGATGAGGCTACATTAATTGTCACAGAAACAAAATTTATCTACGTGTTAATCAGTGCCACACATTTCCCTTTTCTAGTAGAAGCAAGTGTTTTTATAGTAAAATCAGAAAGTTTCTTTTTAAGTTTATGTAGACAGTTACACTTTTCTCTCGAGATATAAATGTATATTTTGTTCCATAATGACGTGATACAATAAGATTTCTTGTATTGTATTACCATCTTGCGATTCTTATGAAAGCAAAAATCATCAGAGAAGATAAACAGTAAGTCCAATAAAAGCGTTTAGTTATTAATAATCGTTTTCTACTCGAACTTCTTTCTATTTCAATGAAGGTTTTCGATTGTACGTCATGAAAAAACTAATTTTTTGAAGACTGTTTTTTACTGACAATAATGATTACGTATTTGATCATGTAATCATTACTTCAGACATGCAAAAACTCTCTATTTTCTATTATCTTAAGAGCTTTATTCACCAAAGTGATTCAAAAATATTTTAAAATTGGAAATCCAGAAAATTTTGCATTCGTCTCAGTTCCGTTACATACTTTGTTAACCACGCACGAGGAGAAAACATTCAAAACGTGACATGTCCGCTTCACACTTTTCTGATAAAAATGAAAAATGTAGCCCAAATATTGCACTTTTCAACACTGTCTTTAACTCAACGAATAGAGTACTACTTAATGTATTGTAAGACATCTTACATTTCTTTTTGGAAACAAAATTCTCGGTAAAAAGAACAGAAGAACTAATTTTTTTCCAAATGGACATGTCACCTTTTGAATGTTTGCTGCTCACATCAACCTGCACCTCTTTCCGTGGGGGTGACGCATCACTCACGTGACCCAATTACCCCTCCCATCCGCCCCGCGCCTCAAATGATACATCCTTCACTGCTCCTCTCTTTGTCGGCCAATGTCTCGTACATTTCCGCTGCCGAGTAGCGCATCCATTGTTCTGAGAATCCTTGCGTCATTGTCAGTAGTCGCCTTCCATATTGAGCAGAATCTGTTCTCAGAATGCTCCGATACATCGCCGATCCCACTCTATCTCCATTGAACTTAATCCTACGTTCCGATCTCCGAACCAAAGGGCATTCGAAGGAGCCTTGCATTGTGCCATCCGCCTCTCAGAAGAGGAGTACACCTAATCATTATGAAGAATACTGAAAGGACATGAATTATAGGCATCAGAAGTACTTTTAAAATTATTCCTTTTTCGTGTATGCACTTATCTGCTATCTTTTGTAAACTATGTACACTGATCTATATTTGTTGCGGCAGTTGTATCCTCCAAACAACAAATAATGCGACTCCAATGCAAACAAAATTCTTTAGTTATATTTGTTAATGTTTTAACATTAATTTAATTCAAACTCAAAAAATAAAATTTTCATTTTTGAAATAAAATCATCAATAATTCGCCCACGTACATGGGAATTACAATGAAACAATGAAAATTATTTAAAAACTAGAAACAGTTCTACTTGCATCAAAGTGTTTGAGGTAGCCCGATTCGCAGAAATTGATCTAAGTTAGATTTATCAATTACCATGTTTTGGTGATCAAAAATTGAAATATGATGCTAAATTATTTTTGTTTTAAATTTATCTTTCTGGAATGTTACCATCCAGAAGCGTTTTGAGAAAAATGAATGTGAGTTTTCAAAAACTCAAAGAGTCAAAGATTTGAACCATTTCCTTTTAATAAGTAAGTAACGCACGAAGCAAAAACTAGAATAGTTACTTGCGCACCAAAGGCAGAACATGTCGAAACGAGTATCGAAGACAATAACGTATCAATACAAAAGAAATGCAATCTTCATTCTTTAGACATTTTGTTTAGCTCTCATGAAAAATTCCCTTTGCTGACTTTGCTTCTCTTCCCGTGACCTACACTAATCTGTATGCAAAAAATTGATAAAACAGAATGATTATATTACATTGCTTTTTTTGGAGCGCAACGCAATAATTACAAAATTCTGAGGAATCTGTGAAGGAACTTCAACTTCCAACGTACAGGTAATAAGCCAATCTCCGGCGTAGAGGTAATACGCTGCAATATCGGAGCCCCGAGGAGAAGCAAATCAGTAAAATAATCTTAATGAAACACCGCCTTCACAGTTTCATATCATTTCTATGTAAATTCAAATAGAAACTCGCAGCAAAACAAATATCTTCCCAAGATCCAGCACAGGGATAATATGAGGAACTTTAATATTTCATATTTTGTTGGAAAGATTTATGGAACAGGTTCGGATCTGTTTGAAAATATTATTTTTACCAAAAATGTACCGTACCACATATTGTTATTCTTCCTGTGTTTTTTTTTGTTTAATTGTCTGGAACTGTTGCAGGACGTAGCCATCGCTGGTTTCGTGACAGTATATCGGGTTTTGTGAAAGCTTGTGGGGACATTTGTGGGAATTACCGAACAACCTATAAATGTTCATAATATAATTTCCAGCTGAAATTAATACGAATTGAGGAATAAAGTTGTTATACTAAATGATTCGCTACGATCCACGTTCCAGTTCGTTCGAGTGAATAGAGTATGTTATTGCCATAGTGTAAAATAATTTAAATTCTTGAGATTAGAAACGTTTATTCGTACCGAAATTTTGTGGACTCGAAATGACAGAATTATTAAGGTTCAAATGATAAGTTCCCACAAAAATGTGGCTGGAGGTCACCAATTACCAATTATAACATCACTATCAATTTTAGTTATTACTAAGTGTTTACGAATCACAACATCATCACCAAATTCAAATTGTAGGAAAGCTATTCTAAAACCTTTTTTGGCTAACTTTTGCATACCGTATTTGGAATAAGTTTTTTATATGAAAATGGTATCATGATAAATAATGTTATTCCTCAGATTTATATCAACATTCTATTCATTTTTATATTGCCAAATCATAAGCCTTTTGATCATAACTAAAATGTATGAATGATTTGGAAAAATCTAATATTTGGATGGTGGAATAAGAGGAGATGGAAATGGGAGTAAAGCCTCCTTTGTGCACCACATATTCCACATGGGTCGATCGTGATTTTAATCCCAGCCTCAATGGTGAAAGAGCGTCTGACCGCTGCACCACGGGACATCTCATAACATTATTTATTTGAAATGGCGGTTGCAAGGAAATAGGACGCTAATGATTACGCATGAGACAAGGAAGCGGGACAGAAATGGAGAGGGGGGTAAAGAGGAAGGTGAGAAAACAGGGAGGCTAGGCAGCGGGGAGGCGGGACAGTGGAGCGGCGGGGCAGCGGGGACGCGGGACAGCGGGGAGGCGGGAAGAAGTGGAGAGGCGGTTCAGTGGAGAGGCAGGGCAGCGGGGTGACGGGGCAGATGGGAGAAATGACAGTAGTGAGGATTAGCAGCGGGAAGGAATGGTAGCGGGGAGGAATGGCAGCGGGTTGGCGGGGCAGCGGGGGGGAGGAATGGCAGTGGGAAGGTATGGTAACGGGGGGCGAAACAGCAGGTACGCGCGGTAGAGGGGAGGCGTGGCAGTGGGAAAGCTTAGCAGCGGGGCGACGGATCTGCGGGGACGTATTGAGACGGGGAAAGTAGAAAAGTAGGAAGGCAGAGAGGCGTGCCAACGAAGGGTGGACAACGGGGTGACTGGCAGCGGTGAGGCGGCAAAGGGATGGTAGCTGCCGAAGTCGTGCCAGCGGGGAGGTGGTAAAAGGGGACGAGGGCAGCTCGGAGGCGGGCAGCAGTGAGCCGGGACGGCGGTGCACGGGGGCAAGCGTGTACAAGCATCACGGGGTAAGCGGAGCGGCGGGACAGCGGGGAGGACGAACAGTGGGGAGGCGGGGCAGTGGGATGGCGGGGCAGAGGGGGCGCGGGAAGCGGGGAGGCGGGGTAGCGGGGTAACGGGGAGACGCGGCAGTGGGGTGGCGTGGCGGCGAGAGGGGAGGCGGGGCAGCGGGGAGGCGGAGGATGGGCAGCGGGGGGTGGAGAAGCGGGGCAGCGAAAAAGCGGGGAAGAGGAGAGGGATGGCAGCGGGGAGGCGGAACAGAGGGGAGGCGAGGCAGTGAGTAGACGCGGCAGAGGGGGGCGGGAAGCGGGGAGGTGGGGTAGCGGGGTAGCGGGGAGGCGGGATAGTGGGCAGGCGGGATAGTGGGGAGGCGGGGTAGCGGGGAGGCGTGGCAGAGGGGAGACGGAGCAGCGGGAAGGCGGGGGATGGGCAGCGGGGGGCGGGGAGGCGGAGCAGCGGGAAAGCGGGGAACAGGGGAGGGGTGGCAGCGGGGAGGTGGAATAGAGGGGAGGCGGGGCAGTGAGGAGGCGCGGCAGAGGGTGCGGGAAGCAGGGAGGCGGGGTAGCGGGGAGGCGCAGCAGGTGTGGGCTGGTCTGCGGGGAGGCGGGGCGGCGGGGAGCCGGCGCGGGGCGAGGCAGCCGAGGTGGCTGGCTGAGGCCTGGGGCTAACAGCGGACGCGCGGGGGCGTATCTCGCGAGGAGCTCCGCCGCCGCGCGCTGGGAATAGCTCGAGGGGATGAAAACGGAATCCAAACGGCGGCGGCGGCGGCGGCGGCGCCGCGCGCGGTTGGCAGCGCGTGTAAAGCAGCGACGGAACGGGGCGGAAGCGCAGGAGCAGGCGATGGGAGATAAATTGCAAGAGAAGTAACGGCGTAGCGAACGAGTTTACTCCACGGTCTCAGCGAGAAGACGAGACTGAATTACGTGTTACGTAAAGGAAATAAGGGTTTAGGAGAATGAATGCACTGAGGAAGACCCAACTAACCAGAAAAAGATTGCACAGACGCATTTTAAGGTGCTTTGCCGATCAAGAAGAAACAAGAACGGCCTAAAAATACTAAAAAACTAATTAAGCCAATGCAAAGGGTTTAATGTCAGGAGAGTCCAAGGATAAGATACGTAGAATAACGATCTATTTTCAAAGAACAGTATCTAGAAAGAATAACATATTTATGCGAAAATAACATGCGAGAGAACCCAAATAGATGAGTTCTACACACAAACTTTCTATACAGCGCACATGTGTATGATTCACAGACTTGGTGAAGGAAACAATCTTTGCTGTCTCTGCGTCCTCCAAAGAAACTGGCGATGAAACAGAATTGCGTATGTGAAGCGGGTTCGGATAAGTGGTGCTTTGGACATGGGGAGTTGAGATAATTTCTTAAGAGCCCCAGATATAGAAAGAAGGTTATAATGTTAATGGTAGAGTTTGTAGAGAAAGGTTATTTTATTAACGTACAGGAGGGAATCATTATGTTATTTTAATGCAGTAGATGTGTTTTGAAGTGTGGGGACACCTGCAATGGTTTCTGTCGTTGAAAGGTCGTTTGATGGGTTATGTCACTTCAGGATACTGCATCACGAATGGTTATTTTCTTCTTCTTCTTTTTTTTTGTTCAGTGTTGAATGTATTATTGCATATGGTGATTTGATCGTGGTTGGAATGAGGATTTTTATTGTTTTTTTAGGATGCCTGAAACATTCAGCAAAATTGCCAATCATTAGATGAGATGTTATGTGTATGTATTAGTTTTTCTAGGATCTGGATGTTATGGTGTCTTGTCCTATGGTCTACATAGTTATATTGGGGCAGATGGTCAGGGGAGGGTGAGTATGTCAAGCGGGTGGCGTTTTCTGTTACGTGAAATATGGGCAAAGAGGTTCGACTAAGGGAGGAAAGGATGGATTGTTTATAACGTGGTCTAGTCCTCTCCGACCGCTTTTGTATTTCTGTCACAAGTGGTTATTGCCTTCTGAATGTTTACATGAAGGTACCAATTGTCAGATACGTCTGTAAGTTAGTCTAATCTGTTTTTGAGTCTTATCTCCATTCTCGAACTTACGAACATAAGCGGAATAAAGAACCGAATTCTGTTTTCACCCTGAAATCATTCCTCCAATAAACTTGTTAATCAGTTTCTTTGCCTCCATTCTGAAAATGCAATTAGAAATTCAATCAAAAAATAAAGAAAATAATTTCATCTTTTTAATCTTTTCGTGCTATTTTGTAGTTTTGTAAACTTACTTTTTGAAGCAATTTTTTAAGTTGCTCTTTAACTTCTGCGTAATTAGGATCTAACGTAGAATAGTGAAAAAACAGCCAATTGCTGGAAATGAAATATCCTGCACAATATAAAAAACTAAAATGAGACATCCTAGCAAATAACCAGGCTTGTAGCTTGAGAGCCTGCGTAATAGATTATGTAAGAAGTAAGTACCTATCTAAGAAATTATCTACAGGGGAAATAAACCACAGATGTGATAATAGAGCATGCAAATAATAATAATAATAATAATAATAATAATAATAATAATAATAATAATAATAATAATAATAATAATAATAATAATAATAATAATAATGATAATGATATTATAATAGTAATAATAATTTAATAATAATTCGTTGTAATGTGAGTGAGAAAAGAAAATTCTGTGTGAAGCAAAATAAAGCGCATCCACCTTGATAAATGGCAAAAATAGATCTGTGGCGGAGTCCATTAGAGATGGTATTTTTGCTTTAACGTACTTTTACGTGCTTTAATCTTTCACATACGAGTTTACAAGTTCTTTACAACTCGAGAAACGTTCCCAGCTTTTACGTTCACTTTGTGTTACGAATATTGGATTGAGAGTTGAATCTTATCCGTTTAGAAAACAAAAAGGGATAATTTAATCACCTTACTATATGAATCTATTCACTTTCATTATCTAAAGTCAAAATTAAAATTAAGATTGGATTTGAAATAAGTATTATTAGACCTCCAGTGATTTAATAATCTGTTGCATCAAATTAACTACATACCGTCCATATCAGAACATCACCGTTCGTAGAATGAATATTTAAGAGAAAATTAAGTGGAGATCAAAATATTTTGGAGTTTTTACAAAGTGAATAAAAATATGTATAATATTCCTATATTTTTACAATACTATATTTTTTATGAAAGTCATCAGTCAAGGCACCTCCTTTAAAAACTATCCAACCTTTAAAAACTATCCAACCAAAAACTAACCATTTGTGGCCAGAGCACCATTACCGCCAATAAAGGCATTATTTAACCTTGTATTACTATAAGATATGTAATGGTACTTGTTTCGAATATAACTATAATGTATGTACACTAGTTCAAGACATGTTTATTCTACAATAGTGTGAGAGACGATATCGTGGACCACGTAGATAGTGCTGCTACTGCCAGAGCGCCTCTTTTGGAGAAGATAATTCTAAATTATAACTGTTGAATGCCATGAAAGGGGGCAGAGGAAACTAAAGTGAGATAATGTTGGAACATGGAAAAAACTTCTTTCTGCCCGCACGATGCAATTCGCTATTTCTAATCGCCCAATGGTCACGATTGGTCCATGCACAGATCGGGCAACCCTGGAATAGACCATAACCTGAAATCGGTATGCTCGTAGACTATTTTACTTGAGGCATGGATCGATATGAAAAATTAAGTACCATTTAAACAAAGAACTGTGCGATAAATAAATTCCGGCCTTCTTTGCGAGACCTAAATCATCACTATCAACACTTTTAACAGATGTAATTTTTTCTTGAACTTAATTTTTGTACAGTAACATTACGCGCAAATGTATTTGGCGCCTGGTCCGAATCGCCGGCCGACCTCCGCGGCGTCGGTACCTCGTCTGACGAAGGAAGAACTTGCGGATATATAAATGTATGTGGAGATATAAATGTATATTTTGTTCTATAAAGGCGTGATACAATAAGATTTCTTGTATTATATTACTATCTTGCGATTTGATCATGTAATCATTACTTCGTACATCCAAAAACTCTCTATTTTCTATTATCTTAAGACATCGCCCGGCGGAAAGGCATCAGTCGATGCAGAGCTGAACAGAGTGGACACAAGGCAGATTGAGAGCGGGATGGGAAGGGATGGGGTGAGGCAGGAAGGGAATGTAGGGGGTGGAAAGACGAGGGAAGGAGCGGGAAGGGGAGGGTTGGGGAAGTGCTGGTCGGGAAAGGAAAAGGGGCGGGAAGGGGAGGGGACGGGCGGTGTAGGTGGGGCGGTGTACGAGGGGGCGGGTCAGGGGCGCGCGAAGGGCGGGCGAGGCAGGTGGACGGGCCAAGCGGGCGGCGGGGCGGGGCGGGGCGGGGCGGGCGGCGGGGCGGGCGGCGGGGCGGGGCGGGCGGCGGGGTGGCGGCGGGGCGGGCGGGGGGGGCGGCGGGGCGGGCGGGCGGGCGGGGCGGGCGGCGGGCGGGGCGGGCGGGCGGGCGGGCGGGTGGGGTGGGCGGGCGTAGCGCGTGGTGGTGGACGGCGGAGCGGGTGGGCGGGGGACGGCGGAGCGGGTGGGGTGGGCGGGTTGTTGGTGGGTGGGTGGTGGCGGGGAAGGCGCGGAGCGGGTGGGGTGGGCGGGTTGTTGGTGGGCGGGTGGGGATGGGCGGGCGGAACGGGCAGGGGCGGGGTGGGGAAGAACGGCGGGGAGGAGCGGGGGACTGGGGGGGGGGGGGGGGGGGGGGGGGGGGGGGGGGGGGTCTGGTGGGCTGGAGGGCTGGTCCTGCAGGAAGGGAAGTGGGGCGCAGGTAGCTGAGCTGGTTTCGCCCGTGAGGGAAGAGGGATGGGGCGAGGCCCCGAGGCAAGCAGCTGCCGCTCAAGCGCCCGCGGCGTCGCGGGGCGGGTGAAGGGCGAAGAGCGAAGGGCGAACAAACGGGCCGGCTGATGGATCAGTTAGGAACTCGCCGCCTCCTGTTCGCGGAACTCGCTATGGAACCCAACTATCCGCATCCTCCTCGCAACGATAGTGCTGCTACGGCTAAACCAGACGATGACGTGCGAATTTCCTCAGATGTACCTCGGATATCACGGAACAATCGAATTAAAATTAACATTCATTGACTATGGTAAAATGTGATAGAGAGAGGGAGAGAGATTTGAAGATAGGGCAGAGGGAGAGAGTAAGAAAGGCAGAAAGAGGAAGAGGGAGAAGTAGGGTTTATAAACAGAAACTAGTTGGGTCACAACAGCACATACTTTCTTGCATCATTTCTGACTTCTGCAATTTTCAAAAATTCATAGTTCAACGAACATGAGCCATGCGCCATTTTTGAAGCAGTCTTGACGCTAATCAAGGGGAAATTTTGAAGAAGAAATATGGAACCATTTCCGAGCAAATTTTGAGGCTTCATGTAAAGTACCCCCAAAGATTCAAATGTCTGAAACTCTGAATGCTTTGACTTCGTACGTATCAATCTGGGTACATGAATTGTGTGAAAAAGTAGTCTGAACCGTTGAGGCGCTAGCACTGATCACAGACGGACGGGCAGGCAGATGTTCTTTTCCCATTGCCCGACTGCAATACTTTTTCTTTACCACGTACACAGTAAGACCAGAAAGTAAAGGAAGGGTGAAAATAGGGAGGGAGGGAGGGAGAAAGGGAGAGAGAGAGAGAGAATGAAAGAAAGATAAAAAAGAGAGCGAGGGAAAGAGAAAAGAGAGAAAAAGGTAGAGCGGGAGACGAAGAGGGAATGTAGAGGAGAGTAAACCAATTGGGATAGAGAAAAAATGTAAGAGAGAGACAGGAGGTGGGAGAGGAGAAAGAGAAAATGAGTGAGATGAGGAAACTGGGAGAGAAGAAGAGAGAAATAGGGTCAGAGGGGAGAGAAAGGGAAGAATGTGGGAAGGGGGAAAGACAGTAGGAGAGAACGGAAAGCAAGTGCGAGATGGGGAAAGGAAGGTGGAGAAAGAGAGAGAGACGGAAAGAAAAATGAGAGGGAGAGAGAGAAATAGGGAAAGAAAAAGGAGGTAAAATACATAGGGAGAGGGAGATAGAGGAGAGGAGGAAACAGTGGAAGTGGTAGAGGTTCAGAATGAGTAGGCACGGCACGAACCGAAAGAGCAGGGAAAGAGTGAGTAAAGGAGAGATCCAGTGAACCAATTTGCGAATCAGGTGAGCGAGTGATGAATGAAACTGTGAGTGAAGTAGTGAACAAGAAAGTAAATAAATAAACTAGGGAGTGAAATAGTGCGTATGGGATCCAGAAAATTGCGTATTTGCACGTGAAAGCCGATATTTCTACTTCATGACGAATGGACACTACACGCTTACGCACATTTAAACACTACGCGCGCACGCAGGCACACATCGCCCACGTCCGCTGCGGGCCGAGAGCAGGGCGCCCGAGATGAAGCAGTGCTTCGGCAGTAGAGAGCGGGATCAGTAAGTCAAAAGGGCGCGCTCCCGAGAGGACGCATTCGCCAACGAGAGCCAAGAGGGCAAAGAGAGCGGCGCGACGCACGGGCCGCGTCTCCGATTTCCCTCGCGCTTCGCCGCCCGCCCTCCACCCACCCTCACCCTCCGCCCTCCCTGGGGCTCCGGCCCTTCCCGACAGCGAACACAGTCCGTGCGTCGGGCCGCCCTTTTATTGAATGGTTTCCAAGGCGGAGCATGGCGTTTGTGCGTCTCGCAGGATATCGCAGCGACCGAGATCTCAGAGTGGTAGAGGCTCCCGTAAGGAAGTTTAGGGGGAGGAGGAGGAGGAGGAGAAGGAATAAGAGGAGAAGGAAAAGGAGAAGGAGGTGGGGGGAGGAGGAGGAGGGGGAAGAAGGAATAAGGAAGGAGCAGGAAGAGGAGAAGGAGCAGGAAGAGGAAGAGGGGGAAGAGGAGGAGGAAAAGGACGAAGACGAGAAGACAAGGAGGACAAGGAGGAGGAGGACGAGGTCAAAGATGAGGTCGAGGAGGAGGAGAAGGAGGAGAAGGAGGAAGAGGGGAAGGAGGAGAAGGACGAGAACGAGGAGGACGAGAAGGAAGAAGAGGAGGAAGCGGAGGAAGAGGAAGAGGAAGAGGAAGAGGAGGAGGAGGAGGAGGAGGAGGAGGAGGAGGAGGAGGAGGAGGAGGAGGAGGAGGAGGAGAGGAGGAGAAGGAGAAGGAGGAGGGAATGTGAATTGAGATATGACCTATTTTTTCAAGAATCCTATAGACTTAATGTTGTCCTATTTACAGGTGTTCCGTTTTTTTAAAATCTTAATTTTCATTTTCTCGAAACCACTTTCTAAGTCAGTCACTACTCGTCTACTATCGGTGGGCTCTCAGTACAACTAAAAAATGAGCATTTGAATGAGATCGCTTTATAGACCAAATACAAACCGTAGTAATTAAATTGTACACTCATAAAATGTCACAGATAATACCTCATATTAATAAAATCACCATATAAAAATGTAGTAATGAGATAGTTAATTGTTAAAATTTTAATACAATCAATGCTTCAACACAAACCAAACGCAAAAATCAAAGAATGGTCTATTAGTATCTGCATAGATCACTTTTCACAAATCCTCTTTCGTTACTTTTCATTTCAGAATCAGTACAACGTCCAAATGCTGTACTCACCGGAAGGTGTACAAATTGCTTAGTAATCTTGTTATGCATACTTCTAAGCAGAAGTTGACGATAGTAACCGATGTTGGTTGGTACTCACCTGAAAATGAAAAACAAACAACAATTATTACACCTCCATGGGTCACGGTAATTGGTTTCATTTTAAACAGAATAAAACGAATTCTTTTAGCATATTGATAGCTACAAATATATTATTTTGAATCATGATATTGCTTGATTTTCCAATAATGAAATCTAGGAGAGAAATAATGAATGTGCGCGCAATCATTTATTTGCTTGCTTGTATTTGAAAAAAATATTCACATCAATTAAAGATACTGCTGTAAAGATATTGTAGTAACGGATGTTTCGGCTAAATCTTAATTATTTATAAATACTAGAAAAAACAATTTCGACACACAAAAATAATATAAATTTATGTTACAATTATAATTATTAATTAAATTAATGTCTTTGAAATATTATGTTAATTGATTGTATTCATGTAGCACTTTTAAACGTTCATAAGCTGTACATTTACCCAAACATTTCACTAATTGTGGTTTTTCCTGAGAGTCAACATTTAATTTTCTAAAGTTTAGTGTTCCTTTTGCTTTGTTGTGTATGTTCCTATACCGATAAACCAGTGATTTGCAAAAAGTGTTTTTATTGTGCCAACCAGCTCTTTCCTCTTAAAATTACTTTAGCTCGTCACGCTCAGAAACGATGAAATCTTTAAAAATGCCGTTGAGTGAGTCACCTCAAACACTTTTCTAAAGTTCGGTATTCGTTTTGTTGGTCAACGTTGACTAGGATTCACACACAATTCTGATTTGACGTTGTTGGATTAACAGGCTTAACGGTAGCGGTACGACGTTCAAAACGATACATATGTAGAAAAAAGAACTTCGAGTCCCAAGGGCTCTCCATGGAGCCCCTAACATTTAAGAGCCCTCCTTAGACCCTCAAACGGTGCTGCGCCCTGTTGTCCAAAAGAGGAACCCCCCGGGCGGCGAAAAATAAAACCAGTCATTTCTTCCAGTGTCGCTGTTAATTTACGGAAACTGCCGCCTTATAATTATTTTCCTCGTCCGCCCGGTCTCCAGAAACGCCGCTCGTCGTGTGTACGGCGTCGCCTCGAGCAATAAATCTTGTTGCTCCTCGCCGTCCTCCTCTCTTCCCCTTCTCCTTCCCACCCGCCATCCTCCTCCAGTTCCTCCGGAGGACGGCCCGGAGGCCTAATGAATTCCCGGAGCGGGCCCGGGTCAGCGGCCGGGTCAGGAGGGACAAGATTTTTTCATTAAAGAGGAGAGACGGGGGAGGGGAAGGGGACGGCAAGGGAGAGTCGGGGGGAGGGGGTCATGCGTAATAGTCTAATGTAGATGTCCCCCTGACTTTGTGGCACCTCCAGCTTAATACTCGGGAGCCCACGCCGGGTTAGTTCCATTTGGGAGGATTTGCGTTTTAAGAGACAAATAACAGGGCTTGCGTGCGGCTCGTAACGCTCGCTCCGGATCTCGCATGCGACGAGGAGAGCTCACGAGATCTGGTCTCTTGCTCGAGTTTACTACTACGGATGCCGGTTTTTATGAGCATATTTCGAGAGACGATAAAAATAACTATAGTTTCCTGAGATCGTGTTCATTATATTGATATACTTCGTACGGCGGCAAATACTTCGGTTTCCTCTTTAAAATGTCATTAAGTATATAACAATCTAACTAGTAAGATTCATTATAGATAGTTAAAAATTTGAAGTACTGTTCGTATGTAGAATATACAAGAAAATCGAGGTAAATGGAAACTGTACACTTCATAACTAGACGTTTTTATTATCTTAAGTAGCTGAAGTATACCTCCAAGGAATAATTTCTAGAGTAATGTCCTCCTCATTGGAAAAGTGGGCGACTGCAGACTCACTTGTATTATTTGTTTCCTTACAGGCGACTGACTTCCCTTAGATCCGTAGTTAATAATTGGGAAATATTTTAATGAGTGCCGATGATAGTAATTGAATATCAAAACGTCTAAAATTAAAAGGAAAAATAACAGGAACGGTATTTTCTTGTCGCGCGAGATTGCGTATGATAAAAATAATACTTAATATTACATTTCTCTCTTCACTACACGAACTGCACACTTATAATGAATACTTTCTATAGCACACCAACTAAGAAAAGTTTCTTCGACATTAAACTTCTCAATTTTCGAAAATTGCTTGGATCAGATATTGGGGGAGTTTGTTGCTCATAATCACCGACAATGGTGAGTGCATCAGCGTGTGTAGTAACAAATTACCTAAATGAGAACATCGGCAGATCATGGTTCATGACCCTACGTTTGTAGATATTGGATACCGCCTAGTTACTAAGTCATCGTTTACGTAGTTTAGTTTATAGCTGTCAAAACGAGAAGGATGCACTCATCAGAATCTCAAACAACAGAAACTAGAGGTGTAACAGAATGGCACAGACTTTCTCGTATTAATTTTCTATTTTCGTTGGTGTGAACTGGTATTACGGTCTTGCTTCATCCTCTTACCAGCATCCTCTTATCGCAGCACAAAGCAACTAAATTTTTTAAAAACGTTTTGAGTCATTTTTAAGTGAATGGCGTTTGAGCGTTTCTGAAAATGAGGAATTCTGAGCAGTTTTCACAGAACACTGTTGAGTCTTCGAGAAACCTTATATAACAATATTTAAAGCACATGTAATCATGAAAACAGCAATGTAAACAAATTGCCACTAACGTAAATATTAACGATGTCATCAACAAATCAAAAAATTACATTTTTGTAATTTTTGAAAAAACGAAAATATAGAGCAATGTGGCGTTTAAGTTACCTTATAGGATACGTTTAGCACAACCCCCACCATAAGTTTAATGACAAAATTTGAAGTCGTTTTGGAGAAAATGTTGTTAATGTTATTTTTTTATAATACACACACTTCACGAAATATTGCGTGAAAACTACAAAAACTTTCAAAGCAATGTACATGACCTTAATGAAAAGAACTAACTAGGGACAGAAACGTTTACTTGAGGGAAAAGGCTCTATGTTCAATTTTGTAATTGTAGGAAAACGCCGAAAAAAATTCAAACTTTTATCCTGTTCACCCTAAAAATCGCACCTGTGCCACTTTTATACATGTTTTACTCTATTCTTACACAATATTTTTAAAAAAATCCGTTTTGAAAAAATTTGAAAATACCTTTTTGGGAATGTTTGTAAAATTAAATTATTTGCTGATGACATGTTATTATATGAAATTGGAGAAACCAAAGCGGAAAATGAATTTAAATTGCAGAGTGTATTTATTGCAATACAAAAATGGTTAAGGGTAAATAAATTAATAATGAATGTTGAAAAAAACTAAATTTATGATTTTGCACAGTGGAAGAAACATAGAAGTAAGAGAAATTAAGTTATTCACACCTGACTTAAAGGAAATACAACGGGTACATAAAATGAAATATTTGGGAGTAATTTTCGATAGTAAATTAAATTTTAAAGATTATATAGAGTACATAGAAAAAAATGGGAAAAAATTAATATTTTAAACAGAATTGGGAATTATATAAATGGCTATACAAAATGTTTGATATATAAATCCATAATTGATGATAGTGCAACAATACTAGTTGGAGTCCATACAACTGAAATTAAAAAACTTCATATCCAACAAAATAGAGCCATGAGGGTAATAATTCAATGCAATAGTCATATAACAGGAGATTTGGTAAACAAAATCCAAAGAGTGAAAGATAAAACAAGGGAAACAAGACGAGCACAGCATTTAGTAATTAATTTCAGTAAAACTGCAAGGCCAAAAATAGACTATTTGACAAAGGATTTGAATATAATATTTATATCATTAGAAATAAAAAATTGTGAACAAATTAAAAAATTTAAAAGAAAAATTATAAAATATATCAAAGTAGAAAATTAATTTTGTAAATAGTTATTAGAGTATACCTATAGTTTGTACGATTGTTATATGAACAATGTATGTAAATATGTATTTTGTATATTTAATTGCCGAGAAGGCTAAAATATAAACAGATTCATTCAAAGATTACTTCGTATATACGTACGTATACGAGAAAGTAAAATGACTGCACACTACCCTTCTTTCCCAACCTATCCCCATTCCAATCGTGAAGATCAGACAATACGCTGACGACCTTTCGAGGGTCTATCTCTCAAAACTAGACAGACTTCAACAGTACCGCAAATACGCAGATGCCAGTTGGGAAGCAATGCCACTTCATGAAACGATTAGAAGGAATATTTTAGTTAGTTAGTTAATGCCTTATTTTACGTGGCGAGAGTCGGGCCATCAGGCCCGCTCTTCCGTCTAACCACGCAAATTTCGTTACGCTCCTTTCACCACCTAGTGACGAACGGTCGGCCAAAGAACAGAACCTTGAGGAACGCCGTTTACGCGAAATTCCACGCACGCTCAGCCAGCTTTCGCGCGCGGACGGGACGGCGCAAGACGCGCGGTTTGCCCACTGCGGCACGTGCGGTCGCCGGCGGCGGCGGTGGCGGCGGCGGCGGCGGACGTGGGCTCAGGGGAGACGTTGGGCGCGGCGCAGTCAGCCCCAGGCGCCGAGACGCGCCGCTCGGGCCGCGACGCCGCCGCTGAGAAATCGCCGGAGGTGCGATAGCATCCGAGACAGCATCTGTCACGCAGGACGGCGGCGGCAGCGCCCGGAGGAAAAGAGGAGAGTCGCAGCGGAGGAGCGCACACACCCCGGCGCCTCGCCACCGCCGCCGCCGCCGCGGCCGCCCACTCCGCCACCTCCGCCGCCGACGCTACCACCTCAACCGCTACTATCTCTGACGCCGACACGACCTCAGTCACTGCCGCTACCTCCGCCGCCATCGCTATATCTGCTGCCGCCACAACTTCCGTTTCCGCCACTACTACCTCAACCGCTGCCATCTCTGCCGCCAACACTACCTTAGTCACTGCCACTACCTCCGCTGCCACCACAACCTCCGTCACCTCAACCTCCGCCGCCGCCGCCGCCGCCGCCGCCGCCGCCGCCGCCGCCGCCGCCGCCGCTACCACCTCAATCACTACTATCTCTTCATACGAGACAACCTCAGTCACTGCCGCTACCTCCGTCACCTTCGGTACTTCTGCTGCCACCACAACCTCCGTCACCACCGCTACCCTCTCCATCGCTGCCACTTCTACCGCCGAAACTATCTCAGTCACCGCCTCAATCTCCGCCTCTACCGCTACCACCTCCATTGCTGCTATCTCTGCCGTATATACTACCTCCGTTGCTGACGTTACTTCCGCTGCCGCCGCCGCTACCCCTGCTGCCACCTCCACCACCGCCACAACCGCTACTATTGCTACCACCTCCATCACTACCATCTCCACTGCCGCTACCACCTCCACCGCCGCTACCTGCTTCACTGCTGCTACCATTTCCACCGCTGCTACCTGCTCCACTGCCGCTACCATTTCCACCGCCACCACCATCGCAACCTCCGCCACTCTGTCCGCATCCCCCGCCGCCACCATCGCCGCCTCTTGCGACTTCCGCACGGTCGCCTCTCCATCGGAGAACAGCGCCCTGCCCCGAGGTGAATAACGGTGTACAGATGCGTGGAAGTACTACGCATAATGCACTGTATCATTAAGGAGCACCACACGTTCTCAGAATATACGAGTGCGTTCTTCCCCGGCGAGTTTGCGCCTCTCGTATTTAACAGCATCGTGAATGCGCGAACAAATTATTTTTTGCCTATCTAGGTTTGTGCGTTTATTGCTTCTATCCCGAAGATGGTCTGTTACACCTATCTCCACTACTTCAATACCGGCGACAATTTCGCTTCTGAGATTGTAATCATGTCTCTTGTATTCTCGAACGAGTAAAACGAAACAAGTAAAATTGTCACTTTTATTGAAGGTATATAGTCCCTCTATCAGCTGATTTACTCTTCTCAGTACCAGGCATCCAATCCCGAAAACTCCGTGTATGATTTTTGTGAGAACCGATTCGCTATCTTTCGTACTTGCGTGTCCGCGCGTAAAACTTCGTACCTCGGAAGAACTCGGTGACTGATTTTGGACCCTACTTATCAAATGGCACACTAATGTCATAAGAATCCTGAAGGCTGGGTGCTGTCATTCTGCGCATTGCACCGACTCGCCCTGACTCGCCCAGAGATGCAATAGAGGAACTCTCACCCGGGCGTTGACTCCTGCCGTCCCGTCCCCCCCACCGTCGCCCCCGCCGTCGCCCTCGACCTTGCCCTCGACCTTGCCCTCGACCCCGCCCTCGACCCCGCCCTCGACCCCGCCCTCGACCCCACCCTCGACCCCACCCTCGACCCCACCCTCGACCCGCCCTTGACCCTATCGTCGGCGACGTCCCCACCCTCGCCGCTGCTGTCCCACCTGCCGACCCCCCGCTGACGCCATTACCGCCCCAGTCACCCACACCACTTCCTAGTCTATGTACCGGCTCGCCCCTAGGGCACTGCATTTCACCTTGATTCCACGCACGCGCGTCTTACGTGCGTTTTGTATGTTCAATCGAATCCGTCCGAGAAAAAAGGACGCCAGTGGTCGCATGTCTGTGAACGGATGTGTACGAAGGTGTAGGAACGTGTACGGCAGTGAACGGAACTATACGGATGAAAACAACCATCTCCTGATTTTCGTCACGACGCACCCTCGCTTTTACAAAAGCTCCACCTCGGAACACAAATGAGCAAAAGAATCGACAAATCTGACAAGTAAATTTTACATGAAGTGAGAACGAATGAACGTTTACGAGTGAAGCGTTATGGGTGTATGCGTATGGGCTTAGCGTGTACGAGTGAATGCGCGAGTATGTATGAACGTGTGTACTCGGAGACATTCGTTGGCTGTGTTGTATCACTGCTTTCACTCGCCTGGGCGAACGTCACGCTGAAGTTTCCACAACATTTCCATGGCCATCTTCAGGGCATCGCAAAACATGAGAAAAGAAGGTCGAAACGAGATCAAACCAGCATACTTGTACAATGTGGCCACGCCAGCCAAACGTACTGCATAGCTGCATAACTTCCTTTACTTCTGAACACGGATGAACAGTGTGCTAATGGTAATTGTTCATGTGTAAAAATTCATTAAAGTGGTTACAAGGTGTAGAAGACTTTAGAGCCTGAGATTCACCAGACATTATTATTATTATTATTATTATTATTATTATTATTATTATTATTATTATTATTAGTTATTGTTATTATATTTGTTCTTATAATTTTAATTATTAAATTAAACTTTGCTCTTCATTTTTTCTTATTATTTTACGTCCTTTACAGGGATAGTGGATCATGTTCTTACATTAGTTACATAAACGGTAATAAATCCTAATTATCTGATGTTACATGAACGTTAGTAACTCTATACACTCTCACGAACTATCTTAGCTTCTGGAAACACCGTCACCATTAATAGTGCATCGTTCAGCAACTGTGAAATAATGACAGTCTCAACAACAACAAAGGAGCTTGTACAACTCCCTTGATGTACCGCGCCTTCAATCAGAATAACAGCGATGCCTCAGGTACCGAAATTCATGGCCGTGATCCTTGTGCCCGTCTTGAATGTCTGTGGTGCCCCACATAGTCCATCTGAATGCCGGCGATAACCTGCGTGCCTAAGCGCAAATGCCGGCAGAGTTTTAAATACCCACGCTGAATACAGTCGGTCTTCTCTCCACGCTCTCCTTGCTTGTTGACCGTCCTCCTCAAGCTCACCTTGTACGTCGGAGGCATGGTCCTTGTCCACTTTGTGGGCCTTGCACCTTGCCACTACTTTTTTATTGACACAGCTCCACATGCTCACGATGTCTGTCAGAAAAGCGTCACCTGCCCGCATCGCTTTTTCGGTCCAGCTACATCGACAACTTCATCGATTTTTCGGTCGAGAGTCATTTTAGCTCTACTTGCTGGCAATTCTCTGTGATCATCTCACCTATTTTTTTTCCTCTAGAGGTGCACACTGTGACACTTTTAGAAAATAATGACAAGTAAACATTGCTATGGGAAGATTTTGATCGTGGTGACACTGCACATGTTAGAAGGGTCGGCATTCAAAATATAAGGACATCATTTCTTACTTCATTCTAACCCGTTGGAAGTGCACACACATCTATTCTTAGAATACCTTTTGGTTTAAGCCCATTTTATTTTGTGCAGTTCAGTTTTTGTATCTGAGAAAGGATAAAACATAAGATCACAACACAAATATTAATGTTCTATATTGCACAAGATTAAAAAATAAACAAATTAAGTATGGAATTGGTACATTTACTTTTAAAAGAAGACAAAAAGGAAAGAAGAAAGCATTGAATGATAACTAGGACATTAGGTGGAATATAAAACTAATATTTAGTTTAATTTTCCTAGGTTGGTCACTTTATTTCACATTGTGGATTATTTAAGAATAATGAATATAAAAAAGGAAATTAAATGGTCATCGATGTAAACTTACTCTATGTTTTATATTAACAGACAGTTAATTTAAAATTGATAAAATTAACAAACGCATCTATTTAGCCTAATCTTGACGTATTATGGAACAAAATTGTCTATGATAATAGCAAAAATATGTTTCCCTAGGACTACGCTAAAATATTGTGTGTCGCTTTGCTAGAAAGTTCTGGGTATAATAGTCCAGTAATTTTTCAGATATTACAATCGTTCAAATGCTGTAAACGATATAAGATAGACACATCCTTTATAGAATTAATTTAAGATTTTTGATCCTGAACCGTTGCCATCAACCGTTGCCAACCCCCCAATTCAGCACGAGTTTTTGCGTCATTTTCAGTCCTGCCGCTAGAGTCGCTTGATCTGCAGCACTGCTTGACACGGTCGCGATCATGGGACATTTTGCGGCAGGACCAAGAAAGACGGAAAAAGTCGTGCCGAATTCCATCTTGGAGCTACTACCCATAGGTGCCACATTAAAAAAATCCAAAAATAGAAGTTTAAACAGTTGAGCGGATTTTAATATAGTGAAATCCAAGGCTGCATCAACTGATGCCACTGCAGTGCCTCTGACCGGGAGGTCCTAGGTTTGAGTCCCGACGGCGGCAGGATTTTCCACACTAGCTTTTCAGCTAGGTCGAATTCAGTCGCAATTCTAGCGGCCAGCTGCTCTCATCGGTAGTTTTCCGTGATTTCTCCTATCAACACCAGGCGAATGCCGGAGCAGTACCCTAACAAACGGGCAACGGACCTCGCACAATCTTTTCTTCCTCTTCCTTCTTCCATCCTCACCCCTTTCACACACACTTACACTAACATGCACTCCACTACCACACATTCCGGGAGACCGGTCGGGGGCTTAGAACTTCACCCGGCTAGGGCGGTGCCCTGCTGGTGAGAGATACCTGGCGGGGGAAACCATGTTAGCAGACGGTAGGTCGGCGCCGGATCTGGCCATCCAGCGGGCTAAGACCACCGTCACATCCCGAGCAAAAAACATGCACTACACTTACGGGACAAATTGCTATAGTAGATGACACGCCCGGAATCACTAACAATCGCAGCGAATAGACCCCCCGGTACAAGCCTATTGTCCGAACAATGTTTCTATCTATTTGAGAGCTGCGGCGGGATGGAGAGATGCCAGTTTCTCGGGCGGCGGACATGTGACCGTTCTTACATGCGATTACAGCAACAGCAGGAGGAGCAAGAAACAATTCGCAGTGAGAGAATGCAAAAGTAGACGACCGAGACCTGCATCCCCGACATAATCAAACGTGTGATGGAGCCAAATATCGCTCTTTAATTTTCAGTTACATCGCACTGAAAGACTGAAAGAGAATTTTTTTCTTAATAAGCATCGGTAACTCTGCAATGACATCAGAATTTCAAGTCTCAGATTGAATAAAGAAATCTCCTCTCCTCTGCAGCCGCTAGCTGTCAAGTAGACAGAAGTGTTAATCGGATAGTTGTCAAGCAAGCGATGGCACCCGTAGATACTATTACAAATCATGTGCCTTTTCTCTGATTGCTATCAGATGTTCGAGATGTGCTGCGTTGTGTACAGGCATGATAACATTTGGCGATGATTCTATTGCCAAGGGATTTCAGATCAGAGCGTTGGCAAACCAGACCATCACGTGATCTCAGGAACTAAAATACCACGAAATTCCTCAAAGATGTCCCGTAGGTTTTGTTTGTCACCAGTGTAAATCATTGGTATGCTTTGCTTTTATTTGGAGCTTATTTCGTTTCGATTTAGATCTCCTTCTCACTGGCACTTTAGCTTCCGACTTTGGATCACATTTTCTTAGGCCTAGAAATACTATTACAGATTATTTGAGCAAAAGAGAATTTTTCAGATGAAAATCTAAAAAAGCTAAACTTTGTCCGCTCTGCTTTGCTTGCGTCCAATGAACAAGCTGAAACACATTCGTCGTTTATTTGATTTCGAATTTGATTACACCCCATTAACATTCACACATTATTATTATTATTATTATTATTATTATTATTATTATTATTATTATTATTATTATTATTATTATTATTTCCCAAATTCCTTAGGCCTAACTAGGCACACGAACACAGTCCAGTTGGGCGGGGGATTTTTCCACAAGGAAACTTCACTTGCTCCCCGCGTGCTGCGGTGCAGCGCGGTGCGGTGCGCAGCCTTCACGTACACGGGGCTCTCCGGCTCATTGGCATTCTGGCGCCGAGATGAGCGGAGGCGAGCTCCCCCCTCCCGCGCCCGCGCTCCCGCCCCCAGATTAGATGCAGCTGGCTGCGCGCCCCGCGCTGTCCCGTCACGTTTCCAGATGCTCCAGGAATTTTATCGTCGGCACATATCTTCCGTGCCCGACGCGCAGCGCCGCACACTGGGCCGGCAGGAGCGACTGCCCGGGAGAAAATATGTCGCAGGTAACACCTTGCGGGATTCGGTGTCGCGGAGACGTACGTTCGTTTATCCGGAAATTTCCGAGATACTGTCTTCAACGAACTAGTCGCCGGATCACTAGTAAAGATGGTGTATAGAAATATTCGAGACCTCGAACCCCGTCGAGACGTCAATCCCTAGTCGATACGTCGAACCCCGTCGAGACGTCAAACCCCGTCGAGACGTCAAACCCCGTCGAGACGTCAAACCCCGTCGAGACGTCAAACCCCGTCGAGACGTCAAATCACGTCGAGACGTCAAACCCCGCCGAGACGTCAAACCCCATCGAGACGTCAAACCCCATCGAGACGTCAAACCCCATCGAGACGTCAAACCCCATCGAGACGTCAAACCCCATCGAGACGTCAAGCTCTAGTCGAGACGTCAAACCCGGTCGAGACGTCGAACCCGGTCGAGACGTCGAACCCGGTCGAGACGTCGAACCCGGTCGAGACGTCGAACCCGGTCGAGACGTCGAACCCGGTCGAGACGTCGAACCCGGTCGAGACGTCGAACCCGGTCGAGACGTCGAACCCGGTCGAGACGTCGAACCCGGCCGAGACGTCGAACCCGGTCGAGACGTCGAACCCGGTCGAGACGTCGAACCCGGTCGAGACGTCGAACCCGGTCGAGACGTCGAACCCGGTCGAGACGTCGAACCCTGGTCGAGACGTCGAACCCTGGTCGAGACGTCGAACCCTAGTCGAGACGTCAAACTCTGTCGAGACGTCGAACCCGGTCGAGACGCGAACCCTAGTCGAGACGTCAAACTCTGTCAAGACGTTGAACCCGGTCGAGACGTCGAACCCGGTCGAGACGTCGAACCCTAGTCGAGACGTCGAACCCGGTCGAGACGTCCAAGGGGCTTCATGTTAAGTACCCCCAAATTTTAAAAATTGTTTTTCAAAATTTCAAACCTTCAACTAGATCTAGATGGACAGGGATTTTTTCAATTGGGAAAAAACTCCTTCGCACGGTTTAAGCGCTAGGTAGTGTTCACAGACGGAAGGACAGACGGACGGACGGACAAACGGACGGACAGCTAGACGCTTTGCTTCCATTTGTTTTTTTGGCATCAAGGACCCACTAATCAGGGATTCCATCTACACCACGTGCTAAACGATTTTTTTTCTTAATTTAGCAACTGGTTTTGTGCACTATTTTACCACCATAGCCCGGGAATTAATTTTTTCCGCCGAAAATCCGCCGTTTATTCTCGCAGCATTACATAACTTTCTCTACACTACGTATATTACTCAGTATATACGTATATATACGAGAAAGTAAAAAGTCATTGGGTTTCAATTAAACCCGATTAACCCATTTATTTTTGTCGAAATATTCCGGAGTTGCGCAGTGCGAAAAGTGCGAAACATTGTGCATGCGCAGTGCGGCTTCACCGACACACAGAGTAACACTACGCAAGCCCGCACTCGCTAAACCTCCGGGACCGTTCATCAAAAGGAAGCACCAGCGAAGGTGGCTCAGGGCATCAATTAATGTCACTGCTGTGCCTCGCCACAAGCACAATGACCAGCTAGATAGGTAGGTAGGAACTCAGCCGCTTTCTGGAGAATTCTGGCGTCCGGCTGGTCTGATCGATAGTTTCCCGTGGATTCTCCGATCAACACCAGGCGAATGCCGGAGCAGTACCCTAACAAACGGGCAACGGACCGCGCGCGATGTTTACTCTCTCTTCCTTGTCTTATCCTCGCTCCCTTACACACACACAGACACACACACACAGACACACACACACACACACTTACACTAACATGCACTATATTACTACACTTGTCGGGTGACCAGTCTGGAGCTTAGAGCTTGTTCCGATTGGGCGGTGCCACGCTGGTAAGATATACCTGGTAGAAGAAAATTCCCGGAAGCCGACGTAGATCGGCGCTGGATCTCGCCATTTAAGGGGTGAAGACCACCGCCACCTCTCACGATAAAATTATGCACTACACATATGGGACTAATGACTTCAGCAGTTGACGCGCCTGCAATTACTGATCAATCAATCAAAAGGAAGTGTGTAAGGTGGGACTTAGAATTGCGTTTCGCGGTTTTATACTGCAGAATATATACCTGAATTTCTCTTATGCAATAATTGCAATTAAGATGCCAATATTATGAGCTTTATTATGAGCTATCATTTATAACGGGTTTAACGTAACATTTCAGTATAGATGCTTTAAGCAGAGAAACCAATTGCTGAAACAACTACTCGTTAGTTTAGTTGCATACTGACAAATTACTAGACGAACTTCATACATACGGCGAAGTTTGAACTCACAAACCCCCAGTTACAACTTTGATTCAATATGCATTCTATCTGCCTCTACCGCCAAAGCGTGCAAAATAATAGATTTACAAGTTTATATTGTAGTTATTAACTCAGCTAAAGAGGAAACCCGTGTTTATGTTCTCGAGTAATATGTTTATCGTCCGAGTGTGAAAGCGCGATGTGCAGATGAAAGCTGTTCTGAGAACGTTATTAACATTCAGTGTTTCCACGTTAGCTACTTTTTAAAATAAATATTTTTTATTTAAAAAAATTACCTACACGGTTTACAGACTGAAGTAGACTTTGCTACCACGCGGAAACTAATTTAACAACACCAGAGCGGCGACGGGCATTTCATCGCAATTGTTCCATAAAATGCGCCATGGCAAACGATGCTTTGCGCGATTAACATCGCCTATATGACATTAAAACGTAAATGCTGCTAGAAGAGGGAAAGAAGGAAGAGATATGGTTAGCAAAAACGAGCACGAAACCTCACGTTCACAGCTAGATGACATTAAGGAAAAAATGTGGACAAATTAAGGTATGGAAAGTGAACCTTTATCGCATAATGCGGCAATGTTTCTTCACATGAGAGTGCCATGTCATTCAATTCAAGAACGCCTTCTATTTTCTTACGATCATGGTTTGGGTTGGTAAATAGAGATAGAGATGCGATGTGATTTGCATAGAGAACTCTTATTCTTTGAACTCTGTCTCCTGAAGAAACTGAACCACGCAACTATATTAATTATGCACGCCAGTCCAAAAATACCTTTTTTTGGAGCAAAAAGTAGTAAGATATGTCGGGAACGAGAGAGCGATTGCTATCGTGGAACCTTCTGGCAATCCTACCGAGGAGACTCATTTGAACACGTTTTGAATCCTGCTATTGGATCTGATACAAGAGAGACCGAGAAGAAGAGGAAGAAACATACAGGGCGAGAAAGAGATACAAAAAGAAAGGGATACAAGGAAACAGATACAAGAATACAGAGAGAGGGGGGAGAGGGAGAAAGACAGAAAAATGAAAAGGAGAGGTGAAAAGAAATAGTCCAGGGGAGACAGAGGCAAGTAAAGTTAGGAAGAGACAGAAACAGAGGCAAGGAGAGGCAAGGGAAAGTAAAAACAGAGAGACAAAGAGACAGAGACAAATAGAGAAAAATATAGACAAAGGGAGACAAAGACTGCAAGAGAGAGACAGAGAGAGGCAGAGAGAGAGAGGCAGAGAGAGAGAGGCAGAGAGAGAGAGGCAGAGAGAGAGAGGCAGAGAGAGAGAGAGGCAGAGAGAGAGAGAGAGGCAGAGAGAGACAGAGAGAGCGACAGAGAAAGAGACAGAGAGAGCGACAGAGAAAGAGACAGAGAGAGCGACAGATAAATACAGAGAGAGAGAGACAGATAAATACAGAGAGAGAGAGACAGATAAATACAGAGAGAGAGAGACAGATAAATACAGAGAGAGAGAGACAGATAAATACAGAGAGAGAGAGAGACAGATAAATACAGAGAGAGAGAGAGACAGATAAATACAGAGAGAGAGAGAGACAGATAAATACAGAGAGAGAGAGACAGATAAATACAGAGAGAGAGAGACAGATAAATACAGAGAGAGAGAGACAGATAAATACAGAGAGAGAGACAGATAAATACAGAGAGAGAGAGACAGATAAAGACAGAGAGAGAGATAAAGGCAGAGAGAGAGGCAGAGAGAGAGGCAGAGAGAAAGGCAGAGAGAGAGGCAGAGAGAGAGGCAGAGAGAGAGGCAGAGAGAGAGGCAGAGAGAAATACAGAGAGACACAGAGAGAGAGAGACACAGAGAGAGAGAGACACAGAGAGAGAGAGACACAGAGAGAGACAGACACAGAGAGACAGACACAGAGAGACAGACACAGAGAGACAGACACAGAGAGACAGACACAGAGAGACAGACAGAGAGAGACAGACAGAGAG
>BLKR01001010.1:0-83254 GCA_011170035.1 Teleogryllus occipitalis | reverse complement strand
AGAAAGAGAAAGAGAAAGAGAAAGAGAAAGAGAAAGAGAAAGAGAAAGAGAAAGACAGAGTCAGAGAAAGACAGAGTCAGAGAAAGACAGAGTCAGAGAAAGACAGAGTCAGAGAAAGACAGAGTCAGAGAAAGACAGAGTCAGAGAAAGACAGAGTCAGAGAAAGACAGAGTCAGAGAAAGACAGAGACAGAGAAAGACAGAGACAGAGAAAGACAGAGACAGAGAAAGACAGAGACAGAGAAAGACAGAGTCAGAGAAAGACAGAGTCAGAGAAAGACAGAGTCAGAGAAAGACAGAGTCAGAGAAAGACAGAGTCAGAGAAAGACAGAGTCAGAGAAAGACAGAGTCAGAGAAAGACAGAGTCAGAGAAAGACAGAGTCAGAGAAAGACAGAGTCAGAGAAAGACAGAGAGACGGAAAGACAGAGAGACGGAAAGACAGAGAGACGGAAAGACAGAGAGACGGAAAGACAGAGAGACGGAAAGACAGAGAGACGGAAAGACAGAGAGACGGAAAGACAGAGAGACGGAAAGACAGAGAGACGGAAAGACAGAGAGACGGAAAGACAGACACGGAGCGACAGGTAGACAGTGTCACAGGGCTTAGAGAGAATTAGGTAGGGAGAGAAGTAGAAAGGGAGGGAGAGAGGGAGGGTGAGAGAGGGAGGGAGAGAGGGGAAGAAACAGGGGGAAAGAGAGGGGAGAGGATGATGAGAGAGAGAGGGGGAGAGAAACGGAGAGGGAGAGGAGAGAGAGGGAGAGGGAAATGGGGAGGGGGAGAGAGTGAGTGAGGAGAGTGGGGGACATGGGGAGTGAGGGAATGAGGAGAGTGGGAGGGAAATGGGAAATGGGAGTAAGGACAGAGGGAGGGAGATGGGAAGGGGGAGAGAGGGTGGGAGAGGGGACGGGGTAGGAAGGGAGAGTGAGTGATGAGAGGGGAGTGGGAGGGAGAGAGAGGGGGAGAGCAATGAGGACGAGATTACGTTGGAAATTTGTGTCGTCTGTTCTCATTGCTCAGGATACAATACACCACTTTTAATCATGCATCATCTTGTTGGCTAACCTCGTATTAATCTCTGTTTAGTAACAAATATTGTGGCTGTTTTTCTGGTTTCGCCCAACATCAAGTACATGTGAGTACTTGGCCAATAGACAGTGAGCATCGCCGCACTGTCAGTATGTCGCTTCTGGATTATAAGGTAGAGGAAACTCAAGCGCACAGGTGAACCAATAGCATTTAGGGTGGTCAGAATGCTGATTACAGATGAGCTGCTTGATACCCTGACATAACGAATAATTTAATGTATATACCGACTAATTAATTCACTTTACTGAGAGTGACTGAGTTGCACATAGAGTTTGATTCACTCACAGACAGTTTGATTCGTCCACAGACTGATTCGTCCACAGACTGTTTGATTCGTACACAGTTTGATTCGTCCACAGACAGTTTGATTTGCCAACAGGCAGTTTGATTCCACCACAGACACTTTGATTCCACCACAGTTTGATTCCACCACATATTAATTCACCCACAGATCATTTGATTCACCCACATATTGTTTCACCCACAGACTGTTTGATTCGCGCACAGACTCACCCATTAGGATGATTTATTCCCAGAGGATTAATTACCATCAGAATGATTGATTTAGCGACAGGTTGCTTTAGCAACAGTCTGTTAGGCTCTTACAGATACGCTGACACGCTAGTTACGACACGCTCACACAAATACGACATACTATAACTCCTATATTTGATGCAATGTTATAATGGTATATTATCATTAAAATAACAGAAATTTCTGAAATATATAAACTTGAACGAAAAAATCTAATTTTGTCCCAGTCAGCCCCACCCCAGCCCAGTGTGCGGTGTCTCGCGCCTTGACCCGACCTCAGCAGCGCGTCCGTCGACGATCGCACGGAGCGGCCCGGCGCCGCACCCGCCCTCCAATTTACATCTCATCGACGGCGCGACCCCACGCCACAGCGCCCCGCACAGCACACAGCGCCGCGCGCCGCGTCATCACCTCAGACCTGTCATTAAAGGCGGGCGGACGGTCTTTGAAATGCGGGGAAATTCTTTCTCCTCGACTCTCTCTTTCCGTCGCGGCGGCGGTGCGGCAGCGACGTGTGACGATTGTTCCAGCGCCGGCGTCAATCTGCTGAGACAGCACGTGTCGGAAAGTATTCCAAGTGTATGTCGGAAGAGAGGGAAACTGGGCGCTTGCCGATTACGAAAAGGTTAAAGTGAAAGAAGTGTTACCGGCTTCATCAATGAGCTAGTCAGTTATCATTGGTGATGAAAATAATTACTAGTGCAGACCACCTGTGGTGGGTGAATTCTTCCCCTCGATTCTCTGTCTCTCCGGTGGTGCAGCAGAAAAGTTTGATAATTTTTCGAACGGCAGAATCAATCAGCTGAGGCAGCAAGTGTCGGAAAATATACCACGTGCACGGCGGTAGAGAGGGGAACTGAGCGCTTCCGCATTACGAAAGGGTTAAAGTGAAAGAAGTGTTGCCGAGGTCAGCAACGAACTAGTCAGTTATAATTGGTGATCATAATAATTACTATTGCACTACGGAGTTGGAAAAAACTGGAAGCTTACTTCCTTAAGACTTCCTTTACCTGATCACAGACAACATGTAATTTTCTTTCTTTCCACAGAAATATGCTGGTGAAGGAGAGATGATAGAGTTGCTTAAAGGCCAGCATTCTTTAATTGAAAATCAATTGTTCTTGGAATTCCACCAATTAAATACTAATTTAATGATTTTCCCTTGCAAGCATACCGGTTCTTTCTTCGACGGATACATATGGAATGTGAAGAACAATGTGAGCTCTGAACAAGTTTTTCAGGGCCTCTCATTCCACCATTCCGCCAGAGAGAGAGAGAGGGAAATAAAAAGAAGAAGAGAGGGAAATAAAAAGAAGAAGAGAGAGAAAGAGAAAGAAGAAGAGAGAGAAAGAGAAAGAAGAAGAGAGAGAAAGAGAAAGAAGAAGAGAGAGAAAGAGAAAGAAGAAGAGAGAGAAAGAGAAAGAAGAAGAGAGAGAAAGAGAAAGAAGAAGAGAGAGAAAGAGAAAGAAGAAGAGAGAGAGAGAAGAGAGAAGAAGAAGAGAGAGAGAGAGAAGAAGAAGAAGAAAAGAGAGAGAGAGAAGAAGAAGAAGAGAGAAAAAAAAGAAGAGAGAAAGAGAAAGAAGAAAGAAGAGAGAGAGAAAGGAAAGAAGAGAGTGAGAAGAGAGAGAGAAAAGAAGAGAGAAGAAGAAGAGAGAGGAAGAGAAAGAAGAGAGAGAGAAAGAAGAAAGAAGAGAGAGAGAAAAAAGGAAAGAGAAGAGAGAGAAAGAGTGAGAGAGAGAGAAAGAGTGAGAAAGAGAAAGAAAGAGTGAGAGAGAAAGAGAGAAAGAGTGAGACAGTGAGAGAAAGAGAGTGAGAGTGAGAGAGAGAGTGTGTGTGTGTGTGTGTGTGTGTGTGTGTGTGTGTGTGTGTGAGAGAGAGAGAGAAATTGACCCATGCGTGATATTGTGATATTAAGCCGTATCATGCATAACGCTAGGAAACATATTGGGATAATTATGAATTACTGATTTTACTAGAAAAACAATCTTAAATCTTAATGTAATATATTTTTACATTAAGGTGGTCTTCACCCCCATAGGGCGCGAGCGCTAGGCACGCAACGTTCTCGCCCGACATAAATGCAAGAGACTTCCACCATAGAGTAAAGAATTTAGTCTATGCTCTTTAGTCTATGCTTCCACTTTTGACTAACAATATTTCGGGGGCCGCAATAAATGGCACCGCGGCCTCCCAGTTGGACAAGCCTGCCCTATACACCCTCCCCGCCCTCTCCCCGAACATCCCGGTCTAAACGGCTCTTTAAAAGCTCACGGTGGGAGCACGGCTGGGCGCCGAGGCCTGCCCACATTGCGTCGCGCACCCGGCTTCATCTGTGAGCCCTCTTTTTTTTATTCCTCTCATTAGTCGTCGCACCGATAACTAGTGGACATCCACCGCACATACTTTCTAGCATTATTTACATTTGAAACTTTCGAAAATTCAGAGAGTTGAACTAAAAAGACACCTGCGCCATTCTTTTAAGCGTATCTTACTCTATTTGTGGGAATAATATTTAAATAAAGAATTTGAAGGGAATTTTGAGAAAATGTTTTTTTAAATAATTTTCATTAACTTCAATCAGAAATTGTGCGAAAACTAATAGTTTCTTTTTCAAACAATATTTCTGACCTTCTTTACAGACCTGATTGTTTAGAACAGATTTTGTTTAAAACAACATTTTCTTTTCTCGTATACGTACGTAGTATAGAGAAAGTTCTGTAATACTGCGCGATAAAACGGCGAATTTCAGCAGAAATAACTCATTTCCGGGTCGTGATAACGCAAATGTGGATAAATCCAGTTGCTAAATTAAGAGAAAAAATTCTGTAACACGTGGTGTAGCCGGAAACCCTGCTTCATGGGTTCTTGATACCCAAAAATCAATTGAAAGCAAAACGTCCGTCCGTCCGTCCGTCCGTCCGTCCGTCCGTCTGTCCATACGTGAACACTACTTGCGCTTAAAACATTCTTAAGATCTTTTCCAAATTGAAGAATCTCCAGTCGATCTGGCTCCAGTTGAAGCTTTGAAATTTTGAAGAACTTTCTTTAAATTTGTGGGTGCTTTACATGAAGCGCCCCGGACATTTTCAAATTTCAGACATAGATCCGATTATCACGGTTAACTCTGAATTTTCAAAAATAGTGAAAGTTTGATTTTTTCAGTGTTTTCCTACAACTATAAATTTGAAGATAGAGATTTTGCCCTCAATGAAATATTTAGCTCATACATAGTTATTTCATTAAGGTCATGTAGAAGTTTTGAAAATTGTATTAGTGTTCGTGAAATAGTGCGTGAAGTATTTGCAATTTTAAAAAATAAAAAAAAAGATTTTCTCAAAAAGTACTCCAAATTTTTTCTTTAAATTTTGGGTAGGGGTAATGCCAAATATACGATGAAATAAACGCCATATTGCTCTATTCTTCTGTATTTTTAAAAATTACAAATGCGCAATTTTTTTGACTTGTCCCTTACGTCGGTAATATTTTCATTAGGGGTGATTTCTTCGCATTATTATATTTATGAAAACATGTGCTTGAAATAATGTCAAAGTTTCTCGAAAACTCAAAAGTTTTCTGTTAAAATGAGCTCAAAATTCCACATTTTAAGAAACGCTCAAGCGCTATTTTCCCAAAGCTCTGTTTCAAACTCGCAGGACCATGAGTTACTTTAAATCAATCGAAAAATGATTTTGGAGAAAATCGGATGAACGGTTTAGGCGCTAGTTTTGACTACAGACAATTTGCATCAATCGATTTTTCGGAATCAATGACCCCAAAACATGGATTCTGACTATACCTCGTATTAGGCGAAGTGATATAGTATATCTAGAAATAAGATTCATCCACTTCCTCATTACAACGGCTAGGCAATAAATATTTTTCTGTTCCCCACGCGATTACAATACTTTCTCTTCCTATGAAGTATTGCGAAAAAGTAATAATAGCTACCTTTAATAGTGTAAATGTAGAAGACGACGAAAACATTTTGAACTTCTGCAATTTTTCAAAAATCAGCGTTATAAAACCTACCGACGACTAGCGGTGTTTTCCCCAACCAGGTACCTCCCACTCGCGGGACCCCGCCTCAGCCGGGACATGTTCTAAGTCCCCGACCGGTGTCCAGGCATGTGAGGTATTGTAGTGCATGTATGTGTGTGTGTGTGTGTGTGTGTGTGTGAGTGTGTGTGAAAGGGGTGAAGATAGAACAAGGAAGAGGAAGGACAGATCGCGCACGGCCCGTTTGTTTTAGAGTACTGCTCCGGCATTCGCCTGATGTTGATCGGAGAAACCACGGAAAACTACCGATCAGAGCATCCGGCCTCTAGAATTCTCCTCCAGACAGCGACTGAATTCGACCTAGCTGACCACCCAGTGTCGAAAATCTTGCCACTGTCGGGACTCGAACCTCGGACCTCTCAGCCAAAGGGACTGCTGTGATATCAGATCCTGACCTCCGCCATCTCGAGCAGGGCAATGTAAATGCAATGCAATGCAAATGCACATTTTTCTTCTATAGTCAGAAAGTATGTTAACTTGATAGGTGCATAAAACATCCGATTTCCAATTTATTAAACATGATTTTATTACGCATATTTTGTTTTCTTTCTTAATAAACATCATACTCCCGAAAACAGCTTATTATTAAACTTGATATTGCTTGAAAACGTTTATCTTACATTTATTTACTATAGTGAATTTAACAAATTTAATTTATAATTTTGTAATTTGTGTTTCTTGTTTCATTGTAGCTCCATATGCATTGTGCCTGAATTATGCATATTTAACAGGAAAACCACGATCATTTCTGTTTGCCGTTGTGCCTGTCTTCAAAATCGATAATGATAATGAACTAACATGCGTGATTTGAATTCCCACAAGTCACAGAAGTTTTGAATCTCACCGCAGGACACAAGAAAATCTGACACTTGCCTATCGTGAAACTATTTTACCTAAAACATGCCTTCCCATTGAAATAATGTAAGAAAAAATGAATTTCTTTAATGCGACCAATAATTCTCATAATAATTATATTAATATGATTATTACTAGTATTTCTAGTTGAATAAAATTCTTAAAAAGATCGCAAATGTAAAAAAAATATGTATCTGAGGTTATAAAAATATTTACACAAAAATTAATATGGATTACATGACTGAACACAATTAGAAATTCTTTTTCTGTATGCACAATGGTGTCAGATGCACTGGCGAGCTGAAAATATTCGACATCTGACGCGTCTTTGCTTTGGTTTCCACAGAGAAACTCGAGCGGCAACGAAAAAGCGCGTCAGACCGCGGAACAAAATCCGCCGCAAATTAAATGCTGCAATTCAGCAGCCACAGCGCTCGCGTCTCGCGCAGGCCTATTCGTGCTAATAAGCCACAGTGAGACGCGAAACTTCTGTCTCAAACATCTAAAGAAGGCTGCGATTTTTTCTGTCTTTCGCGTGAGCTGCGAAATTTCCGCGCCGGGTTGCGGGCGCCTCAACGTAGTTTCATCCTGTGCGATCGAGTGTTATCGAGTGAGTATTTAGTGTTTCCGGACGATTCAACTATTATGCTCATCAGCACAGGTCGGATTTAATGATATGTCATTGTTTTTTCTTTTTCCCTTTACAACACTGTCTTTTAGTGTAGACATTAATTTGATCTTATGACAAAAGGAAATGACTGATTTTTAAGCGATATTTTTTCTGCATTTTTCTTCGATTTTGTTTAATAAGTATTTTTTTACCTCTTCTGTCATTTTTAATGCATTTTTCGCTGGTATAATCGATTTTAATATCATTTTAATGGTTCTAGCTTCAAATAATATTTACGAGACGCAACGAAAGTTCTCCACACAATTCCTGAGTACCCCATTCAATTTCTTCACTAAAACATTGTAATGTCTGTCGCTGTATGAAATATAAGTTCCGATGATGCCTATCAGCGCCATTGTTCGCCCGATTTCGCGATAACCCAAGACAGAAATTTTCGGGTAAAGAACAGTCCACACCAAAAGTTTGCACGCTGAGTTCCCTTGAAACGAAAGGAACAGGCCGCAAATACATCAGTAACATATCCAACAGCTTGAGATTTTAATCTGAACTGTTTTTTATCAGATTTTTCACGTCATTTTTCTTTGCTTTTAGGGCATTTTTTAAACATTTTAGAGCATTATATTGATTTTTTTGACGATGTTCATGTCATCAAAATCCGCTCAATACTCATTAGTTCCGTGAAAGAAGTGAATGTAGGTATGACTGAAGGTGGTTGCGGTCCTCCCCGCTGGAAGATTGGAACCACTGCCGTCCGGTTGTGGAGGTTCTCCTCGTCCTGGCCGGCAAAGGTAGCTCGGGGCAGCAACTGATGTCACTGCAGTGCCTCTGGCCTGGAGGTCCTAGGGTTCGAGAACTGATGGTGGTAGGATTTTTGACACTAACTTAATAACTAGGTCGAATTCAGCCGCTGTCTAGAGAAAAATTCTAGCGGGTGGCTGCTCTGATCGGTAGTTTTCCGTGGTTTCTCCGATCAACATCAAGCGAATGCCGGAGCAGTACCCTAACAAACGGGCCAAGGACCTCGCCCGGTCGTTCCTTCCTCTTCCTTGTCCTATCCTCACCCCCTTACTTACTCACACATTTACATTCACTTCATTACCACACTGGCCAGGAGACCTGTCGGGGGCTTTGAGCTTGTTCTGGCGGGAGCAATTTTATGCTCGTGGGAGATATCTGGTTGGGGAAAATCTCCGGAAGCCGACGTAGGTCGGCGCTGGAGGTCGCCATGTATATACTCTACAACGACATGTATCTCCACCACCTCTCGTTATAAAAACATGCACTACATTTACGGAGTTAACATACCTTAGTTTTAAACACTAACGCTTACATGTACTACACCATCACACATGCCGGGAGCTTAGAGCTTGTTCCGGCTGGGGCGGCGCCCCGCTGGTGGGAGACAATCACCACCTCCCGCGATAAAATAATGCACTTCACGTAGGGGACTAATGACCTCAGCAGTTGACGCGCACTAAATCACTAATCTATCTATATCAATCAATCAATCAATCAATCTCCCACCACATATCCTCCGTAGTGAGACAGTACCCCAGCCGGGAGAAGCTCGGAGGTCGCGATTTGTCTCCCCAAGTGTGCTAATAAATTACACGTAAGTGAATGTGTGTGTGCAAGGGGAGAGGAGGGGGCAAGCATGAAGGAGAAAATATTATAACCGTGGCCCGTTTGTTGCAGGCATTATCCCGGTATTTGCCTGACTGATCGCTGAAACCACAAAAATTACTGATCAGAGCAGCTGGCCGAATTTTCCTCTAGACAGTGATTGAATTCGCTCAGCCATGTAGAAGGTCGACTAGATTGCGGCTAAATGCCACTTCACAATCCTTCACTAATGGAAAGTTCAAAGCTAACGGAAACGTGAGGAATGTTGAAAGATGGACATGACTCGTAAGAGTTCACAAAAGTACGCAAACGGGACGAGACCGCTAGCGGAGAAGGAAGATTAACATCTATCTTGACCTGGAAAAGCGAATGCTGTTCATCAACGAAGTATCACAAATGGAGATGAAGTTTTCCAGCTGTTGAAGAGTTCGACAATAGACTGTAGCTACAATGCGGTTTTCACAGAGCTGCGTTTGAAGGATATCAGCAATTTTGTGTTTTGTCCAATCGGGACCTTACACGTCATGACAGTGACGTCATAATGGCATTCAGCCTTCCGATTGGATGACACCGAAACAGCTGATATCCTTCAAACAGCGCTCTGTGAAAACTGCAGTATAAGAGCATTAAGATTGAAGCGTGGATTTTCGAAGAACAGGAACAGTATAATAAAAAAGTCTTGGTGTGGAACAGAAACACTATTTATTTAAAAGCGACTCAAAAACATTTAGTACGAAAAATATATGATAAATACATCAGTAAAAGTGGGAAACTTGAACGAAAGAAAAGTAAATTAATACGGAAAAATAAATGGGAATGACACCATGAAAGCAAACTAGAACAATCCGAGAATCGCAATAGGCCGGATAGGGAGTGGTGCCCCACTAGTGGGAGATACCTGGTTAGGCAAAATTCTACACGCTTGAGGGAGAAGATCGCCACCTTCGCGATACAAACATGCACTACGGTTACGGGACTAATGATGTTAGGTTTCTCGGGGCATCAACTGTTGGCACTGCAGTGCCTCCAAGTTCAAGTAACGGTTCAAGCCTCGTCGGGGCACAATTTCGACACTAGCTAGATAGCTAGGCCCAATTCAGACGCTGTCTGGAGAAATATTCTAGCGGACATATATAGAAATATTCTAGCGGAAATATTCTAGCGGACGGTAGCATGGATCGCTGGTTTTCCGTGTTTTCTTTTATCAACAACAGGCAAATGCCGGAGCAGCACCCTAACAAATGGGCCAAGGACAGGGCGCGATCTTATCTTCTTCTTCTTCTTCTTTTTCTTCTTCTTCTGTACCCTATGCTCACTCCGTATATAAACATTTCAATTACATGCACAACCACACATCTCGAGAGACCAGTCGGGACCTAAGAACTTGTCCCGGAGGAAGTGATGTCACACTGGTTGGAGATACCTGGTTTGGGAAAAGCCGCACGCGGCGGGGAAAGATCCCCGCCACTGTCGCGATAAAAAACATGCACTACACTTAGGGGACTAATCATTTTAGCCGCCAACGTGCCCGGAAACACTAATCCAACAAGCAAGGTAAAGATACAAGCAGATCTAGTTTTGGCAACTCTTTCCTGAAGTTAAACGCTTCGTCGTAACACGCGATGTATCTCCCCTTTGCAGCTGGTGAAGTGGACGCATCTCCCGTTGGCATTCGCCTCCTCCTGCATTTCGGGAATTCCAATATGGTGGATTGGTTAGTTGTTAGTGATTCCGGGCACGTCAACTACTGAGTTCATTATTCCCGTCCATGTTCTTTCATCGGGAGGTGGCGGTGATCTTCCCCCGCTGAATGGCGAGATCCGGCGCCGACCTACCGCCGGCTAGCGGGGTTGCTCTCTACCAGGTAGGTATCTCCCACCAGCTGGAAAACACCCCAGCCAAGTAATCTCTAATCTGCCGACCGGTCTTCCGGAATGTGTGGTAGAGCATGTTAGTTGATGAGTGTGTAAGGGGTCAGGATAGGGCAGGGGAGAAGAAGGAAAGATCGCGCGCGGTCCGTCGCCCGTTTGTTAGGGTACTGGTCCTATATTCGCCTGGCGTTGATCGGAGAAAGCACAGAAAACTACCGATCAGAGCAGCCGGCCTCTAGAATTCTACTCAAGACAGCGACTGAATTCGACCTAGCTGACGAGCTAGAGTCGAAAGTCATGCCACTGTCGGAACTCAAACCTCGGACCTCCCGGTTAGAGGCACTGCAGTGACATCAGTTGATCTACTGAGTCAGCGAACGTTCACTGTCCTATGATCCATATGTGGTTCACAAGACATAACACTCCATAGTTTTGCTACGTCCGTGAACAACATATGGGTCATAGACGTTGACAATTTAATGGCAAACCTTTCCATTTAACTCCCTGTACCTGCACAGATTTTGGCGTGGACTTGCTAGGACGGTCATTGAATTTAGAAATTCACCAAGACGTGCAGAAAAATATTTTTATTTTTGAGAATATTACAGTTTCTTACGGTCAGGAAGGTTTGGACGGGGGGAGATATTTTAATGATCTCATAGGGACAAGGAACGTGTTAAGAAGTGAAGTCCATCAAAAAACTGTTTAGTCTGACTGCGAGAACTCAAAAGTTTATACAACTTTTATAAATCTTCAGAAAACTTAAGTTCAATTTTTATCTTGCAATTTTTGAAGCAAATGTTTGGCTTCGAAGTGTTCTACCCACAATTAATCGACTTCTCGGACATGTGGTACATTTTATGCGCGAAATATTGGTGCTGAATAATGTCCACTGAGCGATAACTTTTCAAGATTGTTTCTGCAAAAAATACCAAAAACCCTGTGCCCCTTCCATACGCTAGGTTATAATTTTTTTATTAACATAGGAAAAGAATTTTTACTTTCTCACGAAACTCTTGTGATTTTGATATAAAGTAGAAATACCGAACGAAATATTCCCAAGAAAAGGTAATATGAGATGTTCTCAGAAAACGTTTCAAATTTCTTCTCACTGTTATATACGCCTGAATATTATTCCTTTTTCAACTGTATTGTGTAGTATTCACATCGAGCCAATATTTGCGATCGTCTTTCAAATTCAGAATTTCTCAGAAAAGAACCTTAACATATCGACAAAATTTGTTGAGTAAAGCAACTCGAAAATTCCTCTTCCGACCATTAAACCCAGTCGATGAGGCAGGTGGTGAAGCATTAGTATGTGTTCGGGTAAGTCGATGCCAAGATGTCTTTATTTTGGGTATATACGTAAGAATGAATAAGAATTTATTTGCAGAGGAATATTTTATAAATGAATCATCAATTCTTTTCTATCTCTCTATACTACAGTATAGGGAGTAGAAGAATGTAAATCACCTCAACAATTCAAACCTTGAAAGTTAGATTAATTAAAATTTGTGGATATTGTTCTTTTCCGCAGTAACTCTTCACATACGTCAGGATTAGGGTCAATTACTGCTGTTTCGAAGATGGATAGAAGGTTGGTTCGGAGGCAAGGAGATGTACGCAATTTTGGAGCAGAAAATCGTAATAGGTGTTGTATCTACTATTTATATACGAATAGAAGGGAGTGTAATATGTGTCACGCACATATCTGTCCGAGTAGACGTTTTTGAGTTGAAACTTGGTAAAGACGTCAGGAACAAGATCTAATTGAGCCGAACTGGACATCATAGACTCTTTACTTTTAAAAATTAATACAAATGGCCGCAAAATGGTTAATTTTTACCCGAATAGAGGAAAGTGCATTTATAAATAAGTTATAGTTTCGATTTTCATTATAAAACATACGGAATTTTGAAAGTTGCAAAAATTTATTTTCAAACTTATCGTACACCTGCAACATTAATGCCAAAGCCAACATTCCAATATGAATGCAATTTCTTCCTTTAATTTTAGATCTGAAGATGATGTCATGGAATTTAAAAAAATATTATTATGCCTAAATGTTGAATAATAACACTTAAGAAAACGAAAAATTTCTGTATGCTGTGTATTCTTACTCGTTCCAAAAGTATTTCATCGTGTGACTTCTTATTTTTCTATTCAATTGTAGACATCATCAACTCCTAGTTATGACTTTCATTCGAAATGAAATCAATGTCACTTTTCATGGTTTGATATATATTGCTCACGCTTTTCAGAATTGGATAAAAATTATATAGTCTAATAATGATACGTACGAAATCATTATTAGGACTCATTTTATTCAGAACGATTTTATTCATTAAAAAGATTGAGAACGTTATTTGCGAGAAGAAGAGCACAGAAGAAGAGCTTATTTTTATAAAAACATTTAAATAATATCATTTCCGTAGTTCAATATTCTCAACGCATTCTGTATTCAATGTACTTAAAATATTAAAACATCGCTAAAAAATGTCATCCTGATAATCCCGCCACTCAGCCGCCTCCAACCTCCACCGCACACCAAACCTTCACTGCCTCCAACCTCCACTAACCCCAAAACTCCACCCCCTCAAACCTTCTTGCTCCCTAACGACCACTTGACCCCTAACCTCCACTTCCATTACCTCCAGCACCAACCTTTAGTCTTAACTTCTACGCCTCTCACCCAACCTCTACCGCCCTCAACTTCCATCCCTACCAACCTTCCCTCCTCCCAACCTGATCCCCACCCACAACATTCCATGCCCCATAACCTCCCCCACAACATTCACCTGCCACAACCTTCACCGCCTCCAACCTCCACTGACCCCAAAACTCCTCCCCTTCAACCCTCACTGCTTCCTAACCTCCACGGCCACTACCTCTCCCCTAACCTTTACTCTTAACTGCCACGCCCAACCTCCACCAACCTCAACCTTCCACCCTCTCCCAACCTTCACCCCCCCCACAATCTTCACCCCCCACAACCTTAACCGACATCACACAACCTTCACCGTCCCCAACTCTCACCACCCCCATTCTCCACCACTCCCAGCGTCCGTTGTACCCCACCCACCGAGTCTGACTTAGTCCCGCACCGCCCCGCACCGCCCCGCACCGCCCCGCACCGCCCCGCACCGCCCCGCACCGCCCCGCACCGCCCCGCACCGCCCCGCACCGCCCCGCACCGCCCCACCATGACCCGCCATGACCCGCCATGACCCGCACCCGTGTCGCGGGCGACAGCGCTGGGGCTCGGGGCGACGGCACAGGGCGGCGCGCGCGGGCGCGTTTTTGTGCTGGCAGTTCACTAGGCGCAGAGGTGCGCTCTTTCTCGGAAGCTGTCAGCCGAGTTTAGAGGTAATGCGGGAGCGCCCGACGCCCCACGCAGCGCAAAAACAGACTCCCGCGGCGACAACACGCCACGCCCCCCTCTCCTCGCTCCTTTATTACAAGCTTTGCAACTCCTCTCGCACCTCTCGCACCTCCCTATTATTATTATTATATTATTATTATTATTATTATTATTATTATTAATATTATCATTATATTTTTCATTCCACTAATTCACGACTTAAGTTATGAGTTGGTTGAATATAAAATATACTCCTAAAATCTCTAACAAGCTTCCGAAGAAGCAGATATAGGGACTGTGAGTGCCTCTACAATATTTTGCAAAACAAATTCGAGAGCTACAATAACTACACGGACAACCTGTGCTTTTACACCCCACATTCCGCCATTTCCATTTCCAAATATTTGTATTTATGACCTTTCTCTGCCTCCTTGGTTATGACGTTTTGATTGCACGGCACATCATTAACAACAAGAAGATATGTTATCATTATTATTAATATTTTTATCATTAATAATAATAATAATAATAATAATAATAATAATAATAATAATAATAATAATAATAATAATAAAGTTTGCTGGAAGCCGTAAATAGATTCCTGATTTCGAATTTTCACGAAAAAGTTAACTTTCAATTGAGCATAATTGCAAATAATTCGATCAATGTTATAAAATCTTCCAGCAAAGTTGATTGTTAACTTAAAGCGAATAGAATACATACTCCTCTCTAAAATCTATTCTTGTGTTATTGTTACATTTTAAGTCTGTTTCCATTCTCATTCATTCTCATAATACCGTCGGACAATTCGAAGTAATAAGTAAGTTGGTAAATAAAAATAGAATACAATGTTAAATGGGGATCTGTTGCATAAACGGTGTAGCGCGCAAGGAATAAAGCTATGTTGCTCTACAGATTACGTGAACTACACAATTTTTTTACAGACGTGTGGATGTTAAACAGTCGACTCCGGTTATAGTGAACTTCTGAGAACTAACAGTTTTGGATCAATATATCAGAGGTTCACTATATCCGTTGATGCCAAAATCAAATAGAATTTCTTCACAATGATTAATTATATCTATCCACTATATCCGAGTTCATTACAACCGGAGTCGACTGTATATTGCTGTGATTGGATTCTGAGAGATACTTCCCACATTTTTAACTTTAATTATTGCCTATAATATTCTGTAACTATAATTGATTAATAGTTCAGTCACTACCAAGAAAGAGAGTATTAATATGTAAATAGCACTGTCTTTTTTCCGTAAGTTCAATTAATTTGAAATATATAAATATACACTCACACACACATTTCTGAGACTCTTCCGTTAGATTGAAATCAATAGGACAACGTTAATGCTTAATGTTCTTTCATATTCGTCATACAAAACAATAAACGAGTTCAAAACAAGTAGAAAAGGTAGTGAAGATAAGTAGTGAAGGCAGAAGATGAGTTTTCCTTTCTTCTGAAGTATTGGACAACAAGTACACACTTCAACAATTGAAATTGCAATTCCCTACACATGGAAGATGCATTACGTCACGTAATATTTTCAATAAATTAAATTACAAATAAAATACCAAGTCTTATGATGATTAAATACGACAAGCCTCAGGTAAGGCCGATATATTATTGCCTTCCTAGTTGCAGTTCCTGCTCGACATTTTCATTATTTTGTCCGGATTTCGAAAATCTTTTAAACTATGAATATGAAGCCGTTCATACAGAGTCCTTTTAGTCATTATAATTAACTAGCAGAGACAAGACCTGCATTCTATACAAACAGCCAAGCGTATGACATAGGACACCCAATTACCAAACCTCTGAGAGCAAAATCATCACCGAAAAAAGTTGTACTCAGGTGATTCGGCATAGAAATCGATCGCGCGAGCGATAAAACTGGTTTGATTCTTTATATTAATTAGCTGCAGTTCATTTCTGTGAGTACTATTCTCTAAATTATATACTGTACTACGTAAGTAATAAAAAGAAATTATTCGTAATTACTGCTTGAACTACATGAAATTTAGTAAAAAAAACATTTCCTCAAAAACGATTTTAATTTATTTCTAGGAACAGAGCAAAGGGCACTTAAAAAATAGTGCAGAACTAATTTTCTTTGAACTTTTGACATTTAGTAAATTGCAAACGTTATAAATATGGCGAGAAAGTATGTGCTGTTCTAGCATCACTACTTTAATTGAGGATATTAAAAACCATTATATCTCAACTGATTTAGCCGGCGAGAAGGTGCAAAGTGAGAGTAACTTTCATTTATTTTTGTTTCAGTGCTTTTTTGAAGAATCTTCCTCTTGGTGCGTCGGAAGATCAACGAAGAAGCCCTTAAGAGTTCACTGCGCCAACGTAACTTCGGCGGCGCGGTGGTGGCGTCGAGTCGGCAAAGGAGGAAAGCGCAGCGACACTCGGTTACGGAATGCGGAGGAAGCCGGCAGGCCGCGAGTCGGGGGCGCGCTGGGAAAAGGGAGAGAGACGAGGCGAGGTGAGGCGGGGCGCGGCGGGGTGGGGTGGGGGCGGGTGCCCATCACGCGATGTCGTTAGCGGAAAGCGAGCGCCGACAAGGGCGTGGGCGGGGCGCGGCGGTCATCGATTCAGGCCGCGAGCACTGGCCGCCGCGGCGCTCTCAAACGGCTCCGTTCCTGCCTTCTCTACCCCGGATTCATCTCCACGTCTTCGTGCGCCTCCGCCTCCACTTCCACTTCCACCTCTCTCTCCACTTCCACCTCTCTCTCCACTTCCACCTCTCTCTCCACTTCCACCTCTCTCTCCACTTCCACCTCTCTCTCCACTTCCACCTCTCTCTCCACTTCCACCTCCATTGCTCTCTCTCTCCACCTCCATCTCTCTCTCCACTTCCACCTCCTACTCTCTCTCCACTTCCACCTCCCACTCCAATTTCACCTCAACCTCTCTCTCCAATTCCACCTCCACCTCTCTCTCCAATTCCACCTCCACCTCTCTCTCCACTTCCACCTCTCTCTCCAATTCCACCTCCACCTCTCTCTCCACTTCCACCTCCCACTCCAATTTCACCTCCACCTCTCTCTCCAATTCCACCTCCACCTCTCTCTCCAATTCCACCTCAACCTCTCTCTCCAATTCCACCTCAACCTCTCTCTCCAATTCCACCTCAACCTCTCTCTCCAATTCCACCTCAACCTCTCTCTCCAATTCCACCTTAACCTCTCTCTCCAATTCCACCTTAACCTCTCTCTCCAATTCCACCTCAACCTCCCTCTCCAATTCCACCTCAACCTCTCTCTTATTCCACCTCAGCCTCTCTCCGATTCCACCTTAACCTCTCTCTCCAATTCCACCTTAACCTCTCCTCAACCTCTCTCTCCAATTCCCCCTCCACCCCTCTCCACTTTCACCTTCACCTCTCTCCACTTCCACCTTCACCTCTCTCCACTTCCACCTTCACCTCTCTCCACTTCCACCTTCACCTCTCTCCACTTTCACCTTCACCTCTCTCCAATTCCACCTCTCTCTCCAATTCCACCTCTCTCTCCAATTCCACCTCTCTCTCCAATTCCACCTCTCTCTCCAATTCCACCTCTCTCTCCACTTCCACCTCTCTCTCCACTTCCACCTCTCTCCACTTCCACCTCTCTCTCCACTTCCACCTCTCTCTCCACTTCCACTTCTCTCTCCACTTCCACCTCTCTCTCCCCTTCCACCTCTCTCTCCACTTCCACCTCTCTCTCCACTTCCACCTCTCTCTCCACTTCCACCTCTCTCTCCACTTCCACCTCTCTCTCCACTTCCACCTCTCTCTCCACTTCCACCTCCATCTTTCTCTCCACTTCCACTTCCTACTCTCTCTTCAATTCCATCTCTCTCTCTCCACTTCCACTTCCATCTCTCTCTCCACTTTCACCTCCTACTCTCTCTCCAATTCCACCTGCATTTCTCTCCCCACTTCCACCTCCTACTCTCTCTCCAATTCCACCTCCTACTGTATCTCTAATACCACTTCAACATCTACCTACACTTCCTACTTCATCTTCCATTCCATCTCTATTTTCCGTTCCACCTCCACCTACATCTTTTCTATCTCCAATTCCATATATTTCCAATATCCTCCTCCACTTGCACTTCCTACTTTATCTCCAATTTCATTTCCTTTTCCAATTCAACATGTACCTAAAACTCCACCTCCTATTCTGCCTCCATTTTCACATCCCTATATCTCTTACTTCATCTCCAGTTCCACCTACTGCAGTCTGCCGTTATTTCTAAATGTCTAGTACACATTCCGAAATATTTTCAAGGGTTTCATTGATTGCTTTTTTCGTGTTTCCAGGCGCGTCAACTGCTTTGGTCATTAGGTCTTTGGTCATTAGTCATGGAATTGGTCGTTAGTGTAGTGCATGTTTTTCTCGGGAGATGTCAGTGATCTTTTCCCGCTAGATGGCGAGATCCGGCGCCGACCTACCGTCGTCTAGTGGGCTCTAGATGGCCTACCGTCATCTAGAGCAGCCGGCCGCTAGAATTCTCCTCCAGACAGCGACTGAATTCGACCTAGCTGAAAATCTAGAGTCAAAATCCTGCCGTCGTCAGAACTCGAACCTAGGACCTCCAGGTCAGAGGCGCTGCATTGACATCAGTTGATGCACTGAGCTATGGCTCTCGGTTTCAAGGGTTTCATAAAATATTTGAAAACAGTAAACGGTTTCACTTGAAATGGAAACAAATGTCGTTTCGATATCTTAAACCAAAAAACAAACAAAATACATTACTTGCGTAAGGATCGATTCCGTATTTATCGCGTAGACTGTTCGGAACACTTCTTCTCCCAGGGCTTTTTCAACAGTTTAGTTAAAACTGCCGGAAGTAAATAGCATATTGACTACCAATAAGCGATTAATTATGTACATGCAATGTTTAATGTATTGCTCCCTACATTTTTTACTCTCACTCCAGAAACAATTTTCCAGAATAATAAAAAGGGTACACAGAAGTTTCTAAAATGTTATAATTTTACGATAAATCAATGTCACGATTTGTAATTGCCAGTTATGCAGTTGTCAAAATCAATTATAGATACTCAACTTTCAATAAAACGAAAAGAAATTGCTTCTTCCCGAGATATTTCCTTCTCTGCACTTTTGTCATCCATCATTTTACCCTCTGATTTCGGAAGAAACAAGATGACATTCTCTCAATTGTCTGGTAACGATATTCAAAAATATTTAACAACTCCTACATAAATGAAAAGAAAGTGATTTAACGACTCCAGCTTCTTATTCTCCTTCTCCTTCGTTTCATCAAATGGGATAATAGGAAACATACCAAAAGTTTCGTAACATTCTCTTAACCTTTGCCATTTTCAATTTTCTTCTAAAAATAAACCAGGAAACTTAACGTATCAAAGTGGATGAAAAACACTTGATCTTCTTTCTTGAATATCTTAGATTTAAATTCACACGAACTGTGTATAAGAATTAGATTTCTACAAAGGTCCGGCTTGGCACACGCGAAGGAAATCCAAGTTTATGGAATTGGAATGGTGGTTGTTCGTGACTGTATTTCTCCTTTTCAGTGCAGCAGATCAATATGCATCTCGTTTGGTACACACGTTTCAGCTAATATACTCTTTTTATTTTGATTGAGTAGGCAATGGTTTTACATATATGGAAGTAAGAGTTCATGATGTTTTCTCCCAGTACATCCGGATGTTAGACGTTTGATAAATTGCTAAAATTAGTTTCTTGAGGTTAAATGTACAGAAAAGGAGGTAGGAAAACCTGAAAAGTGAGAAATAGCTCACTTGTAACTGTAGTCACAGAGACTGAGGTACTGCAACAAAACTACAAAATTATCCGTAGCATTTGCTGAGAACGTGACAAACGTTGTTTCAATGCTTCAGACTGAAAATTTTAAAGCCTGAGCATTAAAGGCTCAATGTACGTATAAATTCTGCCAACTTTCTGTAGAACTTCACTGGATATTACGTTCGATAACTAGTTCGTTTTATCTGGATGAACATCGCGATTCTACTTTGACCTCGCGATCATGAAAATTGAGGGAAGATTACATAAATTAAAGAACATAGATTTGTGTTATTAAATTGGCATCTTATTATTCTAACATCATTTCTGATCATTGAGGTAATCGATACACATAAATTCCCCTTTTCATTACCTGAGCGCATCATAATAATCGAAAGCTGCCGGAGTTTGTAAGTTCAATGATATTATTTTAATTTAGATCGACCTGTTATGACAGAACCGTACACATTGATTTAAAGGTGATGTACAGTGAACATTCCAAATATTTGAACCAAGGCACTGTCATTGCCAACATTTGTATTTATTACACGAGCACCTTTCGATGGCTTAGCAATCATCAGATCTGCTAAATGGAATTTATGACTGACACAGTGGAACTAGAAACAACACTACTTTCCTCTCACTCGTCTCAGAAATTTCCCTTGTATCACGTATCATACCTTGGGATCGTAACGTACTATCTACCTTATCCATCACGTGTTGGCTATTGTGCACATTATCCGGCTTAAGTCCGAAGTATGCTTCGAAGCTGTTCATACTTCGAAATTTATTTACCCATTTTGGCTAACGTGTGAATAAAGCAACCATCTGGCGAATTAGCTAGATTCGGACGTTAGGCGTTAGATGTACGTTATCTATAACGCACACGCACGTACACATGTGTAATGAAGCTGTACGTTTCTACTACCAATCGTCTCAATTTCTGTTAACTGCGTTACGAACGAAAAGCACAAGCAGGTCAAATATTGTTGATGTTAATATACGTTGATGGGAATTCGTAATGCCCGCTTTGTCTCCCTTACCATGTATAATACCAGAACTGGTTAAAGATTATGGAAGAATCACAGCAACTATGTCTACAACGCTGCGAAATATTTCATTTGATTCGTTACTACCTTGAGATTTCGGAAAAAAATAAGAAATTCAACATTAATTTATTTAACAGGTGCAGTAGTGTATGGGGGAAATCGTGTACTATTGAGAATTCGACTATGAATCATTGCTATGTACCGGAAGGCTTCGAGACCTGGCAGTGGCATTATTCTAGAGGAATTTGTCCGGTGGTTTCCTCCGATAAACTCCAGGCGAACGCCTTAAAGCATAAACTACAGACCGAACGCTCTCCATTCTTCCTCAACCAGTTCCCACTCAGCTACTGGCGTAGGGCTTACCCGCTGTGGTCCATCCCCTATGATTACGAAATACTAGGAATATTTGGCTGTTAGGTCAATACCGGGACTCGGATGTAGGGCCATTAGACAGAAAGTGAAGAACCCACTAATTACATTAGGTGGAACACCGCGAATCACTGTCAAGTAGACAAACCCGTTGATGATTATGCATTACAAGTTACAGCGACCTTTGATCATATTAATATTAGCTCGAACACTAAGGTCAACATTAAAAAAGTAATAGAAGAAAAAAGGAAAAACGAGAAAAAGAATAAAGAAGTGTGAGAAAAAGAAGAAAAAAGTGTGAGAAAAAGAAGAAAAAAAGTGTGAGAAAAAGAAGAAAAAAAGTGTGAGAAAAAGAAGAAAAAAGTGTGAGAAAAAGAAGAAAACAAGTGTGAGAAAAAGAAGAAAAAAGTGTGAGGAAAACAAGAAAAAAAGTGTGAGGAAAACAAGAAAAAAGTAGGAGGAAAACAAGAAAAAAGTGGGAGGAAAACAAGAAAAAAGTGGGAGGAAAACAAGAAAAAAGTGGGAGGAAAACAAGAAAAAAGTGGGAGGAAAACAAGAAAAAAGTGGGGGGAACAAGAAAAAAGCGGAGGGAACAAGAAAAAAGTGGGAGAAAAAGAAGAAAAAAGTGGGAGGAAAACAAGAAAAAAGTGGGAGGAAAACAAGAAAAAAGTGGGAGGAAAAAAAGAAAAAAGTGGGAGGAAAACAAGAAAAAAGTAGGAGGAAAACAAGAAAAAAGTGGGAGGAAAACAAGAAAAAAGTAGGAGGAAAACAAGAAAAAAGTGGGAGGAAAACAAGAAAAAAGTGGGAGGAAAACAAGAAAAAAGTGGGAGGAAAACAAGAAAAAAGTGGGGGGAACAAGAAAAAAGCGGAGGGAACAAGAAAAAAGTGGGAGAAAAAGAAGAAAATAGTGGCAGAAAAAGAAGAAAAAAGTGGCAGAAAAAGAAGAAAAAGTGGGAGAAAAAGAAAAAAGTGGTAGGAAAAGAAAGAGAAGCAGAAAAAAGCCAAGGAGAAAAATAAGGAAAAGAAGAGGAAGCAAAAAACAGGAGCGCAGAAATAAAGGAAGAAGAAGGAGGAGGAGGAGGAGAAGGAGGAGGAGAAGGAGAAGAAGGAGGAGGAGAAGGAGAAGAAGAAGGAGGAGAAGGAGGAGGAGGAGAAGGAGAAGAAGGAGGAGGAGAAGGAGAAGGAGGAGGAGGAGGAAGAGAAGGGGAAGAAGGGGAAGAAGGATAAGGAGAAGAAGGAGGAGGAGGAGGAGAAGAAGAAAAAGAAAAAGAAGGAGAAGAAGAAGAAAAAGAAAAAGAAGAAGGAGAAGAAAAAGAAAAAGAAGAAGGAGAAGAAGAAGAAGAAGAAGCAAAAAATTACAGGAGAACCTTATTCGCTTCGCTTAGATGACCGGACGCGGGTATCCGCGAATCCAAGACCAAAACCCGGAGCGTACGGCCTGATTAGCGCGCCCCGCCAGCTCCGCTCGCAAACAAGGGCCGGCGCGCCCCGCCCCGTTACGGCTTCATCCGCGGCGTCTCCCGTGTCAATGGGCCGCCGCGCTCGTTCACTCGCCCACCCCGCTCTCGCACACCCCTCCCGGCGGCGGCGGCGGCGCGACGGGGAAAAAGCGAGCCTCGCGCCGCGCTTCCGACGCCGTCACTCACCCCCACCCCCCTCCCACGGGGGGGGGGTGCATGCGTCACGTCAGCGCAGTGGCGCGCGCTGGCACTCAACCCGTCACCCGGTGCCTTATCGCCCTGGGCACGGCCGCGCTTCTTCTCCGGGGCCGCACGAGGCCCGGCCGCAGGTGCGAGGCGAGCGCGAGCAGAAGACAAGACGGTGTAGATGGAATCGCACCCACTTCATTAGCGCTCAATTGCGAGACAAAAAACATTGAAAGAGCCAAGGGAACGATACGTGGGTTTGCAGCCAATCTGTAACGTTCACTAGTGAAATAAAAAGGTATTTAAAAAAACCAATGGCAGCAAATAGAACGCACAACCACTCTGGCATAAAACAACTGAGAAACCAATAACAGGGATCGAAAAGGTATTGAATACCGGTAAAATACCGATAGTTTTCCATATCTTCATCAAATATCCTTATACTTTTACACCGGTAAAATACCTATATACGACGTCTATAACGGCATAGACGTCCACAAAGATTATAAAGGAAAGATGTTTTTAAACCCACTAAACTTAACTAGACCAATACTAACGTGTGCCAGGAAAGTCTCTCTCCACTGTGCCCAATCACGGGCTCTTACTTAACAATTGCTTTTATCTTCGTAGCAACCAGGTCACTGGGAAACCTAACTAAAGGGGACAACACTTCCAGTAAAGAGTAAGCACAGAATGTGGAATACCTTTATTCAAATCAATTGTCAGACCATCTCTTACTTCTGCTTGCCCTATCTGGGGTCGAGTCGCAAAAAGCAACTTACAGAAAATCCAAGTAGTTCAAAATAAATTTTTAAGATGCATAATTAAAGCACCATGGTTTGTGTCAAATAGACAAATTAGAAACGAAATGAAAATACAACACTTAAATACTTACATTCGAAGATTGTCGGTAAACGTTTTTGAGAAACTACCAAAGGCGGAATGTGTTAAAAACTTTAATCTAGGGCGGTCAGCACAAGACAAAAATTGTTTCAAGATACCCAAGGATAAGTTACGCCCACCATAAACGCTTCAATAAAATGCAAATTGAATACAAAGAATTATTAAGCATACAAACCTAAAATTAAACAATAGATTATCACAATTTCAAAATAAATATAAAAAAATCCGAGCACTAAATTAAGAGAACAGTAACTAAGTAAGAGGGAGCTTCGACTAAATGAACTTCCCGCCTGCCCATGCCCTATCCCAGTTATAATAATGTTATGAAAATCTCTGTAAAAGTCAGTGGATTGAAGAGATAGAAAATAAAGCTGTTTAAAGAAACTTCCAGCATCTATTATGATTATGGAAGTACGCAACAACCTTGTATGTATCAACAACCTTGCAAGGCAGCTATGTCGAGCAAGTAGCAATAAATTTCAAAAAAGTGTGAGACGTGTGGAGGCAGAAGATGATGTTAAATGACTGGCAGCCACTTTATTACCGTTCAATTGACTCTCAATACTCAAAGATTCGAGGAAACTATATTTGGGCTTGCAACCAATCTGCAGCGTTCAAATCAGAAACAAAACGGTATTTAAAAAATCAATGGCGGCAAATAGAACGCACAACCACTTCGACATAAAACAATAACAATAATACAGTAGAACCTCTCTTAAACGAAATAGGAGGGTTGGGGGTCTTAACGAGTAACCAAACTTTTGATTAAGAAGAAAGTGTCAATTTTTAAAGGTGTAATAAAAATTACTAATATTTTTACTAATACGTTTTTGCTTGTTATCTTTGATAAGGAGTTTGATGTACATAGCATAACTTGCCTGGTTCGAGAGGATCGTGGTTTCAAGGGAAATATGAAAACAGTTGAATGACGCTGCAAGTTCTCTTATTGGGGGGGGGGGGTTATGAGAAAGAATTACACAGTATAAAAGGGAATAATGGGAGAGAAATATGAAAAGACAAAATCGAGTCAAGTGAACATCTAGTTAATTAGTAAAAAAGCAAATCTCAACCATTAAAATTAGGTAGAAAAGAAAATCCTGTTTCTTACACGGGCGATAACTGGCGTTATAATCGTCGAGCAGCGACAAAAAGTTCGAGGGCCTTTGACCTGTGAGCATATTTCCCTCGTAACCACCATCCGCTCAACCCGAGTAAGTTACGCAAGGTATATTAAGCTCCGTATCAAAAGCAACGAAAAGGAATAACGTATCAGTAAAAATAATCAATACGTAAAGAATCAATAACAGCATGTATCGATTCGCAACCACTATGTTACTTTTCAATTGAAGAACAAATCAATGGCAGAGTCAGAAGCTTTGTAACCACTTCAATACAGATCAATTGAGAAACGAAAATACATTTAAATTCAAGGCATCATTTACAGGCTCGCAATATATTTATGTTGTTCACGTGATATACAAAAAGATTACACAGTACTTGTCAGTATTGTGAACACTTCAGTATCTTCAATTCAAAAACAAAACAATATGGAAAGATAAGGATAACATTCGGTTTACAACCATTTTGTTATCGTTCAGGTGAGATACAATAAACCATGAAGAAGCAAGAGAACCACCTATGGAGTTGTACCCAACTCGTGACGGTGCAGTTTAGAATCAAAAATTCCAATTGCTCTATACGTTTACCAATAATGGTACAGTAAATTTGATTGGCGAACACTAGAGACTGCTTTTCTAAGCTGTTTGACTGTTAAAATACTTAAATGTATTATTTGTAACACTTTAATAGGAAAAAAACAGAACGTTTTAATGTTTTTTTTATGTCAAGCAATAATTTAAATAATTATGTTGACTGAAAATAAAAGAGAGGTAATGGTAAAAAAAAATTATGTTAGTATAATAGATTAGTTTAGTTTACCTTCAATACGCAACTGACAAGTAAGAATATAAACGCGAACAAACAGATATGCTGAACACAAAACTCGTACTAAATTTAACCCTCAGCGGATATTGTCAATACCACAAGTATTATCATAATTACGTCTTCACTACCACACTGAAAATAAATCCTTTAGTTTTACTTGAACATTTGTTCAAAGTTGAGAAATCTACTGTGAAAAGCCACCCTCTTACCTTTGCACAATTTTGTAATAAACGAGTTCAGTAATTTGATGGTATTCATAATTTTTAGTAGAAAATTCCTTGAGTTTCATTGCGGACGTTCTCAGTTAACACGCTACCCTCACTTTTAAATATTTAGCAAGACAAATTAGCAGGATCAAGAAGAAATAAAGAAGACAAACGATTCCATTTTCTCTATCTTAAATTCGAGCTGGCGGTCCCATCGCCTTGCGTAGCGGCGCACCTTTAACGCTTCCTGATCACTAGACAATTTTCAGAAACGTCAAGGTTATAGAAGAAAGGAGAAACTTTTTCTTTTTCGTGTTTTCCAGCAGTTTACACCAAACTGATACATTCATAATTGGCGTGAATCAGATGTATTTGAGAATTAGGGATCGGCGTTATTTGAGAATTTCAGAAACAAAAAAAAAAAATGACTGGCACCTTGAGCACAAAGAAAAGAATGCTTAAAACTATGACACCCTTGTTTATGGCTTCCACCTTCACTTTGAAGATTTCTTAAACTATTTACTGAAAAGTCCGAGTTTACCCTGTAGTCAATTTTGCAAGAAATGAAGTCCTCATTACACTCATGCATTCGATTCATGACCAAGGAAGAGTTTTTTTAAATGCCCAAATACGGTTTCTTCCACCTTTAACACGTATTTCTTATATCAATTAAATATTTTTTGCAATTCGATTAAACTTTATAATTAATTTTACCAACATATTAATTAAAAGTCGCAATTTAAGGCGATTTTATCGTACAGGCATATCAAACGATTCGTCATGATTGGGAAAGAGTCTTCAAAAATTTCCAGAAACCGATTTAGATAACTAAAAGAGACGCGTTGTGACTTGTTTAGCATACCCCACTACAATCACAAGACGAACATAAGCATACCGTTCACACAAAATTCAACACCAAAATCCGAACTGTCTCAGAATAGTTGCCAGTGCAGCAATTTCAGCCGTCAAAGACTTATTCGTCATTCGAAACTTGTTTACAGCGATAGCTTTCCCGAGTTCGCCAACTATGTATTTCATAGCGAAACAACTGACAGCCGTTGAATTCGTTGGCGGGTTTGGCTCTCCGCCTCGAGCAGAAAGAGAAGACGGGGAGCGGAGGGAGAAGGGGTGCAGGAATCCCGCCCTTGTCGCTGTCGCCACCATTGGTCGGCCTTGAGTTGCCGCGCCGCGCCGTTTCGCCCGACAGCGCTAAATCAATGCCCTCGCTCTTACACACGAGAGAGAATCGAATTTCTGCAGGACTGTAAGGACACCGCAATTTTACATAAAATGTGATGTTTACGCCGCAATTCAGCACGACATTTACCAAGAAAGTGATATAATAATAATAATAATAATAATAATAATAATAATAATAATAATAATAATAATAAGAATAATAAATAATAATAATTATTATTATTACCTTTTTACATTGTTAAAAGAATAACGGCAATAAAAACAAGCTATATAGACAATGGATTTGCCTGTACATAGGAACTCAGTACAAAAAGAAGAAAAAGACACACACAATAAGATAACAAAGGAAAAGAAGGAAAAAATTGAATATAATGTAAACCAAAAAAGGAAGAAAAAACAAAAAAACTTAATGTAAAGTTGATGGTAATATCCAATAGTTGGAAATATTAATAAATTAAGTTTTCTTTCTACTCATAATATCTCTTGAAATCATAAAATGCACATTGTTAGGTTATGATACCTCTTTCACATAATTAAGATTTATTTTCGTAGATTTTGAAGATTTACACTACACACTGCAATTAGATGTTTTGGTTCAGAAACATTCATTAACGCACGTCTGCGGTAAAAAACACAACTAAATAAACAACACTGTAATCAAGTTGAGTGCAACATCTTTGATAAAAGGTTTTAGAATAGTCGAATCTTTTCTTTTTTTTCAAAATGGACGACGCTCGTGAGATAGTATAACGTAGAGCCAACGTGCAGATGGAGGTGCTAGAGTAGGAGCGGCAGGGGAACGGGTGATGGCAGTGAGAGTAGTGGTTCTCCGATAGCTGATTCTCTGAGATAGCCAGAGGCTAACGTAGCCAGACGCTAATAACAGCCCGTCGGACCAAGCTAACCTGAGAGTATTAGATACCTCGAGGGCTACAACGATGAAGAAGGCGCCAAGCTAAGTGTTCTGGAATTCAACACGAAGTGTTTGGATTCAATGCACCGCCTTAACCACCTAAATAGCCATTTATTTACATAGTTCTGGTAAGGAAAATTGTTCTAAAACCTACGGACCTTTTCTTACTCCTTTCTAGATACTGATACGCGTAAAATAGAGGTGTTCGGGATCTGCAAAATGAAGGAGAGTTGAATATATTGCGTATATTTATTGAGTATATTGCTTTGCATTTATTAATTACCTAAAGTAAATTCTAACTTTTAATGAAAGTAATAAGTATAATAAAAATCTGCACGTATAAATATATTTAACATTATGTGAATGGAAAATAATTAGAATATTATGCTGTTAGTATCCAATGAACTTAATCTCCATGCAATAAGAACAAGTTCGTACTTTATTTGCAGGGCTGAGAAGCCCAGTTCATAATGAGAAGAAACAATTAGATCAATAAAAAAAACGCGAGAATACTTCAAAGTAAAATCTTCGTCATCAGAGAGGATTGTGTGTCATCAATGGGAACTGGGAATCACACATTGAAAACCTCTGACCTATAGAAATATTGCATACAAGTCTGAAGCGAATGAAGAGACCAAACCGGGCGCTAGTGCATGTCTGAAATAAATTAAGCGGGAAATTTTAAAACTAATACAGCACCAGCAAATGCAAATAATATATCTGGTAACGAATTTAGGAACATTTTAAACTTTTAATTGTGAAAGATTAATTTATTATTTTTATTGACAAACATTTGTGAACTATCAGCTGATCAGAAGTTTCTTCCAACTCGGCAATTTTCGCTTACAGACGGCGCTGAAACCCGTATGCATAATTTCTGTATGCACATATCTGCACTTCCATACTCTTCTGTCTTGGAGCTCTCCTAAAGGCGTAACAAGTTGTTTCTCAGACCTACAATCAGCAGATCGCGGTCCTTCCCGACAACACATACGATCAACATCCACTTTCAGGGCAGGATTGGATGCGCGACCTTTGTATCGAGACGTTAAGTTGATACGAGCTTGTACCATCTTGGTCATCTGGCCCTACTGGTCTTAGAGTGGGGTTGTCCATTTCTTTAAGTATGATATGTTAAATCTCAAACAAACACAATAACGGAAGGTTATTGCTTCTAACACATGCAATTTGAGAAAGTCAATGATTAAAATATAAGTCTTAAAAATACAGGTTTCATAAAGTTGATCAGTTCTCAATACTATGATACAAATGTATAATAACGCAATATAACAATTTATCATATGTGAATAACAAGTTGTATTATAGTTCTGTGAATTGTACAACTTATTACCTAAGAATACATACGTTTTGAGTTGATTTATATTTTAAACGTTGTGCATTCATAAGTGCAGGTAGCGATACACTTTGATTAGGTCTCTACAGGTAGTTTAACAATAGACATACTAGTCTTCGTTATTAAGGCGTTTTAATTATAGATTAAAAGACCATAGGTTGATACTAGTGCTGCTTGTTCAACATTTATGTACCTTCTTGACTTAACATTTACATAATTTTGAGGATAATATGCTACAAGTTGTTTTAGAGTAGTCATCGTATTTGTTCTCTAAACATTCATCTTGGTACATCTGTCCTATTCCAGTGCTAATTTTCAATTTGCTGTGGCCATCTATTTTTCAGCTCCATGTTTAAAACAATAACTGTAGTGTATTATTCTGCAACAGAGATTTCAATTTTTACCATTTTGTTTCGTTTTAACAAAGTTATTGTGTTTCCATATTTTCTTGCTCCTGTGTTAATTCTATCTTTTCACTTTCCAACTGACTGTATGCGTGGGAGATGAATAATCGGGAATCAATTTATTTCCTTTTGTGGTGACACGAACGATGTTGTCCGAAGTGACAATTGCTCCAATGAGAACGGTAAAAGTAAGATCTTTAAGACAACGAAAAATGTAAGGAAAACAATGCCATGGATATGAAAAATAGCTTTGGTAACTTGGATGCTATGTTTTGTGATGGCGATTACTGTCAAGGTAGAGCACTAGGGTAGTTAACATGTGATATATTATACTAATGGTGAACTTAATATCATTCATTCATAACAAAAACAAAAATTGCAACCATTCCCCTGTATTTATAATTGTATTTTCAGAGGCATTCAAAATGATTATCGCGAGACATGCAAACACGGAAACAACGGAGAATGCCCACAACACATCACCTAAAATTCCATATCCATTAGCGTCCCTCGCGTCACACAGTAAATTACAGGGAACAGACTTGGACCAAAGACAGGTTAGCCTGCGCACACGATAAGATAAACATTAACAGAATATGCGGCGAGAAACGCCGCTACAGACCGCGACAAGGTGTGTCGATAAGTCCTCGATCTGTCAAGATTGTCCGCCGTAGCAGTATGTGCACAGAATTCAAACATACGTGCGTTCGTTGACCAGTTTGCCTAATGTGCAACGTGTATTTGGATTCGAGGGCAGGCTGCGTTTGCTATTCTGCCAGGGCCGACCCATTTATCGGAACCTCCGCGGCAGGAATTGCAATATATTCATTTGAGAGATGCATCCGTCTCGCGCGAAATGTAAACTCGCATCTTTCGCATGCCAGATCGCACCTGTGCTTGTTTCTTTAGCAATTCAGTTGTTTCTTTACGAGTTTCTTTACGACAATTCAGTTGTTTCTTTACGGCAATTCAGTTGTTTCTTTACGACAATTCAGTTGTTTCTTTACGACAATTCAGTTGTTTCTTTACGGCAATTCAGTTGTTTCTTTACGGCAATTCAGTTGTTTCTTTACGACAATTCAGTTGTTTCTTTACGACAATTCAGTTGTTTCTTTACGACAATTCAGTTATTTCTTTACGACAATTCAGTTGTCTCTTTACGACAATTCAGTTGTCTCTTTACGACAATTCTTGAATGAAGGATTAATAAAATAACTTTAAAGTGTAACATACAGGAACGACGCTTTGATGTTACCAACTAATATTTCACGAAAGAAAATATTACGATATGCGAGACATTTCAAAAGGGCTGCTGAAATGTTGATGTATTTTATTTGGAAGGCAAGCCTAAATATAAAGATTTCATTTTTGGGGACAGGCCACCACTGTATTAAGAGTTTAGCACCCCTTATCATGAAGTTATTGGCGCAAATCACGTTAAGTTATAAACATTTTTTTTAAATTGTAGCTGTAATAATATATGAAGGCGAATTCGAAATATCAATACAACAAGCGTCTGCAGACAACCAAGAAGCAGAAATACCATTTCTGCTTTCATATCAATTTCATTCAAATTATTCCGTAACTATTGGAAAACCATTAAAGCATACATGTCAAGTGTCCTTTTAATGCAAACCAACTTCCTATTTTATTGGACATTCTGTAAAAGAAAAGAAACAAAACAAAACAAAACAAAATCCGGAAACATCTCTGATGAACAGTGCACTCCCAGCATGTGAGGGCAGACCCTTTCCTACCTGGCGATAAGTCGACGAGTTCCTTCCCTAGCAGTGAGGCCCCGCCACACAAATCCCCGTCTGCGCCCCGCCTCTTCACAGCACACCACACTCAATCCTCTCTTCGTCTTCCTCTCCACCACCTCTTCTCTCTCTCTCTCTCCTCCTTTCCCCCCTTTTTTCACCACACGCACCACTCTGGAGCACCAGCGCAGCACCACTTGGCGCGGGACACTCGGGCGAGGATGAGGACGGCGTTGGTGGCGCCGACGCGGGCGCGTGCGCTCATCGCCCGGGCGAGTCGGTGAGCGCGGGCGATCGCGGGGCGATGCAGCAGCTCGAGCGGGGCCGCCCGCCCGGCGTCGGGGTCACGTGCTCGCCGGCGGTGGCGAGGGACGGCGGCGGCCGGCGCTGCGGGACGGGACGGGACACGACGCGGCGCGAGACCCGACGCGACGGAGCGAGCACCGGCGCTAGCCAAGCGACCCTCCTGCCCGCGCGCGAGGTCGCGGGAGACTGCGGCGGCGGTGGCGGTGGCGGCGGCGGCGGCGGCGGCGGCGGCGGCGGCGGCGGCGGCGGCGGCGGCGAGGAGGCGGCGGCGAGGAGGCGGCGGCGGCGGCACGCGCCTGCGCACTGTGCCGCGCCGCGCGCCGCCGAAGCCGACGCCTCCGCCGCGCCGGCCGCAGCAGTGGGCCGAAGGCGCGATGCAAACACTTTTCAATATACAGTCGACTCCGGTTATAGTGAACTTCTTGGGACTAACAAGTTGGGTTCACTATATCCGAGGTTCACTATATCCGAGGTTCACTATATCCGATGTCAAAATGAAATGAAATTTCTTCATTATAATTGATTTTCTTAATACACAGCAAAATTCATTTACAGCACAAAATGAAGATTTTAACATATTTATTTGTACGTAAAACATCAATTATTTTCAATTATATGCTTCGGGCATTTTTTTATTAGATCCTTCTCCAGAGTTCGTGCTCTCTCCGTAATTGATTGTGCATGGTCCTCTGCCTCTAAGTATCGTAATTCATTCTTGTACCTTCCAATGACACTTGCATTGTTGGAACACCATCCCATTCTCCAAAGATCTTTTTACTCACCTAATTATACGCAAGATCCCATTAATTTCCATGACGAACTTCCTACGTTCACTATAGCCGAGGTTCAGTGTCACTATAACCAATCTTCATATATTTATTTGTAATGTAAGTGAAACCGGATCAGTGACTCAAGTCTACTATAACCGAGGGTTCACTACATCCGAGCTCACTATACCCGGATTCGACTGTACTGCGGTTTTTACAGAGCTGCGTTTGAAGTAAATCAGCTGTTACAGTGTCATCCAATCGGAAGGCTGAACGCCACAATTATAACGTCACCGTAGTGACGTGTAAAGTGCCGGTTGGACGGCGCTGTAACAGCTGATCATGTGTCAATCGCAGCAATGTAAAAATCGCCGTAAAAGGCGGCTCCACATATTCGTTATTCGGTGAGTAGTGAGCAACCACTCGCCGAATCTCGAGTAGTGTGGATGAGTTGCTTGCTATTTGCCGAATGACGAACATTAGGGGTTCGCCCTACCCACCGCGTGTCTGTCTTTTGGACACATCAAAGGAAAGCGAAGACAACTTCATATATACACTTGGGTTTTCGTAACGTGGCAGATGACATTAGGTCATTTTTACAACCCCGTGTAATAAAAGGAATCTTTTTAATTAATTCGCGAACGTCCTTCTCAACGGGGCTCATGGCCTCAAACATGCCCTTATCACTGTTATAAAGATTCATTCTATAAGGCAGGAGGTGTAAAAATGACCTAATGTCATCCGTCACATTACGAAAACGAGTATAGTGCGATTTTCCTAACCGTGCGTCTGACACATCAGTTGTTGACGGTTTCATCTAATCGGGAGTTTGAACGTCACCAGAGTGACGTCACCGTAGTGACGTTTAAGGTCCCGATTCAATGGTACCGTAACAGCTGATGAAATGCCAGACGCAGCAAAGTAAAAACCGTTGTATACATTCAACTCCGGTTATAGTGAACTTCTGAGGACTAACAGTTTTGTTTCACTATGTCAGAGGTTCACTTTATCCGATGATGTCAAAATGAAATAGAACTTCTTCGCATTGATTAATTGTATTAATAGAGATATACAGCAAAATTCATTAACTGTATGACCTGAAAATTTCAATATCTTTATTTATCCTTAAAAAATCAATTATTTTCAATTGTTTGCTTGGTACATTTTTCATTAGATATTTCTCTAGATTCTTCTTCAGAGTTCGCGCTCTATCCATATTTGATTCTGCATTATTCTCTGTCTCTAAGTATCGAAATGCGGTCTTGTTACATTTCAATGCTCTTGCACTGTTAGAATACTGCCCCATACTCCGAAGGGTCAACTCTCCTAATAAATACGAGATTCAATTAATTTCCAGGACTTATTTCCTACTTTCACTATAGACGAGGTTCAGGTTCGCAGTTATCGAAGTTTCTTCAGCAAATGTCCAATGTAAGTGAAACGGAAACAGTGACTTAAGTTCACCATAACCGAGGGTTCACTATATCCGAGTTCACTACGACCGGAGTCGATTGTACTTGGATTTATTTAGAATAGCCTTTAAAATAAATCAGTTGTTAACAGTTTTATCCAATCGGGAGGTTATGTCACTACAGTGACGTCACTATGGTGACGTTCAAGGTCCAGATTGAATGAAACTGTCAACAGCTGATTTACTTTAAAAGCAGCTCTAAATTAATGGAAGTGTTGTGAACGACTGTACCGGCAGCGCATAAGTGTCTCTGTCAGTTCAGTGCGCTGTTGCCAGACGTTACTACGCTCATGACACCACCAACATCACATATAAATTAAATCTCAAAACATTAACACTTACTGACATGCTATGTCACGCCTTGATACCAAGTTCATAACTTTCGGCAAAGCCGAACCTTATCGCCTTCGGGAGTGTGAGTCAGATGAGCGGCAACGCTGAACTCTGGCTGTAAGAAAGTAAAACAAAATCCTCGGAAGGTGATTGCTTCAGAGCAGGTCACATGAAGTACGCACATCACATCTCGCACGTGATGAGAGAACCGTCAGAGTCCCTTATACGCTGCCGGTACTATAGATATAGAACCAATTACAAATTATATTTCCTTACTATCGTCCAAATGGTCTTCTAACTTCATAACTACCTCTTGCACCAGCTACTTTAACCTCGGAGAAACCAGTATTGCTCCTAAAATAATTAAATCCCGTCGCCCAAAAGATCTGTTCTCTCCCCTATAACCTAGAGAATGTTTTGTCTCACCTCTCACTCTATATATTGCTTTCTTCTTACCTTCAACTTCACAAAATTAACAACAACCGACAAAGAGGTACTCAATGGAGCTCAATGGAGATGTCCTCGATCCGAAATAGGAGTATGATGATGCACTAATTAAGTTACTCGTAACTTCGAGCTGCTATCGATTATTTTACATACATAAAAGCTAATACACACTTGTAAAGTGGTAATCCCACTGATCTGCTTAAATGTTTAAAAAATGTATTGTTGACATAAAGATAACAATGGAATTCAGAACATCCAAAATAAGTTTCAGAGCAAATTGTTTATTTTTCTACTCCCACTGTTTGATTCTGTTGTTTGTTGGCTGCAAACCGTTGCCTAAGGATACTCATTACATACAGATTTCATAATTACACAGGTTCTTGACCAATCACAGAGAAAGTTACAAACCAAGTCTTGATACTTAATTAATCATTGCAAATCGTTGTAGTAAATGTTTCGTTCCATTTTGTTCATTAAAATTGAATTTAATATTGTATTATCCTTGTAAGTTTTAATATCTTTTATTATTACTATTTTTGACCTGACGAGGGATATTATTTAAAATGAATTCCGATGGAAATTTCGCTTTGAGCCTATTTTATCCATCTGGGCAAGGTGGGGTAGGCAGTGTCGCGGAGGTGGCCTTGGCTGAATCCTGCACGTCAACTGCCCAGAAAGATTCAATCTAAAAGTTTAAATTACTAAAGTTACCATAAATCGTAGAAAAAGTACTGGATGAAACTCGATGTAATGGGTATTAATATACTCGCGTGTAGTTTATGATACTCGCTCGTATCGTAATACCACATTACATACCAATAATCATTACATCATCGTTTCATAATACAATTTTTTTGTATACCAGCATTATATACGACCTTTCCTGTTACAAGAAATCGTTCGTAATCGTGCATTTTACGGCACAAATTATGACGTATTAGATTTTACGTCACGAATAGTTGCGTCATCACACAGTCAGCGAATTGCAGCGAGAGAATCGTGGAGAGAGAGAGAGAGAGAGAGAGAGAGAGAGAGAGAGAGAGAGAGAGAGAGAGAGAGAGAGAGAGAGAGAGAGAGAGAGAGAGAGAGAGAAATGGAACAGCCGACCACGGTTTTCTCGCACAGAGGTCAAATACCCAAGACGTTACAAGACAGTTGTTTCGCAAAATTAAGTTTGATTCTCTTATAAATTTTTAATGCTGTTATATAAAAAAATTGCGTATGCAACTCGGTTAAAATATTGCTTTATTGTATTCGTACAAATGTGAAAACTCCCTCCTAACGCCAATCGTTTTCAAAACATGTACTCATGCAATAAAGCTTCCATTATAAACTAATTGTATAAAGTACTATTGTACAACTAAATAGTATATCAAATATATCGTATAACAGTGAAATACTTTATCAAGCAAACAACTAATAAATAGAAGATCAAGATAAATTACACTGCGCACTTTCAAGAATAACATGGTGACCACTCTTTTTAGAGGACTAATTTCTTTGACTTTTCCAGGTTAGCCAGGTCATTTCCTTATTTTTTCATGACAAAATTTGTGAAATATTTCAAAGCATTTAAATAAAGTATTAAATAAAGCATTACTTTTGTCGATATTAAAACACTGGTATTGAATGATCCCTTTCCGCCTTTGTATTTCACATTCTCTTGCACTAACACATTGTGAGAGATATATGTAGTTTGATTCTAATCACACATTCTTTATCAATTTATTCAACTCTCAGATTATACCGTAAACAAATATATGCTTAACAAAAGAATTAGCAGCTAGCGTTCTGTTATGAAAGCAATATCTGTGATGTAGTTCAAAAGTAGTCTCAAAACGGTTTTTTGCAGGACTGTGTGGAATTATATAGCAGAGTATAAACGTTCAATACATTTTGAAGAAACAAAGACAAATCTGACGGGACAGCGGGACACATGTCGACTCGACATGTCGATATCTGAATATCGACATTGTCGATATTCAGAACATATCCTGCTTTTTTCAGGACATATGACAACCCTAATACAGTGGAGAACATCAATGATAGCACAACCTTGGTTGGCGACCAGAATCCGTTTTAGGAACGTACTCGTAAGCTAAAACAAGCATCGAAGTGAATTTTCCCATAAGAAATAATTGAAATACAAATGATTCGTTCACTACACAAAACTATTGATTCATATGGAATTATTAATACAAAATGCTCTAGGCCTTATATAGTAAAATACTTGGTTGTACTTTACATTGAGGGAGACGATACAGTTTAGTATCTAAACTTTAGATGAAAAGAAGTGTTTACTGTATAGCAGCACAGTCACTAATTAACTCACTCAAATCTTTTCGCGCCAATTTAACTAAACATTTACTCAAAAATTGTTGCTGTAGTCTCCTTTTCAGGAAATCAAGCCACTCGAACGAACGTATTTGGGATTGGACCAATTTCAATACGTGGAAATTTGGAGGGTTGGGTAAAGCTCTGAAAGAAGGAATAACATTCAGACACAGAGAAACATTCCTATAATCAATATATTTAATCTATCCAATTTTTTTATTTTAATATTGTAATTAGGATACAATAGAATATTCAATCAGAGCACATTCAAAACCACTTCTCATTCATAACGCACAGGTCTCATAATGATCCTGTTGCCGCGCTCAGAAACACACAATAATCAATAAATCAATCATAATGGTCCTTATGTGCTGAAAGACAGCATTACTGAGTATTCAAAACGTTCTTTTTGCTTGTATTCACGGTACGTAATGTACGAGTATTAGAAAAAAAATTAAGATATGTGTGTGGGTATGTATTTTTTTTCCAAAATATTTTAGAAAATTTAGAACATTCTAATAAAATACAGATTAATGATGGTGTTTATACTCATGCCTCATTTCCACTCATGCAATTCCAAATTTTCGAACGAAAAAGTTCGCCGATCAAGCTTGATAATGGATTCGGAGCGTCTGGGAGAACGTTTTGAGATTTTCAGAAGTACAGTATTTGGACACAGGTCTGCTCCAGATATTGGAAGAAATATTCGGAAATTAAAATACGAACGTAGTATCACTTACAATGTTATTCGGGAGGAGCCGATGCACACATGAACAAACGGACCGCGTAGACCCTTACGGATTCTTTTGACAAATAAGAGAACTTTGCCCATCTCCCTCCTACTTTTTTGAGAGTGTGTAATTGAACTAAATGTATTGAAAAACTATGATCAGGTATTGATTGCATCATATTTAAAAGGGGTGTTTGCATTAGGTCAACGGCTTAGGTCACTCATGGCATCAATTGATGTTACTGTAGTGCCTCTGACTGGGAGGTCCTGGGGTTCGAGCTCCGACAATGGCAGGATTTTCAACATTACCTGCATAGTTGTGACCAATTCAGCCACTCCTGGAGGACAATTCTAGCTGCCGGCTGCTCTGATTGGTTGTTGTGGCTTCGTGGTTTCTCCGATCAACAGTTAGTGAATGCCGGATCAGTACTCTAGCAAACGGGCCAAGGACCGCGCGCGATCATTCCTTCCTCTTCCTTGTCATGCCCTCACCTCTTACTTACACACACATATGCACTACATTACCACGCACGTCGGAAGATCAACCAAGAGCTCAGAGCGAGTCTCGGAGGGGGCGGTTCCTCGCTGGTGGGAGATGCCTGGTTGGCAAAAACACCGCGAGCCGACGTGGAGGACGGCGCCGGATCTCATCATCCAGGGGACCGGGAGCGGTATCTCATTGCATCAACTGAGGACACTGCAGCGCCTCTGACGGAAGTCCTAGATTCGAGTCCTGTCGGCGGCAGGATTTTCGACACTAGCTTTCCAGCTAGGTCGACTTCAGTCCTGTCTGGAGGAGAATTCTAGCGGCCGGCTGCTCTGATAGGTAGTTTTCCGTGGTTTCTTCGATCAACACCAAGCAAATGCCGGGGCAGTACCCTACCAAACGCGCCACGGACCGCGCGCGATCTGTCCTTCCTCTTCCTTGTCCTGTCCTCTCCCCTTACACACTTACTCTAACATGCACTACACTACCACAAATGCCGAGAGACCGGTCGGGAGCTTAAAGCTTGTCCCGGCTGGGGTGGTGCCCCTCTGGTGGGAGAGTCCTGGTTAGAGGGAAACCCCGCTAGCCGACGGTAGGTCGACCCCGCTACCGGCATGCGGGGAAAGATCACCACCATCTCCCGAGGAAAAAAACATGCGCTACACTTACGGGATTAATGACCTAAGCTGTTGACGCATGCGCAATCACTAACCAACCATCCAGCGAGGGAATATCATCGCCACCTCCTGCGATAAAAAGGATGCACTGCTCTTACGGGATTAATGATCCTGGAAATTGGCGCTCCCGGAATCACAATCAATCGCATTAAGTGTCAGTGGACGACATTTCATAAATAGGTTTCGAATTATAAAACTGTGACAGAGGTGTAGCAGATGCATGTGTCTCGACGGGGTGCAGATATAGCAATATAACTGTGAACTGCAAGAAACCTTTGTCCATTTTCGATTGAATTACGTATGAATTCTATGAAACATGTTCAAGCACGTGTTAGTGAGTATATATTCAATAATATCCAGAAATAGTTTGAATTTGTACAACAAATAGAATAAATAAATATATTCAATAAAAAGAAAACACGACTACTTTGTGAACCACATCATTATTCATTTTTAAGTATCTACTGCCCATTGGGGTTGGTATTTAAATTCAAATTTTTCTCAAAATACCGTGAAAGTTTGGGTAGTAAATTGTAGTTTAGGAGAGAGAATCCGCAGAAGAGTTTCAGTTTTGGTTTTTATTTTACTTGTCTTTGTAAAACGGATAAACTCGACTTTTAATGAAACAAATGTTCACTGAAAGAAACCTAGAATTCTTTTGTGTTCATTTGAGGACCACAGAAAGTTAATTTCCTCAAATTAAAAGTATGGCTGGGGAAACCGTAGGCTGCCGCGGGCGGAGTCAGTATCTGCTTGGCTGTGTGGGAGAGACCGCGTTTCAGGCATGGTAGTCGGAACCTTGGCATCTGTACTTAGGACGTGGCCTCTCCCGGACAGCCAAGTAGCCGAAATATCTCTGGTGTTTAGGCACTCTAAATGTGTATAATTTGAATTTATGAAATGGTTATAATTATTTTATACAAGCTGGAGAAACGACGTGAATTTAAAACGTTGAAATGTATATTTGAAGAGGAAACCGGCTGCGAAAGTGAATCCATATTGTGATAAGCCAAGAACCCTGGGTTTAGGTGAATGATAAAATCGGCCTCCAGCGTTAGGGTATAATGACATTGTATGCAAATTCGTAGTCAAAGAATACGCGTTGTTAGGACAACCGATCAACAAAGTGTAATATTCCATGCTTGGATTCATAGCAGATGCAGATGGACAAGGCCCTGAACACATTATATGAAAACTGTGAATAGAGGGCATTGAAAGTCGTGGTCTTGTGGAAGGACGCAAAGATTCAGTCTCAAGAAAAATATTGAAGCAAACACACGCAAGGGGTTGGTGAAGTGCAAACGAATTTTCAGCATAGTATTATTTAAATGATAGTGAGGCGGGTATTTATGATTAGTTTGAGAGCTTGGTATTGTTTAAATTGTAGTATTAATTGGTAATTGAAAATTTTATTAATGTAGTAGTTGGAATTTCGAATTAAAATAGACTCCGTGCTTCTTGGGAATATATACATGGGTAGCTCCGTAGATGGAAGAATTTTTCAACAAGTAACTGAATATAGTCGGTCGTGAGTAGGGGTTTCATACGAAACACAGATAGGGAAGGTCGCGACTGCGTATTAATTTTGAGGAATATATTAAGTCATATTAATAGCAAATCGTCGAGGACATTCTGGAACATTTTTAATTTAGGTAAAGACGCGAGAACCATTGACCACGTTCTGCTAGTCAGCCGAGAAGCCATCTATCAAGATAATGTACTGAGCTTACGATCAATATTCAAACCCATACGGTGTTTTAATGTTCTACACTGAAAAGGTAATTCTCATAAGATTAATAGAATTGTAATGTATAGGTTGTAAGAATAAATGTTAACTTTTTATTGTTGAAAAATGCTGATAATTTATATTAGCTGCCATCAATTTAATAATTGATTTCATTCAACAGAACTTCCAGGAATCATGAATCTGTATAGAATAACACTTCCACATGCAACAGGTATGTTGTTGTCAAACCGATGGTTCAGTTGAAAGTAAATTTAATAATTTAGTGTTAATATCGAATTTGTGAGCATAGCAGGGCAACGGTAGATATAACAATATTAACAATAGGAGTCGAAGTAATCCCCGTCATGGTATTAGATGTTTGTTGAAATAGGATCCAGGGTTGGTAATAGTAAAATATCAGAGACGAAAATAGTTCACAAATGACGCCCAAGGGCGTGAGAGAAGAAATAATTACACAAAATTAGCTATGATCATTGGCGCGCGCAAACGGGGAGCCAGAGCCCCCTGAATATTTTCAAACGGATCCCATAACTTTACGTAATAAAACATTTTATCTCCTTGATGTTCAATCCCTGATTTTGCTCCTTTTTGCCAATTTTGGAAACTGTTTTACGCCATTTGGAGAATAAACTCTCCAAGGCATTTGGAAACAGTGTAAATCATAAAATCAATTGTATTTATTAATTATATTATAAGTTATAATTCATTCTACTTCTTGGTATTTATGTTATTCGTTTACTAGTAAATTAGGTCATATAAAAACACAAAGGTTGAAAGAAAAAGGGAGCCCAAATATTTAGTGGCCACACCATCTTGCTTTAGGACCGCGCACGTTTATGGTGATAATGAGGATGAATATGACGAATGAAATGCAATACACTGTTTTTTAACAATGTGAAACGTTGGTGCAAGATTCATAAAATATAAGGCCATCACAAATTCAATATTACTTCTTTAGTACTTTCATCTATGCTTTTATTTTTTATGAAGTAATACCTAGATAAATTATAATTTTAATTTCCTTGTTTCGTGGAATATAAGTAATGATTTTTTTCTAGTGAATTTAAAAAAATCTCATTTCTTTTATGTTTTATTTTACGTACAATTTACGCATATCTAAATGTGCCAAGTTTCTTACTTCTTTGGACAAAGTCATTAAGGCAATGTGTTTCGTGTGAGTAATAACATGGAATATTATTGAGGTACTTCGTTTAAAATTTCTCGTTCTCGTTTACACTTTGTCACTCTCGTTTAGATAGTAGTATCGAAGGTAAAAATTAAAGGGGCTTGTAAGCAAATACTTTAATCTTATCGATTCACTTTTATAATGCTGTTATACTTTCTCTTTCGGAGTAGATTAATTGGCTCATTTTCACACTCAGTAAAATAAGGGTTTCTGTAATTTAATAAAGTGACTCATTATTATACCGGATGTAAGAAAGGGTACTGCTGAAGTCATTGTAATAACATTAATCATACCAAAATGCAGAACATATATATTAATAAAATACAAAAAAGACTAAGTAGTAAAACGTCCTATTGTATATTCAACGTAGGTAAAAAAAGTATTACTTTTAATTACTAATTTAACACCCATGCTACTGCGCTCGTGAATAAGCAAGTAAGTTCTGCATAACGGCCTATTTTAGGCACTTGAAAAAGAACTGTTATTCATTCGTGATCATGACCTGCGTGCGGCATAGTGAAAGTTTTGCAGCCGCCCTATTCTAGAACCTCGCAGCAAAACTGTTCCCCGAGCGCAGTGCGCTTTGGCCCACCGCCCGCGTCGGCCGCCGCCGCTGCCGGCCCTCCGGCACGCGGGCGGCACCGGGCCAGCGGCGCCCCGCCCCCTCGCCCGCCCCCGCCACTCGCCCGCCGCCGCGCAGCCGTCGCCGCCGGATATTCGGGTCGCGGCGCTGCTGGTGGCTGGCTGCGCGCGGACGCGCTGGCGGGCGAGACGGCGAGGATGGGCGGGTGGAGAGGGGAGGGGTCGAGTGGGGGTGGGGGTGGGGTGATTGGTGGGAGGCAGGGGTGTGTGGTCGACTGACACGTGGGGCGGGTGAACGAGCTTGCGAGTGGAGTGACCGGGCAAGCGGGGCCGGGCGAGCGAGCAGGGGCGAGAGGGGGCGGGCGAGCGGGGGAGACGGGCAGGTGGGACCGGGCAAGCAGGGGCGGGCGGGCAGGGGTCGGAAGAGCGGGGTCGGAAGAGCGGGGGCGGGCAGGTGGGCGAGCGGGGGGAGACGGGCAAGTGGAACTGGGGGAGCAGGTGCGGGCGGGAGAGCGAGTTCGGGTGGCGGGCGACGGGGGCGAGACGGGCAAGTGGGACCGGGCGGGCGAGCGGGGGCGGGCAGGTGGGCGAGCGGGGGGAGACGGGCAAGTGGAACTGGGGGAGCAGGTGCGGGCGGGAGAGCGAGTTCGGGTGGCGGGCGACGGGGGCGAGACGGGCAAGTGGGACCGGGCGGGCGAGCGGGGGCGGGCAGGTGGGCGAGCGGGGGCGGGCAGGTGGGTGAGCGGGGGCGGGCAGGTGGGCGAGCGGGGGCGGGCAGGTGGGCGAGCGGGGGCGGGCAGGTGAGCGAGCGGGGGGAGACGGGCAAGTGGGGCCGGGCGAGGAGGGGCGGGCGGGCGAGCGGGGTCGGGAGGCGGGCGAGTGGGAGGAGACGGGCAAGTGGGGCCGGGCGAGCACTGGCGGGCGGGTGGGTGGACGAGTGGGGCTGGCAAGCGGGCAAGAGAACGGTGTGCCAGTCGAGCGGAAGGCCGAGTGGGCAGGCGGATGAGTGAGTGAATGGACGGGCAGGTGAGTGAAAACGTGAGTGAGCAGGTGAGTCAGTGGGCGAGTGGGCGGGCGTGTTAATCCGCCAGTGAACGGGCGACTGCCTGAATGTGCGAGTCTATCAATGCTTTCATACAACTTTGCATCAAGCCAAGATCCTGCAGAAACGTTCATTCAACACCATGGAGACTGCGTCCATACTATCGATAACGCGCAAAGGCTATCAACCCTACAGTTCAAATATCGGAAAAATGTATATCTGATGGGAAATATTTTCTTAATGTCGTATGGAATTATATCGTTAGTGTCTTTTTCTATCGTTAGTTTATATCGTAGCCTTAGAGTAATAAAATATTGGCGATCAAGTGTCAGACATTACCACAACCGATATTAAACTTTCTTGGTAAAAAAAATGAAACTGTGAAAAATTATTTGAAGTAATGAAAAGTTGACGCCACAAACAGAGAAAAGCATCCACGCGTATAGGAGAATTTGGATTCTTGGGTGAAGAGCGGCTGCGTAGGCAAACTAGTTGGTGGGCAATTGTAAGTTGCACTGGCAATAAAGTGATAATTTTGATAATTATAATATGATAATTATTTGATAATTGTAATATAATTATAATTGATTGGTTTTACTATTAAATTCTTGAAACGCCACACATTTTAATTCCGGGAACCAATTCAATGTAAAAAACTAAAACATTCACGAAGTTGTTAGGAATTATTTATGTTCTCTCAATATATTATTTGAATGTGTTGCGAAAAGCAAGCCTACTCAATTTTATTTCATTTTAGAGCTGCGCCAGCGAGCATTAAGTTCTCCCTCTCCCAGCCCCAAGAATGACCTTGATAGTTGCTGAGAGACAACTGCGAAGGATATGAGGAAATTTTGCGTGTGTCGCTGATGACTTGTAACAGATAAATGAAATAATTGCCAACAGTTAAAAGGGAAATCTGCAATTATGGCAAGAAGGCAATGACAAAATGCACTCTTCACTTGCATTTTTAACTCCCAGAATCAGTACATCATAAAAAGCGCATGGTTTTCTGAGAAACTTCAATCTAACTGTGAAGCTGTCACAACTATGAGCATTGAACAAACGTCACCTCAACATTTTTGTAGTTTGAATCGGTTACGTGTAAATGAAGGTCGGAAAATTGGGTTAAGAATCGCACGTTATTGAGATACCAAGCTGTGAAGAAATAGTATATCTGTGCAAGAATCCACTTGAATAAAATTTCTTGTATTGCCTAAAATCTGTACATCATTTTTAATGTACTCCTACATTATTTTTCATATGAACTTTCAAACAAATAAAATGATTGTGTTTCTGAAAATTTCAGTTCACCATTTCCTAAAAAGGACAAACTTTATAGACGCAAATGCTACACATGTCTAAACTTTGTTTGAATGCCAATTACTTAGTTTGCTCACGCCTTGGTTGTAAGGCCATATTATAAATTGTAAGTTGCACGGTATAACATCGCATTTAACTAGAACGAGTTGCGCCTTCTGGTGATTCACGCGTGAGTTAATTGCTGGGCTTTTGGCACGCCTTTTGTTCTCTTGGTTGCGAATAATTCTACCGCGGGTAACGTTGCGTCGAATACAGTATTGCAGGGAACTACGAGCTTATCTGCATAAACGTTTATGTTTTTCAAATGTTTAATTCACACATGATTTAAGTATGCATACTCTCGTCGCTTTTGTTTTGCTGCTGGTGAATAAATGGCCTGCGAGGTAGTAGCATTTCATTCATCATTGCTTTGCTCATCATGCTCCTCCGAGTGATATATTTGATTTTGAAATGCGCAATTTGCCAATGGTTCAAATGATCACGATTCCGCATTTTTTCTGTTATTATTACTCAATATCAATTGTGTTATTTCATCATTTGGTTCACTACAATTGTTCCTTTGTATACCAATATTTCTAGATTCATATTAATAATTCACTTTACCCTGTAATCAAAATACAAATTTTTGTTTGATGTTTCACCCAGTAATTATTCCACCTTGTGTGCCGTTATACCTTCCGATTCTGTGAACGAAGTTACAGGGAGGCGGTCAATTGATTTGGGATCACGGTGTTCTCAAAATTTTGGTTCACGTTTTTAATTCATTTCGCATTGAATCTCGGCTTTAAATAACAGGATGTCATGCGTTGTTTATCTTACACACTTTCTAATGTACGAATGTAATGAAGATAATATTGCTTTACGCCCTTAAAACCAACTTTACTAAAATTTTAATTGAAGCAAGTCATATATCATGTGCATTCGTTCAGGATCTTCTGTTGAATTACATATTGTACTAATAAATATATATTTGGTAATTTTTCGTTATTAAAACCACGACATGAGTCATTTCACAGTTGCCGTATCCAAGCAAAACAATATTCCCTGCCCTTAGGTAGGAGAATACTGGAGTGATCTTTCAAGTCCAGATGCCAACACGACGATTTGAAACTTTACCTGAAATTCAATTTGAAGATATCTTTTATCATGACACCTAATGAATTCACATTCCATTTGGTTATTCGGAAATAATACAAGTATTCTTCAATTTAATTACCAATGAACTCTTAACTGGCTTCTCAAAAGTATGTAGACAACACAGAATGTCGTGCACAGAAGATTACAAAAATTACAATCCCTCAATCAACAAATCGGCCACCCTGGCAAACAATTTATCTCATAAAGAGCATATCTTTTACCCCAGTGAATAAGCATAAACAAGTCATTAACAATTAATTTTACAGGAGAGCAAAAACCAACTTTCAACTGAATTAAATCAGGGATTAATTATTCATTAGAACCATCAAAAAAGTTCCATGGTTTGCACCTACCTCCCAGTTACATACCGGTAGCGGTAGCTCAGTGCATCAACTGATGTCACTGCAGCGCCTCTGACCGGGAGGTTCGAGGTTCGAGTCCTGACGGCGGCAGTACACTAGCTTTTCAGCTAGGTCGAATTCAGTCGCTGTCTGGAGGAGAATTCTAGCGACCGGCTGCTCTGATCGGTAGTTTTCCGTGGTTTCTCCGATCAACACCAGGCGAATGCCGGAGCAGTACCCTACTAAACGGGCCACGGACCTCGCGCGATCTGTCCTTTCTCTTCCTTGTCCTATCCTCTCCCCTTACACACACACACACACACACACACACACACACACACACACACACTTACACTAACATACACCACACTATCACATATTCTGGGAGACCGGTCGGGAGTTTGGAGCTTGTCCTGGCTGGGGCGGTGCCTCGCTGGTGGGAGAGACCTGGTTAGGGGGAAACCCCACTAGCCGACGGTAGGTCGGTGCCGGATCTCTCCATCCAGCAGGGGAAGATCACCGCAATCTCCCGAAAAAAAATATGCACTACACTAACGGGGCTAATGACCGAAGCAGTTGACGCGCCCGGAAACACGAAAAAAATCAATCAATCAATCAATCAATCAACCCAGTTACACAACGAATTCGGCATTACTCCTATCTCCGTCCATTTCTCCCTCCTATCCTCTCACTTTTATCCCAAAATTCCCCAGATTCCCTGAGCCGTAAATTTCAAAATCGGAAAACAAAATCCTCACCACAATAAACTAAAGCGAAAACTACGGGGACAGTTCTTCGACCCTCCCTGATTATCATGTATCCGATGTGTCTTCTCACATAGAATTCACATGTACTCAATATATTCATGTCTATAATTTTTCTTAATCAATGTTAACGTAATCCAATGTACCATTACTGTATCGTACTCAGATGCTGAGAGCTTTCGGGCCAAGCAGAAATAAATGAAAAAAGGGGTTAATGATATTCAAACGAAGGTGAATTTCAAACGAAACTATTTGTGTGAAGGTTTTTTTAATATCATTGATCCCTGATTAACAGCATTAGTTTGGAGTTGTTTTCTGCTCCCCAGTAAAATTAAGTTTTTTTTTGACTTATCAGCTTATTCACCGGGGTCAAAGATAAATAAAGTTAGTAATTTATTGTCCCTCTTCTATCTTTTTAACAAAAACTTTCAAAATATTACCTTCAAATTCTCGGGGATTGTAACTAGAGTTATTTCAGATAAGTATATTCGTCTCAGTACTGATAGAATTACAATATTTATGAGTTAATGAAATAAGCTATCACTGTGTTGTGATTGGTTTTCCACGATTTCAATCCGTCTTAGAAGAATTGCAATGAAATTTTAGTGTGTGAATTTTCTGGTAAATCTTTACGCTAAAATAAAAGTAAAATGCTGGAAACATAAAGAAATACCTCAAGATTGGAATATTGATTCTCTTATATCAATATACAAGAAAGGCGACAAAAAATCCAGAACCTTACAGAGAAATTAGTATACTTAGCACAACATACAAAATATATGCAAGGATGTTAGGAATCAGGCTAAATAAGATCGCTGTTGCAATTATGCTAGAGAAACACTGAGAGTTCAGAAAAGTTAGAAGCTGCACGGACAATATCTTCTCAGTAAAACAACAAATTGAGAAGAGAACATAACTTGGTGACACATTTATTATTCGTTAATTATACCAAGATACTTCTTTCTTTTATTTCCACGATTTTTCGGATTTCTAATGGTAAATTCGAAATATTACTTTTAGAATCTTAAAGAAGAGTAAAACCTCGTTTAATTGGACATTTTAATTGATAAAATTGGAGTAGATTTTAAGAAAATGATGTTTATGCGTCAATGTCACAATTTGAGGGTTTTTTTTAAAAAAAATATATATTAGTTTTCGAGAAACTTAATTTCAAGTCATTTAAAGTACTTCAACTTACAAATGAAAAATGTTTACAAATCGCTCAAAATGTGCATATTGACGGTGTAAGAGATATTTAAAAAAATTACATTTGTGAAATGTTTGAAAACACAAAATAATACAGCAAAATTAATTCTGTGGAATCTTAAACAGTTCAATTAGCATTACCCGTACGACAAGTTTGAAGAAAAAATTTGAAGTCCCTTTTGGGAAGATAGCATTAAGTGTTTGGAAAAACCGGAATTTCTAGCTGGATTTTAGAAAAAACCTTTTTGAGAAGCTTTGTAAGACATTATTTAATACACGTCATGTACATTTAAATGCAAAAATTTAAACAAATCGCCACTAACGTATATATTAACGTGAGAGAGATGTCAAAAATTATATTTTTGTATTTGTTTTTTAAAAACAAAAGAATAGAGGAAAATGACGTTTTTGACATCTCATTGACATCAGTACATTTAGCTCTATCTCTACCAAATGTTTAAAGAAAACATTTGGAGTCTTTTTTGAGAAATTTTTGTTTTTTTGATTTTTAATATTACACATATTGCATGCAATATTGCGCAAAAACTACTAAAATTTTCCAAAAAGTGTACCTGATTTTAATGAAAGAAATAATTACGGAGAAAAATTTCACTCGAAGGAAAATCTCTACCTTCAATTTTGTAGTTGTAGGAAGACGTAAAAACAATTCAAACTTTTGCAAGATTTTAAAATTCAGGGTTCACAGTGAAAAATCAGGCCTATGCCACCTTTATAAGTGTATTTTACTCTACTCTTACAAGAAATATAAAGAAAAAAATTTGGGACTGTTTTGAGAAAATTTTGAAAATGTCCCTGGGGCTCCATATAAAGTACCCCCAAAAATTAATGAATGTTTTTCAAAATCGCAGAGATTCAGCTCAGGCGAGATCGGCAGGTGTTTCTTCAATTTGGGAAAAATCCTACGCATGATTTAGGTGTTAGTGTTGTTCATATACACCTGATGGACAGACGGGCGGACGAACAGACAGGCAGACGGACGGACGGACGTTTTGCCGTCAATTGATTTTTCGGGATCAAGGACCCACAAAACATGGAATCTAGCTACCACACACGTCAGAAGATTCCCCCCCCCTAAATTTAGCAACTGGATTATTCTCCTTTTACTTTCTCGTACATGTACGTATATACGAAGTAATGTGTAGTATAGAGAAAGTTATGTAATGCTGCGCAAAAAAAGACGGATTTTCGGCAACCTTTTTTCCATTTTTTTCAAAATCTCTATGAGATTTCAAAATTTCATTGCCGCGCTCTGGTAATGAAAACGTGCATATAACCAGTTGCTAAACTGAGAGAAAAAAATCCTCTGTCTTGTGGTTTAGCCAGAATCCCTGTTATGTGGGTCCTTGATGCCGAAAAACCCATTGAAATCAAAACGTCTGTCTGCTTGTCTGTCCGTCCGTCTGGTGTATGTGAACCACACTACCGCCTAAACTATGTATAGAATATTTTTCAAATTGAGGAAACCCCTATCCATCTCACCTGAGTCGAAGCTCTGTGATTTTGAAAAACATTCATTATTTTTTGACGGTACTTTGCATGAAGATTCCCGGACGTTTTCAAAATTTCTCAACAACGGCTCCAAATGTTTTCTTTAAATTTCTTGTAAGAATAGTGTACAATACACTTATAATGGTGGCATAGGTCCGATTTTCACGTTTTTTCCAAATTTTCGAAAATTGCAAAAGTTTGAATTTTTCGGCGTCTTTCTACAACTATAAAATTGAAGTCACAGATTTTTTCTTCAAATGAAATTGGTTGCCCATGTATAGTTCTTTCATTAAGATCAAAGAGATTTTTTAAAAATTTTAGTAGTTTTCGTGCAATAGTGCGTTCAATTTTTGTTCAAAAACGCGCGCGTGCGTTTTCTCAAAAACAGCAATTTTTTTCTAAAAATATTTGCTATGATTAGTGCCAAACAAACCCTATACGATGATATAAACGCCATATTGCTCTATTCTTTTGTTGTCGTTTTTTCAAAAAATACAAAAATGTAATTTTTTTTACTTGTCTCTCACGTCGCTCATATGAACATTAGCAGCAATTTGTTCACATTATTGTATTTGTGTGTACATATTCTTTAAATAATGTCACATACAATTTCTCGAAAAGTCAACATTTTTTGAGTGAAAATGAACTCAAAATTCTGTATTTTCAGAAACGATCAAATGCCATTTTCTCAAAAAGGAGCCATTTTTTTCTTCAAACTTTTCCAACAGATAGTGGTAATCGCACTCTTTAATATGACGTAAAGTTAATTTTGGTGTTTTTTTTTTCAAAAATTTCACAAATGTAATATTTTTTAAATATCTCTCTGTTAATATTTACATTTCCAGCAATATGTATACATTATTTCATTTGTGAGCAAATGTGATTCAAATGACTTCAAATGACGTTTTTCGAAAACTCAATAGATTTCTGTGAAAAGAGCTTCCGATTTTGCATTTACAGTAGCGCCATTTTCTTACAAAAAGCTCTTTTTAATGGAAATTTCCATTAAGGACGATATTTTACTTTTATTTTCTTATTGTAATATTTCGGTTCTCGAGTTAGGAAACTGAAAAATTGAGAAAATGTAAAAAAATGTACTTTGGGGGCAGCAGACAAGAGGAAGGGACAAGACAGTAAAGTCACAACAAGAAAATTAGAAATCTTTACTACAAGAAAGTCTGTGCCATTCTGTAGCACCACTAGTTTTGTTATGAGGACCGGGCAAATAATCGTTTGTTTGTTTTTATGCCGAAAATTTCTCGTTTTTTTCGCGCAGCATTACATAACTTCCTCTCTACTGCGTACGCGGTAGCAAGAAAGTAAAAAGTAATACAGAAATTGGAGAACAATTAAAAGTATAAGAATTAAACTAATTGACAAACACCAACAGGTCATGCAAGATCTCTCACACACAAAGATTGACTGGAGATAGGATTCCGAAGATGCTGCTCAATTACTACCCTCAGAGATGAAGAGAATCTGGCAGTCCGAGAAGAAGGTGAAAGAATCGGTTCTACCCTACTGAAGCCTGAATTGAATTAACTAAGATAAAGCATGTAGTAGTAGAAGAAGAAGATAAAAGTAAATATTGCTCTGTGTTTAGCAGTTTTTGTGCTCTATCTAATATTATACCCTCTTTCCAAGGATCTGCAGGCGGGGGTGTGTATTTCATGATGAGAAATATAGCTGTAGAGCATGTTAATTAGTTACGTTTGCACACCACTTGCAGATGACAATGGGAAGTGCATGACATTTAAATTCAAGTGAAAACTGCCTTGGCCAGACATGTCAAGATCGGGGGCAAGATATTAAGAGTTCATGGGCACTGCATTCAGAGTAACTGGCGTGAGATTTAAAAGTAAGTACAAATAACACCGGTGGCGGTACATCACTGGATGCTTGGGTTAGGTCAAGTCTTTTGGAGGGAGAAGTCAGTTGACAATTATTGACCCGCAAAGAACATAATTCCCATTTACTCTAATAAAGAAACGATACATTACAATGTAATAATACACGTCAGATTTAAAATTGTCAGTTGGGTGTAAAATTAAACACATTCAATCGAATGTATCTTTATTCGACATACAGATATGTACTTGTATCTCGTAGATATGTACCCGACTTCCCCTTCGCGCCGTTTCAGCAATCGTGCATACCTCTTTCTGTATTTGCAGGGAAAATGTGAGTGGAGTTAAGGGAAGTAGCCTTTGCTAGCAGGCAAGCAAGTAGATCATGCGGGTGCGGTTTGACATGCGTGATATAGGCCGACAGACGTCATTGGTATTGAGATATACAAATTTTTCTCTCTACATTAATTTCTCGCAAAGATCTTAGCGTCCGGCTTGCTGGGTCAATGGGTCACGATATATTATAATCCTTATTACCTTTATAATGGATTATAGGATCCGCAGACTATACAGCGCTGCTGGGAATCTGAAATAGAATGATTCTAATTCCTAGTTCATTACTGTTTGGATTGACTAAATGAAAGATCACTTTCTTTTCTAAAGAACAAAATTTAACAAAGTTTATTGTTACCTTTTTGCAAACAATATAGTGAATTTAATAAATGATTTTGATGTTAGGCCTTTGATCAAGATCTCTTTGAATTTAGAGTTTTATACCGCGGTTAACTTATCTATTCTTCGTTGATGTCCCTCGTAGACTTCTCAGTCGAAATATCTTGCGAGCTTGCCGTAGTCCAAAGTCCCAAGAAATCCTCTTCTGCTCCTATCCAAACTGGTCTCAAACTATCAAAATTTTCAGTCCCGATTACGTCCTATGACATAGTCCCGAAACCTATAACTCGATTACCACTCCCGACAAAGTCCCAATTTATGCCTCAATATTACTTCCACATGCAATATATGCAATATCATTTACTGTCCTTAAACTTTCACGATCTGAAAACCCGACTCTGACTATCTGCATTACACTCGCTCCCTCTCACGAACCTACGATCAGTTCAGACACGCGATGCCGGTCAGAAATAATCTTCCTGCTGGATTCACCCGCGAAGCTTCGTATTAAACTCCCTTCTTTTTTTTCATAACATTTGACCGTCCTTCTCTTACCCAGCCAATCCATGCGTTCGTTATATTTTGGTGTAGCTGACCTTTCGATCGTCTAAACTTCTTAATGCATATTCCACCATATAGTCTTCAAATAAATGTTAGTTTATTTTCATGTGACATATCGGTATGTCACAGTATGGCATAAGGCTAGTTCCGGATGAAGTGGCCGTCCCTTTACCAACGGTAATGATTTTTAACCTAGAAGATCCTTTCGTTATTTGTATTTTCACACTCACAAATGGAACAAGAAATGTATTTAACTATCACAATTGCAGTACCGGATGTGTCTTTAAAAATTAAAATTGTAGTTTCGCCAGGACTGTTTTATTCCGAAATAAAGTTCAATGCATATTACTAGATGGTGTTCAAAAATTCACATTTCGCCAAAATGTCAATATGAAATATTTGTAAATCTTTGAGGGCTTGGTTTGCAATTATATACCATTTTGAGAACAGAGACATGACTGTGAGAGCTCAATAAAAGTAATTCTATTAAGAAGGGCTTCATTCCTGGCGGAACACGTCGGAACTGCGTTCTGGTACCTCCGGAACAAAATAATTAAAACAAACAATGGATTTTTTCTTTTTTATGGAATAGTGCAATTTTAAATTACAAATATGGTGTAAGTTTGATTTCATTAAAACCTCAGAAGGTTTGAAAATTCCAATTTCCCGCACTTTTTTACCTGAAGAGAGTTTTTTAAGGAATGGGTGAAGAAAGGTTTCAGTTTTATGTATTATAACATGTCGTAACTGTTACAAATAAAATGAAAAGTATGTGCTGTTGTAGTACCATGCGTTATTGAATATTTTCATGTCTTTGATCATTTACGCTCTTGGAATTAGGTGATGAATAACCACATAATAAATGAGTAACTGACTTGTTTTTTAACAAATCAATCCAAAATCTTATGAAGTGACAGTATATTGGATGTTATGAAGGGTCAAATTGTTGTTCCTGTAACATTCTTTTTGAGGGATGACATGTAAAAAATTACACAATTACTCACCATTCTCTGTATTTTTGTTGTATCGTTTAAATATTATTACTCTGTCAAATGCGTAAGCAGAATTGGAGTATCGGTAAGCCTAGTTTATTACACATGCTGTAAATCAATAATACCGGAACTATGTATTCTTCAAAAAGAATGTTTGCGTACTAAAGACTAAAACCTCCAAGTTCAACACCTCTCCAACTGCTTTCAATCCTGTGGTTTGACTAAGGTCCCCTTTCATTACTTGTCCTTCACGAGTGTCAATTTGAATTCTAAAGACAGTCACGCTACCCATTCGTCTGTCCGTGTTACTGCCAAGCGCTCGTGATAAACGTCTTCTAGAGAGTGATGATGCAAATTCAGTTTTTTAGGAAGCGCGCAATGTGCAGTCATCTTGCGTACACATCTCACCAATCTACTACTAAAATAACCATCTCTTAATACTGTTTTTAAAGTAATACGAAAAAGACTCGAAGTGAAATAAGTCAAAACTCCATTGTTGTCAATAGTTACGTGACTTTGCAATGAACTTAATAGAATACTTATTAGTATTTTCTGAGCTGTTATGAAGCATTACATTTACATATAACAGAATTTAGAACCAGTTCGTTTTTAAATTATTGATTTACAAAATAAAAATATTATAACATACTTTTTTAAGTAAAATTAAAATGATGCATTATTAATGCTGTCAAACACATTTCTGAATCAAATATATTTGAAAATAGTTGCTTGAGAAAAATAATTTTCAGAACTTAAAACATTTACGTTGTTCATTCACGTTGACGTTGTTCAGCGACTTTTAGTTGAAACAATTCGTGAAACGTCAACCAAACAATAAAGACTTGAATTAGAATAATATAACAGAAAGAATACAAATGAATGATGAATACAAATGATGAATGAATGAATAAAACAAATAATGACCAAACTGTCAGTGTATTTACCTGTTTCCACTTTACTCAACACCAGAAAAATAAGTGAACTTGATAAGGTGAACTGTCCTCTCTTCTTGTAACACACTAAGTAAAGTTGACGGCATTGTACTGCCTTTAGACGGTCACCATCGACACAAAACTCCGTAAGTGTACAACTACTAGATGTGAACTTAGCTTCCACAAGGTCTGCAATTGGTGCATCAAACGAATTTAAAGCGAAAAATTAGAAGGTTTGTGATACTGATATAACGACAACAGCAGATTTATGCAAACCTCAATCCACGTTACCATCGCGCATAATTCAGAAACGATGTGTCCTAAGCCCCTAAAACCAGATGCTCTGACCCTTACTTATTCCCCTACGGGAATAATGTCTGAATTTCCAGTTTCATCCAGCAGTTATCTGCCTAGCGTGCCCCTGTGGGAACGCTGTATGAAGCTGTAGAGAGTTTAAACTTTTACCTTTAAATGTTGCAATTAGAACTTCATCCTGTTTTTCACAACATCCTAAAATGTGTTAACATCTGCATTTACAAATTGGGAGAAAAAATATAATTTTTTTAAACTTAAACAATGGTGTAATGAAATTTTTAAAAAAATAATTCAGGCAGATAAGGGTTAAAGATGAAAAAGGACATGCGGTGAATAGGTACAGAACAAGTGGAGGGAAATGCGGGGAACACAATTAGAGAATACGTGTGGAACATGCGAGAAAACAAGCAGAATGAACAAGCGTGGTGAACATGCGGGAGAACATTACAAGAACATGCGGGGAGCATACAACGAACGTACGGGGAATTACGTAAAGGGAATGTTTGTAGGAAATATGCCGGGAATATGTGACGAATGATGTGGGAACAAGTGAAGGGACAAAGAGGGGCGAAAAATGCAGAAATCATGCGGAAGAACAGGCGGGGGCCACACGAGAAACTTGTAGGCAAACATGCAATTGATATGAACTTGTGAGAACATGCGCAACATGTGAGGAACACACCAGAAACATGTGGGTTAACATACGAAGAAATATGCAGGGAAACATGCAGAGAGACACGCGGGAGGCAATCCTATACCGTTTTTGGAAGTTCAGCTCTTCTGGTTTGCCCACTCCGTATCATAAATGATCAGAAAAACACAGAAATTCGAAATCTAAATAACATTAAATTTGGTATCTGCAATGGGCGAGGGGCTGATATCCTCCCCCGAAGAAGTACTAATTTTCTGTTCTAACGAAAGTCATTCAACATATCAATTGCTAGCGTTATACATATTAACGATAAGTCAACAAATTAAAATACATTTTATATTCAGCAGCAAAGGAAAAAGGACTCATAAGAAAATATCAAATGGCCTTGACACTATAACTGCAGACCCCTCCCCCCGAGAAAAACACTGGATGCACTTTCGGGTATTTGATGTTCTAAGCAATTTAATCTCAATCATGTGTTTCCTGTATGTTGATACATATTAAGTAATGTAGTTGTTTAGTATTTAGGAACACTGAGCAAAATGGCTCAGGGAATAGCGCGCTGACTTCGCATTCGGGGGCCCAGGTTCAATCCCCGTGCTGTTCAATTCCCTTGTCGGAAACTCCGACCGGGGTTTTCGTGGATTCCCTCGGCCATCCAGGCGAATGCTGGGATGGTTCTTCTGAAAGGCCACGACTGTGAAACCGGCATCGCTAGCCGAATTCGTGTACTCTGTGAAGTCACGAAGGTTAAGCGACTTCGAGGAATCGCGGGTTCTTTGTTGGTTTGCCGTCTAGGAACTCCGGAATCTAACGGCGCCGAGACCAATTGCCCTCTAGGGGGTATGTAATGGGAATTACAAATAGTGGTGCTAAAACAGCGCGTACTTTCTCGCTCGTATTTTCACGCAAAATTATGCGAAAAGTACTCACGTTTTCGAAAAATTGTACATCAACTTATTTCAAAATCTATTCTTAAGTAACAGATTTCATTGAGAGAAAAAATTGTGTCTAATATTTTTGTTGACGGAAGACTCCGAACAAATTTTGAACTTTTGCAATTTCCAAGAAAAGTTTAACGAATATTCTCTTCGGCGCCATCTATTAAACGTCCCACACTATCCTACAACAAAATTTAATAAAAAACGATGGAGTTTTTTTTTAATTTTAAAAATTTCCCAAGAGCTTCATGTTAAGTACCCCCAAAAATTAAAATGGTTTCAAATTCAACCGCGCCACCAGTCAGATCGATTGGGGAATATCAATTTTTCCAAGCAGAAACGGTTTAGGTGTTAGCTTTGTTCGTTGTTCAGACGGACGGACAAACGTGTTGTAATTAAAATCTGGTTTCTGTTGATAGGATGATCGAACATTGATCTTTATGCTTTTAGGAAAGTGATCACTCCCCCACTTGTCCTCTAGCACTTGCCAATCACTCAATAGAGCTAAGTCAGAGGATACTATGGTTAAGTCAATGTTTGAATAGGAACAACCACTCTTTGTTACGGTTACATGAGTTGGATGTTTGTTATTCAAGATGACAAAGTTATCAAAGTCCAAATTGTCTGCTATTATACGTCCGTTTGCGCAATCTTTCATGCTCCCCCATATCTGATGGTGGGCGTTAAAATCCCCTCCTACAATGCATTGTTGGACGTTTTGTTGATTCATTGTGTCTAAAAAACTATTCCATTCTATTGTGTCTAAATTATTATTGAGAGGCCTCCTGTAACAAACGGCAATTAAAATTTTCCTGTAATTTGAATTGATCATTATTGAACCAGTCTCTAAAGAACACCTGCGAAAATTTAAATTAATTTTATCAAAGATTATTCCTTTCTTAACTAAAATTGCTAACCCTGATTTATCTCCAACAATTCTGTCATATCTATGTCAAAATCTTTCAATATAAAATTGTTATTGTCTTTTAGCCAAGTTTCTACTAGTAATACATCAAAATTGCTAGCATAAATTGTAAAATATCTTTTATTGATAATGCTACGGCAGTTCCATTGTAATACTTTAATTTGTGAAATCATTAATATTGTTTATAGGGATACAGATTCTTGGCTAATTATTGAATACCAAGCAAGAATTTATAGTATTTTCTTATTCTTTTTACCTTTCTTACCTTTTTCGGTTTTGCTTGATAGTTTATCAGCCATAGGCATGTTTATATTACGCTCTTTCTGGCTCCGCGTGGTTAAGGTCTTTTCTACTGCTGGTTTTTCACTTCTGGAACATATTGCTGTAACTGCTGATAGTCTTCACTGATACTCTTCTGATCGCCCTTTAGCGAACCAATTGAAACTGAGGTCATCATTGTTGAACCAGTTTTGTCTTGATAACTCGGAACGCGTTCAGGTGGCGTGACTTGAAGCTTTGAGAGTCTTTGGCACTGACGTGCGTCTCGATGTTCTGATTATCTTTTCTTCTGTCACAAATCCTCTGTTTTAAGGCATTTCTGTAAGAAAAACTTTCTGCTGTTGTTGGAAAGTCATCTTTTGCCCTTCTAGGAGCTCTGGGGACTCCAAATATCTTCCTTCGGGCTTCTGCGTATGACATATTTTCAAAAGCCATTTTTTCATACACTGATTTATATTTCTTAAAAACTGGGCAATCGCGGTTAATCGATTGGTGGTTCCCCTTGCAGTTCGCACACTTACGAGTCGCCCCTTTGCACGCTCCACCATGATCTTCCTCTCCGCATGCCGCACAATGCTTCTTACCTCGGCCATCTTTCGCTACATGACCAAATTTGTTGCAATTGAGTCATTGCATTGGACGACGAACGTAAGGGTCTACTTTAGATTTTACTAAATAAAGTGAAACTTGTTTAGGTAAAGTTTCACCTTCAAACACGATCAACACGGAAGTGGTGGGGATCCACTTCTTTTCGTCCAGTGTCGATGATGGATCTTTTCTATTTAATCTTGTAACCTTCACTATTTCAGCTGACGAGACTAAGTCCTTGAGAAGGTCTCCGTCTTCTAGATTAACTGGGATGCCTCTAATAACTCCTTTTCTCACCCTTCTGAAATCTGGTATAAATGTTTGAAGCCACTGTTTTGTAATTCCTCGTCACTCAATGCTTGGTTGGCCTCTTCCCTTTTACTAAATATCATAATGGCTTTGCTGCGCCCTTCCTTCTTAATTTCGGTGATAAACTGATACTTTTTGATAACAATCTTGCAAATCCTGTATATTTTGAAGTTATTCGAACTTCGATTTTTGTTTCCGATCCATACGCCGTATGGACCGATACTTCTCTCCGAATAACCTTCCGGACTAATTTCCCATCCTGGTGAACGTTCAATTTCATTATCAGTAGAATCAGCTTTCTTCTTGTGTTGAATGTCAGGGAGCATTTTTATCCCTGTCTCATCTTTCCTCTCCCTTTTTTGTGAAGTTCTTTTATTCACAATCACGTTTCATTCCGTCTCTTCTACCTCCATTGCGAAGTATCAAATCCACCCGGTAAAACTGGGGGATTATGATATGTGCCTGACTTCAAATGATAAGTCTGTACTGAACACTGTTTCTTGAAATAACTGTAAATTAGTTCCGAGATTTCAGTAACTTAGAAAATCAAACGAAAACCAAAATGTTCACTCGGTTACGTTACACTTGCTAACTTCACAGAGATGTTACACTCGATCACGCCCGAGTCCGTCCTACCCAGAATAAGCAGTATTCAATTATCGACTGTGTCGCCATCTATTGGTTGCATCTTGAAGTTCTTATAGAATCTATAGTTACAGATTCCATAGTTTTGCTTTATGCAACGGTGCACGGCCTATGGAACCTATAAATTTTATTGAACACATTTGCTAAGGAACCCCATATATAAAGCTTTATGCAACCGGCCCTTAGAAACGTGCATTTCCGGGCCTATAATACTGTAACGAATAGATGGTGCGCATCGGTCGAAGTTGTGTTCCAGTTGACGCTATGTTCACTTTTAAAACCATGTGTTTACCAAGAGCGGATTTTTTGCATGCGTAAAACTAGTCACAACATATTTTGTAAAACAATAGAACATTCTTACAGCACACAAATTGCGTTAAAATCCATTTTACTTTAATTGTTATTATAATGTAATGATCGTTTATACAATAAACCAAAAGTTAAAGCAATAGAAGTCACATAAGAAATATGGAATTGGCAATGATTTTACGAGATAAGACAATCATTGTTATGACATTAAATCGGCGATAAAATTCAGTGTTTCTGAAAATTACAACTCTTTCCAGATACTGTATGTCATACACGTAATATAAATACATTTCTCAGGAAAGTATTGAAAAAACTGAAATACTTTCACAACAAATGACATATCTCACAAACACTTCGATATCGCTCAGGAATAAAAGAAAGCCGATACGTGGACTCGGCATTGATGAAGAGCCATGACAAAAACAAGCAAGTAAAGAACAGATCGATGGCATACCTGTACGGTAATACAAAGTCTACGAAAGAAAAACTTCTCAAAGAATCGAAGCCCATTTGAAGAATGAAACACGGTACACATTGTCTATCAGGAAGTATCGGAATTGACTCGGTTTTACTTGCGAAAGAATGACTTTCATAGCAACCAAACAAATTTAGCAAATCTTCCAGAAGAGGATTTTACTAGAGAAAACATATTCAATAAAATCTTCAACAACTTCTTAGAGTACTAAAAATTTACAAATAACATTTTTGTATATAAGACGTTACATTTCTGGTGCAGAAAAACACGCCTGTGTGATCTACACACTGGAAAAATGTTTATGATATTTTGCTACAAAAACTAGTTACTGCTCAGCAGTTTGCCGATTCTTTCTGTTGTTCCATAACATCTAGATGTTAGTGCTTAAGATGAGTCAAATCCGTAAACAGACTGCGGTCATTAGAGAAAAACAGACTGAGTTTAGCTCAGAGTCAGCATTGCTGCTGACACAGCAACGATTCTGAGCGGGAGGTTCTAGGGTTCGGATCCCGAAGGTGGCGCATTTTCGACACGAGCTACATACTTAAGTCAAATTCAACCGCTCTCTGCAGGAGCATTCCAGCGGCTCGCTGCTCTGATCGGTAGTTTTCCCATCATTACTACGCGAATGCGGGAGCAGTTCCCTAACAAAAGAGCCACGGACCGCGTGCGATCTTTCCTTCCTCTTCCTTGTACTATCATCATCCCTTCACTCTGTACTGTACTATTATCACCCCACTCACAAAATAAATTTAAGACCACAGAGAACGGATGTCGCGAAATTCTCTTTCAAAAATCGAACGATAAGGGATTGGAATAGATTGCCTGCAAAAACCTTTGAACCCTTTTCTCGAGGTGTTCAACAATTTAGGAAATTAATTTAGGGTATTTTTTAAGTTTATGAGGTAGTTAACTAAGAATATTAAGTTATACAGTGAAGTGAGGTGTCGTGCAGTGTAGAGCAGAAAAACAATGAAAAAAATTTTTTTAGTGTTACAGTGAAGTGAAGTGAAGTGAAGTGAAGTGAAGTGAAGTGAAGTGAAGTGAAGTGAAGGATAGTGCAGTGCGTTCTTTATTGTATAAACACTCAGCGCAGCTTTAGATGAAAGACGTTTCTTTTCTTTTTCATGAAATTTAATGTTTTAAGAACCAGCAGTTTTTATATTATTATTACTGTTATTGTTATTATTATCATCATTTTAGCATTATTATAACCATTATTATATTATTTGCATGACATCTATTATCTTATTTATGTAATTAACTGCCACCGGGTTACACTCAATTGCAGTTTAAATAAATTTATCGTATCTTATCTTACTTACAGACACACTTACATGCACTACACAACCACACATGTCGGGAGACCAGACCGGAATTTAGGACTTGTCCCGAATGGGGCGGTACGCTACTGGTGGGAGATACGTGGACGGGGGAAACTCCGCAAACCGACGTGTAGGTCGGAGTCAGATGTCGCCGTCCAGCTATGGAAGAACACCTTTATCACCCGTGATAAATCATGCTTATACTCACGTAACTAATGACCATAGCAATTGACGCGACTAGTAACAGGAAATAGTAATCAGTCTGACCGACACAGTAAAAGAACTATTTATCGGTATTATGGAGTTTTTCGATCTCTTACATCTGATATGCATTTTTATATGCACAATTGCTTATTGCAAGACATTTCAACATATTTTCTGTATCAATAACACGTATGTAATTATAACGTACTACGTGTGACCCGTCAAAAATGAGAGACGAAATTAAATTGTTGATGAAATTAAATTAACCATTAATAAATTCATTGTAATGAATAGTAGAACACAATTCAATTTCTATAATACGTATTAAATTTTAGGTTCTTTGAACTTTCATTATTTTCAGTAATAGGTTCTAACCCTCTTTCTCTGGGAGACTGCGAAGCGAATTTTTAGGAAGCCCATAACGGGGCAAGCAGGTGAAATTTTGGGCTATTTGTTTTTGTTGCCACGTTCCATGTAGGAATCGAATTTACTTATCCTAGTGTTTGTTATAATCGTTTTGACACATTGTTTTCTCTGAATCCAACAGCGTGTGTATCTAAACTTATGTCCACTGTATTCCTAGAAATCTCACGTGTGTGCATGCAGGCCGCCTATACAGGATCCTTCCATTCTTCCGCCACAGGAGCAGGGAGCTCAGTCTGAACTTCTCAGAGTTGTCCCCTATCCGTCGTATTTCATTATTTGTTTTTTACAAAATTGTGTATTGTGACACATGTTCTTCATAATAAATCATTATATTTGATTTATCTTACTAATAAGTAGACCTTGCATTTTAGGACAAATGCCTATTTAGTTCCTATAGGAAGTTGTGGAAAATAATTGCAGATGTTTACGAATTATGAAAAAGTACATCCACACCAAGCATCTAATAGAGCCTAAAATGTCCGAAAAGGGCGGCTGATACCTTTTTGATAAATTGTTTGCCTAAAACTGCTAAAAAAGTCATTTTGGAGAATTATCATATTTTTATCACTCATTCTGTAAATTTGTTATACCAAAACGCAAATTCCGAAACACGAACAAACGTTCCCGAATTTCCCGAAACACGAATATTCCCTGATCGACGATTACGCAATCGACTAAGCACCGAAATCTCTTACGAAACACAGCGAACACAAGGAACTCTACATGTCAATATAAGGAGGTTATTTCACGGTCGTCTCTGATCAACACACACTTTTTAGGCAATTGCACTCGTTCCCTATGCAGCTGCGCGGTTGACAGGTTGAGACATCGCCACGGCGCGACTTCTACGCAAACCAGGTGAGGAAGACAGGTCAGGCAAAAGTCTTCTGTCGGAAAAGCGAATCTTACAAAATAGGCCCAAGTCTTCAACCACTAAAATGGGTCATTTCGACTTTTCTTCTGGGTGAGTGTAAGTGTGTTTCGGTTAGAATCTTGATTATAGTCACTCTCATACAAGTAAATGTAAAAATACTTGATATTCCAGAATAATGAATAATAAAAATGCCTAAATTAATCCTTTTGTGATGTGTTTTAGATATAAGAAACATAAGTATTCATGTCTAATGATTTGTCTGATTTAGTCATTTTGCAATGCATTTTAAGCGCCTAAAACGTCACTTTTGATGCCTAGTGGCTAATTTCATAATTTTGTTATCTATTTTAGGTGCCAAAATAATCACTTTTTTGTGCCTTAAATTCCGAGGTCTTAGTGGATTTAGTTGAACCTGACAGTGCTTTTACAACTGAAATTCTATAGTTTTTCCTTCATCACCTACGTTGTTTATCTTGAGCGCATGTCTCGGTCACGGATATTTAATCTCCCTGCCTAGGCAGATCTCGAGTCGTGAAGCATCAGATTGCCCTGGCACGACGCCAATTTCCTGAACAAACATGCGAGAGCGATTGCCGCCCTTCCAGACGCCCGAACTGCGAAACAGAATGGCGCGCCACGAAAACTACAAAATTATATCGACAGATGCTTTCCATTTGCAGCACGTTTTATGCAGATCTGGTCGTTTTTAATTTTTTATGGCTTATGGGCAAGAACTATCCGAAACAAAACATTTTTCTCAAAATATATGTAAGCCACAAGAAACAATATGCAAAACCAAGTTTCTATTTTGCTTCTGTTGTTTAAATGAATTTCAGGGACGCAGGAAATTACGTAATAGAAAGAGTGTTCGATTTGGGTAAGCTTCACATTGCAAGAAAATTGGGAATAAACGGCGTGACTTTGCTATCCCCAATAAAGGGGAAGAGCAGGTTCGTGGTAAGATCTGTAAGTGGCAGACATCGGTAAGCAAGTGGAACTTACTAGGTTCTTTTTTGTGGTGTTTGAGTTATTGACATCACTAAATCATATTTCTTCTATCCATTTGATTAGTGGAATGATTGATGTTTTGGAGAGTGGTTGTACTGAAATACCGATTATTTGATTTATTTACCAAGATACAGAACAGTAAATATACAAAGAAAATCCATCTTTCGACAAATTCCATTTTTTGTTTCTGAAATATTTACATTTACACTGTAAATGTGTGTAAAAAGTGGATTTATCTTTCCTCTAGCAAAACATAGCGTAGAAATAATTGACAAAATTTACTCCAACTTTATTGCGAATTATAATTAGTGAACTTGCATCAGACTGAAGCGATGAGGGGTGGAACGGGGAGGAAAGGCTAGGTGTTTGGAGGGACAGGGATAAGCGGTGAGAGGAGTGGAAGGGAGGGATAGTAGGGAAGGCGTGTGCTAAGATGAGGGCGGACGGGTGGGAAAGGAATAGGCGGAGAGAGGATGTGCAGGAGGGAAGGGGAGAACAGTGGATGGAATGAGGAGGGAAAGGATGGGAGGGGACTAATGGGAGTGGAAATGGCAAGAAGGAAATAGGAAGGATGGGAGAGGAAGGGGGAATAAGGGAGGGAAGCAGGGTAGGAGAAAGACGGCAGGGAAAGGAGGAAGGGGAATGGGGGAGGGGATGGGGGAACAATGGGTGGGGAAGAAGGGGATGGAAAGGAGCAAGGGGAAAGAGAGGTGGCAGGAGGGTAAGGGAAGAAGGTGAGGAGTGTGATAAGATGGACGAACATGAACAGGGAGCGCAGGGAGGAACAGTGAGCGACTAAGATGAGAGAATGGAATGGGGATGGTCCGGGTGAGCGAACGTGGGGGAGGGGGGGTTGGCGAGGGTGTGCATGGGTAGAAGAGAAGGGGCAGAGAGGCGTGCCAGTTGTGTCATAGGGTGGAACGTAGTGAGATGCCGGAAGGCACTGGACAGGAACGGAATGGAAGGAGGTAATTGCGGAGTGACGCAAACATATGGAGCGGGGCGAGGCGGGGCAGAACTGTGCGACTCGGGACAGTGCAGGGTGGGGCGGGACACCCGGTGTGGAATAGTACGTGGCGGATTGGGCGGAGCGTGAGTGATGGAATCGTATAGACTAATGCCAAGGGGGGCTTAGGGGTATGGAGGGGTATGTGGGGTCAGAGCGTGGCTGGGGGAGAACGATGCGGTGCGCGGAGCACGGCGGAGTGGAGCGGGACGTGAAAGCTGTGCGGGTCGGGCAGTGCAAAGCGGAGAGGAGCGTGGCGGAGTAGGACGTGGCGAAGTGGGGTGGAGCGTAGGAGACGGAACTGTACAGAGTGGACCGGGAGAGGTGACAGTGCAGGTCCCAACATTGGCAGGATTTTCGACACTAGCAGGTCAGCTAGATCGAATTCAGCCGCTGTCTGGAGGGGAATTCTAGGATCCGGCTGCTCTGATCGGTAGTTTTCTGTGGTTTCTCCAATCAACACCTGGCGAATGCCGGAGCAGTACCCTAATTGGTTCTGCATATAAACGGACCGCGCGCTCATTCCTTCCTCTTCCTTGTCCTATTCGTATTCCTAACAGACACATACACTAATATACACTACACTAACGCACATACCGGGAGACCGGTCTGGAGCTTGGAGCTTGTCCCGTCTGGGGCGGTGCATGGCTGGTGGGAGATACCAGGTTGGAAATAACCCCGCTAGCCGACGGTAGGTCGGTCCCGGATCTCGGCATCCAGAGGCGAAAGATTACTACCACTTTCGGATGAAAAACACGAACTACACTTACGGGACTAATGACCTCAGTAGCTGACGGGCACAGAATCACTAACAACCAATCAACATGAACAGAGTGGTGCGAAGCGGGGCTGAGCGGCGTGGAACGAGGACATGTGGGGCGAGGCGGGGTGGGACGGGGCGGAGCGGGGCGTGGCGTTGTGGGCCGGGGAAGAGCAGCGCGGAGCGGGGACGAGCAGGAATCGGAGTGGGCGGTGCGCGGGGCGGCGCGGCGGGGCGGACAGAGCGAGGGCGCATATAAATAGGCGGCAATGCGCGCGTTGGACAAAGGGCCGGCTGCGCCCGCGCGTCCGATGTCTCTCCTCGCGCGTAATTGGGCCTGCCTCCACCGCAGCGCTGCGGGCGAGGACGGGCGGGGCGGCCGTGGAATATACAGTACCCGTCGCCCGTCTCTCGACGCGCACATACGCACGCGACCAGTGATTTCTGTGCTCTCGCTACGCGCGTACTTGGGGGTGGGTGAATAATAGAGAACTATTTGAGAAGAAACAATGGTTGCGGAGTAGACTCTCTTGATCTGGCTCTCGCGCGTACTTCGGGTGAGTGAGTATTATATAAGATCAATGCTTGCAGAGTAGACTCTCTTAATCTGGCTCTCACGCGTACTTGGGGGTGGTTGAGAAATATAGAAATATTTGAGAAGAAACAATGTTTGTGGAGTAGACACTCTTAACCTGGCTCTCGCGCGTACTTGGGGTGGGTGAATAATATAGAACTATTTGAGAAGAAACAATGGTTGCGGAGTAGACTCTCTTAATCTGGCTCTCGCGCGTACTTGGGATGGGTGAGAAATATATAAGATCAATGGTTGCGGAGTAGACTCTCTTAATCTGGCTCTCGCGCGTACTTGGAGGTGGGTGAGAAATATAGAAATATTTGAGAAGAAACAATGTTTGTGGAGTAGACAGTCTTAACCTGGCTCTCGCGCATACTTGGGGTGGGTGATTAATATAGAAATATTTGAGAAGAAACAATGTTTGTGGAGTAGACACTCTTAACCTGGCTCTCGTGCGTACTTGGGGTGGGTGATTAATATAGAAATATTTGAGAAGAAACAATCTTTGCGGAGTAGACTCTCGTAATCTGGCTCTCGCGCGTACTTGGGGGTGGGTGAGAAATATAGAAATATTTGAGAAGAAACAAGGTTTGTGGAGTAGACACTCTTAACCTGGCTCTCGCGCATACTTGGGGTGGGTGATTAATATAGAAATATTTGAGAAGAAACAATGTTTGTGGAGTAGACACTCTTAACCTGGATCTCGCGCATACTTGGGGTGGGTGATTAATATAGAAATATTTGAGAAGAAACAATGTTTGTGGAGTAGACACTCTTAACCTGGCTCTCGTGCGTACTTGGGGTGGGTGATTAATATAGAAATATTTGAGAAGAAACAATGTTTGTGGAGTAGACTCTCTTAACCTGGCTCTCGTGCGTACTTGGGGTGGGTGATTAATATAGAAATATTTGAGAAGAAAAAATCTTTGCGGAGTAGACTCTCTTGATCTGGCTCTCGCGCGTACTTGGGGTGAGTGAGTAATATATAAGATCAATGCTTGCAGAGTAGACTCTCTTAATCTGGCTCTCGCGCGTACTTGGGGGTGGTTGAGAAATATAGAAATATTTGAGAAGAAACAATGTTTGTGGAGTAGACACTCTTAATCTGGCTCTCGCGCGTACTTGATATGGGTGAGAAATATATAAGATCAATGGTTGCGGAGTAGACTCTCTTAACCTGGCTCTCGCGCGTACTTGGGGGTGGGAGAGAAATATAGAAATATTTGAGAAGAAACAATGTTTGTGGAGTAGACACTCTTAACCTGGCTCTCGCGCATACTTGGGGTGGGTGATTAATATAGAAATATTTGAGAAGAAACAATGTTTGTGGAGTAGACACTCTTAACCTGGCTCTCGCGCGTACTTGGGGTGGGTGATTAATATAGAAATATTTGAGAAGAAACAATGTTTGTAGAGTAGACACACTTAATCTGGCTCTAGCGCGTACTAGGGGTGGGTGATTAAAATAGAAATATTTGAGAAGAAACAATGTTTGTGGAGTAGACACACTTAAGCTGGCCCTCGCGCGTACTTGGGGGGGGGTGAGAAATATAGAAATCTATTTGAGGAAAAACAATGTTTGTGGCGGCGTAGACACTCTTAACCTGGCTCACGCGCGTACTTGGGGTGGGTGATTAATATAGAAGTATTTGAGAAGAAACAATGTTTTGTGGAGTAGACACTCTTAACCTGGCTCTCGCGCGTACTTAGGGTGGGTGATTAATAGAAATATTTGAGAAGAAACAATGTTTGTGGAGTAGACACTCTTAACCTGGCTCTCGCGCGTACTTGGGGTGGGTGATTAATATAGAAATATTTGAGAAAAAACAATGTTTGTGGAGTAGACACTGTTAACCTAGCTCTCGCGCGTATTTGGGGTGAATGATGAATATAGAAATATTTGAGAAGAAACAATGTTTGTGGAGTAGACACTCTTAAACTGGCTCTCGCGCGTACTTGGGGTGGGTGATTAATATAGAAATATTTGAGAAGAAACAATCTTTGCGGAGTAGACTCTCGTAATCTGGCTCTCGCGCGTACTTGGGGGTGGGTGAGAAATATAGAAATATTTGAGAAGAAACAATGTTCGTGGAGTAGACACTCTTAATAGGGCTCTTGCGCGTACTTTGGGTGGGTGATTAATATAGAAATATTTGAGACGAAACAAGGTTTGTGGAGTAGACACTCTTAACCTGGCTCTCGCGCGTACTTGGGGGGTTATTAATATAGAAATATTTGAGAAGAAACAATGTTTGTGGAGTAGACACTCTTAACCTGGCTCTCGCGCGTACTAGGGGTAGGTGATTAATATAGAAATATTTCAGAAGAAACAATGTTTGTGGAGTAGACACTCTTAAGCTTGCCCTCGCGCGTACTTGGGGGTGGGTGAGAAATATAGAAATATTTGAGAAGAAACAATGTTTGTGGAGTAGACTCTCTTAACCTGGCTCTCGTGCGTACTTGTGGTGGGTGATTAATATAGAAATATTTGAGAAGAAACAATCTTTGCGGAGTAGACTCTCGTAATCTGGCTCTCGCGCTTACTTGGGGGTGGGTGAGAAATATAGAAATATTTGAGAAGAAACAATGTTTGTGGAGTAGACACTCTTAACCTGGCTCTCGCGCATACTTGGGGTGGGTGATTAATATAGAAATATTTGAGAAGTAACAATGTTTGTGGAGTAGACACTCTTAACCTGGCTCTCGTGCGTACTTGGGGTGGGTGATTAATATAGAAATATTTGAGAAGAAACAATCTTTGCGGAGTAGACTCTCGTAATCTGGCTCTCGCGCGTACTTGGGGTGGGTGATTAATATAGAAATATTTGAGAAAAAACAATGTTTGTGGAGTAGACACTGTTAACCTAGCTCTCGCGCGTATTTGGGGTGAATGATGAATATAGAAATATTTGAGAAGAAACAATGTTTGTGGAGTAGACACTCTTAACCTGGCTCTCGCGCGTACTTGCGGTGGGTGATTAATATATAAATATTTGAGAAGAAACAATGTTTGTGGAGTAGACACTCTTAATAGGGCTCTTGCGCGTACTTTGGGTGGGTGATTAATATAGAAATATTTGAGACGAAACAAGGTTTGCGAAGTAGACTCTCGTAATCTGGCTCTCGCGCGTACTTGGTGGTGGGTGAGAAATATAGAAATATTTGAGAAGAAAGAATGGTTGCAGAGTAGACTCTCTGTATCAGGCAACGTAATCGGATTCCTTGTTCGTCTACGGGGATGAGCGGTTAATGTCAACATTTTTTTGAAAAAATCCAAATCGGAATATCACGACTCTTTCTAAACAGGTCAGAATATACAAAAATTGAAGTAAACATGCGGTTATAAAAGAAAAATAGCTGTACATAAAAAGTTATACACAAATTCAGCTACATAGCCCTTAAATGTCACTGAACGCGGCGTCATTTACTTAAAGAGAGGAACGAGAAGAGTTTAGGAGTTGCTATACTTAGCAGCTTTTTGTAAATTCAATTCAAGTGAAAATGAAGCGATTGCCGGATATGTTCAAACAATTTATACTCACAGCTAGTAGAGAGAATAAATTGTTGTGCATTTAGTGCCAGTTCTATGTGTTTTCTATGTGCTATCTGACGCTGGAAGAAATAAAAATCATATGAATATTTAAATTAATGAGGAATTGAGACAAAAATTAATTAAGCATGTTTTTCAATTATAATTCCATTCAATTAAAAGGAAAATAAAATCAAAAAATGAAAGGAAAGGAACAATAAGTGAATGGACGTTAACACATGTTGGCTTTAAGAGTGTTGAAACCCAGACAGGCGAGTGCTTGGATATATCAATGAGATCTAGAATGAATACAGCGTGCTTGGGGGAGGGAAGGAGAAGGAAATACGTTGGTGCAGGTTCGCAGGCAAGTGGCATTCTTTTATTTCAGATGTAGCTCTTTGTACAAACATAAAAGAAGAAAATATACTACTGCGTTTATTAATTAGTTGAGAGAGTTTTATTTTGTTTCCTTTCGGTAAGTTTTTTTTCTGTTTCAGATTTTTCGCTTTCCTAAGCACTGGTCTCATTTTCTTTTATGCGATGGGGTCATCCTTTGAGTGAATACCAAAGGTGAAGTAGTTGTATGTATTTCGCAAGTTTTGTTATGATTTAAACACCGTCACTTTGGCCCGTATACATATATTTTGCTGAATATTTGAAATTAACGCCAAATAAAATTAAATAAAGTGTAGCGTCCTCGTGCGAGAACTCTCGTATGCTAAACCCCACCATCATCCCTATTTTTCCAATTCCATATTAAGATTGTAATATACCTTTTTCTTCAAGACCCCTCTTATCATCCGACACTTGTTCTATGCGTCTCCTTTTAACTGATAACAATATAATACACCCTTGTCAATACTAACTGTCAATACTGACATGTTTAACGTTAATACGAATTAGAGAGGTACACCCGTATAATTCAATCGCTTAGAATATCAAGTAATTAGTTTAATTTCACACAGTAGCAGATTCTCAGAACACATGCGGTAGAACCGAGAAGCGACTATCCAGCAAAAATGTGATAGAATATTCAAGAAAATGTTATCCTACAGATTACGGTGTGATGAACGTTTCTTTAAGGCCTTTAGCCTCAAAATTTTAATCTTTAAGGCTTTAAAAATGTTAGTTTAGGATTTATTTAACGATATATGAAGGCGAGTGTTGCGGGTTGCATTTGGCATGAGTATTTAGATGCGTTTTTTAAGCACAAATTCTTCATATTTTTAAAGTCAAAGTGCAATTAGTCACATCTCCGTGAAATTCTGTTTCTTTTGAGACCTCATTTATAAATATTAGTTGCGTGTGAGAGGCGTAAAAGGTATGTATACTACTGAAATAATATAGGAGATGATCGGTCAAAAAATAATGTTCGAGGTCAACAGAAACAATACGAGGTCTGGTGTTAACGAACAGATATTTCCACATTTGAAAGTTAAGTTACGATTCTTCAATTCAAGTGATGACTCCATGGGCACCCTGAGTCGATGCGCCTCCAGTCCTCTAACCTGGCCTCCTCTCCCGCTACTCCAGCATCGTCACTCTTCGTTCCTCACCACCGCCGTTGCCTCCTCATTGACTCCTCGACCTGTCCCTCCTTGGCACTTGTCTTCCTCCTCTGAGCAACATTGTTTGCCCTCTTCCTCGCGACTGTCACCGAACCCGTTCTCACCATCGTTCCTACCGCCTACTGTCCTTTTGACCTTACACCCCGTCCTTGCCTCGTCCTCGCCCCCTACTCACCCCTGCCCCATCCCTCGCTCTCGCTCCCTTCTCGTCTTTGCCTCCGTCCTTGCCTCTTACCACGTCATCGCTTCCGTCGTCGCCCCCGCCCTTACCCCCGCCCTCTCCATCACCCCTGCTCTCGCACCGCACCCTCTCTCTCACCGCCTCTCTCACCCTTGCCCGACCTCGCCCCACCCCTTCCCTTACCCGGTTCTCTCCGCCAACCTCACCCCGTCTTCACCCGTCTTCCGCCCGCGCCGCCAAGAGCAGCGGGAGATCCGGCGCCAGTGGCGTACCCCAGGGGTCGGATGACCCGCCTTCATTAATATCACCCAAGGCTACGAGATAATTAACAGCATTAGGCGTCGCCGCCGGCCGCCGGCGCTTCCGCCACGTGCTGAGGCGGTTGGCGGGGGGCCCGGAGGGAGCCGATAGCCTCCCCTCTCCCCACCGTACCCCTGGCTCTTCGCCTGCTCGCAGGAAATTGAAACGTGGTAATGAATGCGGGGCGCTGCGCGGCGATACCCGCGTGCTAATACTTCGTCGCCGGGCGCTACCCGCCCGCCCGCGCGCCCACCCGCTCCCGAGATAGCGCTCCTGCCCGCCGGACAATAAGTTACTCTTTATCGCCCGCGGGCGCCGCTCGCCCGCGGCGTCAGCCCTTTTTAGCCGGCGATTCGTTCTGCCACGCGGCCGCCGGGCACCGGCCAGGTGGGCCGGCCCTGGCCGCCAGTAGAGGGAAAGCCAAAGGCGATGGATAAGCACGGCGGTTGTTATTGATATTGGGTGGTTGTTATTGATATTGCTGTAATGATTGGATAATTCAGTAGACTAGTTCGATCGATGGGGGATTGGTGGGTTGATAATGACTGGGTTGTTAAGTGAGTGGATCTGTAGGTGGGTGGGTCGTCAGAGAAATGGATCGTTAGGGGAATGGGTTGTTCGGGGAGTGGGTCGTTAGGTGAGTGTGTCGTTAGGAGGAAGTCGTTAGGTGAGTGGGTCGGAATAGGACTGCGTCGATATTGTGGTGGGTAGGTACGAAAATGTGTCGGCACGTTGACGCTCTTGAGCAGGACTGCTCAAGAGTGGATCGTTGAGAAGAGAATCGATAGGTGTTGGTGGGTAACCTATAAGTTAAATACGTAGATAGTTCGAAGTTTCGTAGGATTGAAAGGTGAGATGGAGGCCTAATCGTTGGAGAAGACGGTGTGTGAAGAGGTAGTTAAGTTAATTATCGGTCGGAATAATCATTTGATGAGTCCATTGGCATGTTGCTTGGTATTTTTGTCAGTATGTCGCTTGATACTCAAAAATCCTTGCTAAGCGAGAGATTACTAACTACTTACCTAAGAGATCACTGGTGTCTATTAATTCTTCTTTTGCATGTACAGCAACTCCTAGAAGAAATTCTAGAAACTGATGGCAGGGTGGTTTGACAGAAGGATGGTTTGGCAGGAGCGATGTTTGTTGAGAGAGTGGTTCGCGGAAGTGCATAGAAGATGAAGGGTGGCTTCGCAGAAGGGTGGGTTGGAGGGTGACTGTTTTGCCTAGAGATGATGAGGGTCCTTTGTGAGGACTTGTTTACTTGTTGGAGTGAGACGACAGCACTGGTGGCTACCGGAGGGGGCGGTGCCTTGTGTACTCGCACGTGACTCCCCGGAAGGTAAAAAAAGAAGAAAAAAAAAGAAAACGGCCGTCGATTTGCGCGGACAAGCACCAGCATAGACACGTGCGCGCACACGTCTGGCCATTCCAATTTCTTAATTAATTCCGATAAGCCATTCCGATTTCGTAATGTATGTCGCTTAAAGGTACGTTGGTTAGGCGCTGAATTTCATTTCCTTTCAATGTGTGACGGAACTAGTTTCCGCTCAGAATTCATTTAGTATTTCACTATTAACAATGGTAATTGATATAATTTTTCAGGCTGCGAACATGAATTGGACAGGCCACGAACATTGAATTTTGACATAATTTCCTACGTTTACGAAGTTTTATCGTAACGTTTGAGCAACACAAGCAAGATGGAACCTAGGTTGACAGCTGGGTCAAATTCCGACGCTCTGTGAAGGAATTCTAGCGCCCGGCTGCTCTGATCGATAGTTTTCTATGGTTTCTCCAATCAACACCAGGTGAATGCAGGAGCAGTTCCCTAACAAATGGCACACGAACCGCGCGCGATTTTTTCTTTCTCTTCCTTGTCCTATCCTCAGCTCTTACTTACGCACAGATACAAACACGATAGTACCGCACATGCCCGGAGACTAGTTGGGAGCTTAGAGTTTGCCCGACTGGAGCATTACCACGCTGGTGGGAGACACCTGGTCGGAGAAAATCTCCAACGTAGAACGGGGCTGGATCTTACCAGTCAGAGACAAAATTCCGACTCCTCCCACGACGAAAACACGCACTACACTTACAGGATCAATAACCTAAGCAGTAAATAGACCCTGAATTACTAATTAATCAATCAATCAATTGTAACGAAACTATCAGTTTCAACTACGTTGTCTATCAGTTAGAAAATAAACGAAAAATAAATTTATGAAAACTGATAACAAAAACAGTACAAAATTGTTTTGTAAAAACGAAAGATAAAATACGGTCGTCAGGGGAGTACAACCCTGGAGAGATAAAAACGAGCTTCCTGCTCTCGTGGCAGAGGGTTGGAAGATGCCCGAACGTGGGCGGGCTGCGCACACGTACATGCAATTCTGCACAGTGGTTCTAATCTTTCATGCACACACTGTTGGTTTGCGTGAATTCAGTGGGCCTAAACAATCATAACAAATACTAGGGGAACGAAATTCGATTCCGTAATGGGAAGTGGAAACCAATGGCAAGAATAACCTTGTGGTCCCTTTAGAGTCTCTCTGAAATTGCTGCGCAATTCTCTAGAGAACCGTGAGAAAAACTTACTGATAGTAAAGGAACTACTGAAGTGCAAGAACAAAAATATAATGAATGGCTGTATTATTATTATTATTATTATTATTATTATTATTATTATTATTATTATTATTATTATTATTATTATTATTATTATTATTATTATTATTATTATTATTATTATTATTATTATTATTATTATTATTATTATTATTATTAATTATTATTAATATATAAAATTTATATTAATTTGAAATTTAATTAATATAAAATAAGAGATAACAAAGGGAAATCAGTTATCTGACTGTCGCCGTGTAAAATTAATGTAACCCATTTTGAGGAGCCCTCATACAGCGAAATAGTCGTTCTTCTTTATAAAAGTGCTCGGGAATGTCACAGGGAATGGATGCTTTTGGAAATAATACCTTTCCACTCTGGACAGTTGCGAGATGGGCTGGAGAGTTTCTGTGAGGACTCGTAACAACCAGTGATCAGCAACGCACGTGAAGACCTGTGAGTATGCGGACAGATGTGGCACATGCGGTAATCGAGAATGGCAACACAATTTTGGTACGTCGTTCACTGTCCATGCACTTAATTTATACCTTGCCTTTTCATGTGTATATTTCACATGTTCCTGCCCTGCTCGTATTCTCACACAAAAAAACAAAACAAAATGGTAGCCATGATTAATGCCCCAACCTTCGTATATTCTTGATTCTGTACTCGTTTTTTGAAGGACACTGTCGATTTCCCAATTGCAAATGGCTGAAAAATAAAATAATAATGTATTTATTGACATTTCGGTGATACATTTCACGTTCATCCAGACTTGAGATTATGGATCACATGTATGGTATTGTTACATATTTGTTCTGCATCTTCAATAAATTATGGAATCCAGTCAACATGGTGTAAAACCAAGATCCCTGTGTGTGCTCCGGATATTGAAAGTGCTACAGGAAAAGGAAAATGAAATAACACAATTGAAAAGGAGAAAATAAATTAAGAAAGCGTAGTCAAAATTAACCCACTGATTGGTAAAGATGAAAATGAAAAATCCTTGATATCTTTTGGCATTAAGTAGAGGTTTCCGAAAAACTAATTAAAATTTTAATTCCATTTTCGAATAAATGTTTTATTTGATGTTCATTTTATGACATACTAAACATAAGTAGCTAAAATGCTCACCTTATTGTTTAGTTTTTGTTTATGTCCCCGAAAGATTCTTAACAAAAACAGCAAATTCTACTTGGCACCTAATTCAATATTAAGTTCTGAGTTAAACATAATTTAATTGAATGAGGTATTCCAGAATGAAGAATTTAACGAAATTTTGTTAATAATAAATGGAATGTCAGTACACTCCTTCCACCCTTGAATGCTGAATTCCTGTCTATTGGAGCTTCCGATTGGATGACAGTGGCTCCGCTTGAGACTGCTGGAAAGTGCCACTCTGGAGACTACTGCGAAGTTAGGGAGTCTGCGGATAGATCAGGCACGTCAAACTGCGCCCGCACGAGCCACTTGCTTGAGCTTGGGGAGCCGGGCGATCCTACCAGCACGAGCAACTTCCCCTGATTCCGTACTCCATTCCCCTTAAAATCCAGAAAGGGGTGTACACGCGCAAGCTGAAGCAGCGCGAGGCGATGAATAGTGACTTTACACGAAAACATGTTTGCCAGAATTTTTTCTGTCAAATAACCGAGAATTGTATTTTGTTTATATTCTTCACTACTTATTAGTATTTGATGTTTATTTTCTCACTAAATTCTCCCTTATATAAACATCTTTGTAAAGTGACAGGAATATGTTTGAATGGCAAATACTTTCCTTGTTTTTGTTTTGTGTAGTTTTATTAAATTATTCAGTTATTTATTGTATTTAGCAATAATGTGAAATAAGTGAGTAAGCCTCTATAAGTTAAAAATTTTTCCTTATGATCGGACAGCGCGTTTAACAAACAACAATATTTGTCTGTTAAATCTTCTAACTTGAATGTAGAAAGTGCATGCTTCTATATCTCTCTTAAGAAACCAGAATTACAAAATAAAGATTGTTTTGATTCATTTTTTTTCTTCAAATTTTACTTTCAATTGAGAATTTGAAATCGGACCGATGTATTATTTCATTTTAATCGATGATTTCTTTGCTTTAAAGAGAAAATGGGAAATAATATACCTAAATTAGTGAGACCCCCAAAGACTCGTGGGCAATTTGTACAACCCTTATTTTTAAATCTCGCGCCAACTTCTCTGAACGCAGTGCCCCCGAGCTCTAGTAAACTTGTTATCTTGCCCGCAACCTTGACATGCCTGGGATAGACCTACGACTGAGTACCCGCGCTGTGCTGAACTGCAGGGCCGTCGCCACCGGTGGAGCGTTTTTCGCCGGCGAAGGCCGGGGAGCAAAGAGGCCTGACCCGTGGGGAGCCTCGTGGGTGGCCACAGGGCTCCAGCCGCCCCCAGGCCCCACCCCCGCCACCCCCGCGGCCCCCGCGGCCCCCGCGGCCCCCGCGGCCCCCGCGGCCCCCGCGGCCCCCGCGGCCCCCGCCGCCCCCGCCGCCCCCGCCGCCCCCACGGCCCCCGCCGCCCCCGCCGCCCCCGCCGCCCCCGCCGCCCCCGCCGCCCCCGCCACCCACGCTGCCCCCCCCCCCACCGCCACTGCCGTCCCTCCGCCCCCGACGCCTCCGTCGCGAGCATTCTCTGCTCCGAGGTGCCGCCGCACATTCAATATTAAGCAGGAAGCAGATAACTGCACCGCTCTCCTCGCCGCCAACGCCGGAAATTCTGCGCAGACGGAGGAGGAGGCAATGGCGCTCATGGGGGTAGCGGGTGGAGGGGAAATGGAAGGGGTGGTTGCGGAAGAAAATGTTGCGGACGCAGAAGTGGATTGGTTTCGGCATGGGCGCTGATAATGGTAGAGGGTTGATTGATTACTGTTTTCGAGCGTGTCAACTGCTATGGTCATTAGTCCCGTACATGTAGTACGTTTTTATTATGGGACAAAGCAATGTTTTTGGCCGTTGGATGGTGAGATCTGTTGGTTTAGTGGTGTGTTATAGTTGACATTTACATAATTGAAATGATTTAAGGCGTTGTCATTGTCAACAATAGTCAGCCATCGAAAGCTGCTCTTATTGAAATAAATAGTATTGTTGACAATGACTACGTCTTCAATCATTTCAATGGTGAGATCTGGCCTTGGCCTGCGCGTAGGCTTATGGGGTTTTCTCCAACCAGGTATCACTCACCAGCAGGGCACTTTCCCAGCCGGAACAAGCTCTAAGCTCGCGACTGTTTTCCCGACATGTGTGGTAGTGTAGTGTAAATGTATATATGTAATGGGTGAGGATAGGACAAGGAAGAGCAGCAAAGAGCAGCAAGAGGGTAGGACAAGGGAGAGTAGGAAGGTGAGTGACCTGTTTGTTATGGTACTGCTCCGGCAATCGCCTGGTTTTGTTCGAAAAAACACAGAAAACTATCGATCAGAGGAGCCGGCCACTAGCATTTTCCTTCAGACAGTGGCTGAATTCGACATACCTATGTAGGTCGGGACTCGTTCCCTAGGTCCTCCTGACAAGAGGCACTTCAATGACATCTATTGATGTACTGAGTAGGGATGGCAAAAAATTATCGATATTTTTAAAACGTCGATATTTTCGAGCAGAAACATCGATAGTATATCCTGGATATTTTCTTCAGATCGATATTTTTATCTAGAAACATGGATGTTTTCAAACAAAATTCTGATGATACCAATAAAATTTCCAGTGTCTATTTTATTTACGGATTGTTCGCTCTGACCGGGAGGTACGAAGTTTGAGTCCCGGGCGGCAGGATTTTCGACACTAGCTTTCAAACTAGGTGGAATTCAGTTGCTATCTGGAGGAGAATTCTAGCGGTTGGCTGCTCTGATCGGTAGTTTTCCGTGGTTTCTCCGATCAACACCAGTCGAATGCCAAAGCCGGAGTAGTACCCTAACAAACGGGCCAGGGACCGCGCGCGATCTTTCCTTCCTCTACCTATCCTCAAACTTTACACACACACTTACACTAACATGCCCTACATTACCACACATGCCGGGAGACCGGTCGGAGACTTAGAACTTGTCCCGATTGGGGTGGTGCCCCGCTGCTGGCCGAGACACCTGGTTGGAGAAAATCACGCCAGTCGACGGTAGATCGGTGCCGGATCTCGCCATCTAAGAGGGGCAGATTACCGCCACCTCCGGATGAAAAAGGACGCACTACACTTACGGGAATTATGACCTCGGTAGTTGACGCGCCCGGAATCACTAACAATCATCAGTTGATCTTTCGGACGTGGCGGGGATGGTGACGTCAGGTGCGGTGGGGACGGCTGGTGCGGCGGGGGAAAATGAGCGGAAAATGAAAATTTTACACATTTTACATATTTTGCTATTAAAAAAATTATTTAATCTATCAGTTTTCTTCAATTTTATTACATTTTTATGAAAAAATATTTTTAAAAAATCATCATTTTTTCCTACATAAATTCTAAGTGCTGTCGACACGAGGTGCGCTACATTAAGAGGCGGTCGGATGTTTTTACAGTTCGGCGCGCCTGTTTCACTTAGCTCAGTGATGGGAAAGTACGCGACTGAGGTCATTTTTACCCTTACGTGTGAAAAGTATTATGGACTTCGCGTTTCGTGACCTTTAACTTCAATTTTCGAAAAACTTTGGCGATCGCCGACGAATAACAATTCGATGAGAATGCTTCACGCTGCAGTGATTGTTTGCTACTTGTAGGTATTGCCAGTTTGTACGAGGGCTTTCATTGTGTCCAGTTTGGCTGCTAAATTATGGTCCTGGATGGCGATAGACAAAGTTTTTGTTACTGACAGGAATGTTCAAAAATTCAAAACGTGCATCAACTTGTGCTCTCCAAATTATTTTTAAACCGTTCGAATTATTTTTAAAATTTGTTTCTAAAATTTTTAATAACTGTAATTTCGAATTAGGTTAATCTCTTTTATAGTTTGTTTACTTTAATATTACATATTATACCTGATTTTACATATTTATTACATATTCTTACTGTTTTCATTACATATTCTGACTTTCAGACTACATATTTTTTCCGGTCTCTACTGATGAGCAGCACGGTTGGCAGCCGGCCGGCGGCAACGAGCGACGGAGGCGGGTGGGTGAGGGTTTGGGGGTGAGGGATATGGAGGGGGCACATGGGGGGTGAGGGTTTGGGGGAGGGGGATATGGAGGCGGCGCGGTGCTGGTCGGCGGTCATTGCTACTTATACCGCAAAAGTTGAGGCATCCAGCGGTGCGGGGGAAGAAGGAACGTGAGGCGGTGGAGGTTCAATGGCACGTGAACGACCAAAGGTCAGCAGAGGGGGCCATTCGAAAAATAACTTGTAATAGAACGATACGAGCAATGGCGTAGTGATTAGAATATTTCCCTCATATGCCAAAGTTGGTTGCCAATTTCGAGAGAAGGATCAAAAACATTTGTTTCGCCTCTTTAAGGAAGCCTTTTTTTTGTACTACAATTCTGCAATTAGAGCATTACCCAATAATGGATTTGGAAATTCCCGATTATTTAGGATATCTCTTACGTTGAATGCTAGCTTCTTATCTTATTAGAATGTGGTAGCCTTCTGCTTGCACCGCGTTTGAAAGCTGCACGAGCAGCCCGCCGTCAGGCAACGCAGAAGGCACTGCCGCGGCGTTGATCCATATGCATCGGCCTTCCGGCTCCCTCATCGGCCGAGGCGCGTTCTGAAAGATCACCCGGCTGGCGCCCGGCCCCTTCACGCCACCACACCGCACCCAAATGCCACCGAAATTAATCAGGGCGGGCAGAGCGGCGGCGGGGACAGGGACGGGGGCGGCGAACGGACGGACAAGCGGTGGCGACGGGCGACGGCATTCGCTGGCCGACATACAGCGGCGGCATACGGCGCGACATTTTCGCTCCTTCCCTCGGGAGACGACCACACGCCGGCCCAAGGTACGAATTTTAACTCGGCCGCTCTGCCCCTCCCCTTCCCCGCCGTCCCCACCCCCGCGTTAAAAAGTCAGCTTTTTTGCCGCGCGTCGTTCTCCTCCCCGTTTTTGTGCGACACCAAAGTGCGGGATAAAAAGGTGAGCATCGCCACGGGAAGCGCGCGCGCACTGAAAAAACGAAGCGCTGAAAAGACGACGGATCTCCGATGCCGACAAGCTACGAAGGTAGGATGTAGGAGGAAGGAGGTGGGTCGGGCGGGCCTTCGTAATTTCCAGGTCCTGCGCGAGTCGCGGATGTGGAATAGAAGAGGGAAAGAGACGGCGGAGAGGGGAAGACGTAGCGAACAAATTAAGCGTTGACGCATCGTAAGTGATTGCTTCCCTTCATGTCTGTTCGTGGCAAGGAGAAGGTGCGTTTTTATTTCCCTGAGAAACATCCCATTTACTTTCCCAAAGTTCTCGAGAGGGAAAAGAGAACAAAAGTTATTCGGTTTGATTCCGGACTTAAAGCAAGTTTTCCGAGATAAATGCGACCACGATTCGTGTACTTTATGGAAAGTTCGTCGCAATTCCTTCGCGTGTTTTTAGACCGAAGGGCGTTCTCGAGTCAAGGAATTGTTGCCACTGCAATAAGGCGCTACTCTGGAAGCGTTTCGACTTTGAGAACACGTGCGTGTAATTTTAGAATTCTAAGAGAATGAGAATGAAATAAAAGTTAACCAAATGAACAACACTACATTAGAACAAATCTTGTTGTGAGAATGTGAGGTTCATTGATTTAGTAAAAGACATCCCGATGTACAAATCGTGGTTTAATATGAACGATTGTAACTTTTTTTGATGTACGAGAAAATATCATAATATTGACATGCAATGTGGTTAATACTAATGTTGGATAATGTAGCCTTTCTTAATTTGACTTAACTTTTCTTCAGAGTAAAATAGTTTCTGATATTTGGTTTCTAAACTTCGCGTGTTTTTAGACCGCAGGGCGTTCTCGAGTCAAGAAATTGTTACCACTAAAACAAGTTGCTACTCTGGAAGCGTTACGACTTTGAAAGCACGTGTGCCTAATTTTCCAATTCTAGAAAAATGCGAACGGAATAAAGGTTAACCACGTCAACTACGCTACATTAAAATAAAACATGCTATAAGAATGGTATGTGAGGTTCTAAATTAAAGTAAAAACGTTCAGATTTGAATATGAACGATTGTAACTCTGGTTTTGAAGTATCAGGAAAAAATGTAATATTCGTTTGCGATGGGGTTGATGAAAATCTTGGATTAAGTAATCTTTTTTTATTCTTATTTTTCCTTAAGGGAACCGTGTAGTGTAAAATGACCAAAAATCACATTTTTCATTTTTTAGCTTAAAAAATTCTACGTTCTTTTACGAACATTTTGATATATATAACATTGTTTAGAAATAATATTTCCATATTTAATTTAATATTTTAAGATGGCGTTGCGTCGAGGTGGGCATTTAAATGACACGCCCCTTTTTCTTTTTCATATATTTCAGCTTTTCTTTTGATTTGTTTTGAATGCAATGAGTTTCTATTATGTATGTTGGCTCTCCTGCTTCTCCGCATTCCAAATACTGTGCAGGATGTTCCTCGGAAAGACCCAGAATGCAATTGAAAGATTCAACAATTGTATATGGGAACGGATAACCAAAACTAATTTTGTTGGTTTTCAAACATTAAAAATAGGAGTTCTAGATGTTTTCTAACTTTTGATGAAGGTGCAGTAGCAAGAAAAAAAAGTTCTGAAAGAAATGGGTGTAAAAATTTGATTCAACTGTAGTAACAGGCTGAAAGTCTGATAACAGTCTATTGACAGAGAGAGGTTCTATTATGGCAATAGAGCCAATGAAGCCATAACAAAAGAAGCTAGAATACCAAAAAGGCAGAGCAAAACTCAAAACATCTCAGAGAATATGCAAGAAGATTATTGTCCAGGAAACTTCTAAAAGTAATGTAAAATTTCACATTTTATTTTGTTTTTGACGTTTCTGAAAACCTATTTTTTTCATACATATGGACCTTTTTTTTCAGAACCAGTGTATCAATTGGCATGAAATTTGGCACAAATATTAATAAGATCAAGATACATGTCTGGTACCAAAATTATTTCAATATCATGAATAATGATCATACACAATAAAAAATAAAATTTTAATTTCAAACTTCCGGATTTAAACATATTCAAAAATTCATATCTTTTTTTCTCTAAACTTTTGAACATTAATTGTGGTACAGCATATCCACAAGAACATTTATTATACTCCTGCAAAATTTCATATATGTATTAACTGTACAATTAGAGATAAAGGTACACAAATAGAACAATGCAATTTTTAATTTTGTTTTTAATGTTATATTTTTCGTCGTCAAACTAAATTAATGATTGATCTGAAAATCAAAATTTATAGTAATACAAGTACAATAAGTGGGCAAAAAAATTTTCAGATCAATAGGATAAATACTTTAGAAGAAGGAAGGGAAAATGTGAATCATGGCATTTCTTTAGTATTCACAGTACACGGTTCCC